>CM021771.1:20576443-20741443 GCA_011076525.1 Nettapus auritus | reverse complement strand
GGAATACTGGTCTTAGAAGAAATACTGCATTTCTTACAAATACTACTGGTCTTAGTAAATTTGTGACCTTAGATACATTTAAGTGAAATGGTTTGTTACTAATTTGTCCATAGCTGCAGGGCTTTGTATGGGACCAGGCCTCCTTTTCTATATATAAAGCCTGATAGTTGAGCTCTGACAGCTTTAGATGGTTCAGTAGCAAATTCTCCTGTTAGGAAGGAAGATCTTAGTGCAATTCACAAGGTGATTTTTTAGGTGTGATCAGCATAAATTTATTTAGCACGGGTTAACACCCACATGGACATAATCTGTATATCTGTATGAAAAGTCATATTCTAGTAATTATTTCAGTCTTAAATGACAACTCATAAAGCAGCATCAAGAAAAAAAAAGGATATGAATGTACCAAAATCTTGATAGCAATTTTTCTGATGGGATTAAAAGGAGTTAAAATGTACAAGGCAGATGTGGCACTGAATCGGAAAATTGCCTTTCCCTTATTCAATACTATGAATGTCTGCAAAACAAAAAATATAAAATTAAAATACAATGTTGACTATACAAGTGTCTTTATCTCCTTATAAAGTATTCCATTCTTCATCTGGTAGTTTTCAAGTTTCATTCTACTGTCTACTGTGTGAGGAAAACAACTGATTTTTGTGAATACAGTGGATTAAGCCTTCCATGGATGATTCTCCAGTTCACTGACTTTACTAGCATATGAACTGAATTCATATTCATATTCAAATGTCATTTTATCAGTAATAGCAAAATATGGCATTTCATCATTAAAATATTTTTAAATTTTTGTTTCCAACAAATTAAGTCTTTTATTAAAGTCAGAATTTCAGATTAGTCAAATACATTCTACCTTGTGATCAAACATAAACAAAACCAGAATTGTGACAGAGCCATTCTGAACTCTGCTTTGCATTTGGAACAACTACGTGAGAGAATCATATGTACATAAATATGGTTAGAAGGACAAATACCTTGTCACTAAGCAATGTAACATAATTTAAAATAATTTCTGTTTCATTTTAGAACTTAAGCACTACTAATATGAATTATATGTATCTTCTAAAAACATATCCGTGAAAAACTGAAAGGGGGGAATAAACTGCCAGCTGACATCATTCTGAGCAAAGACAAGTGTAAGCAGAACCTATATTAACAAATAGTTTCTTCAAAAAAAATGATGTTTTCATTTTGAACAATATGCTCTTTGAATCTGTGAGCACCAAATGTAGGTAATTATTATCTTTTAAAATTTGACCTGATAAGCATAGCGTTCACTTTCATTCTGTTCCTCTTGATGGCCATCGCCTAAGTGTTTTCATTTTTATTCCGAGTATATTTGTGTTTGAGATTTACTTGCACCTTTGAAACTCTTTGAAATTTCTTCAGGACATGACTATTCTTTATTCCTTTTGCTCTTTGTCAGTGGTAATGGCTCTGCTTTGTGTTACCATAATAGAGTCTTTGTTACGCTCTCAGCAGAGCTGTAGGGTATCACTGGTTTCCATGTTGATTTCTATTCTCTGCAAAAACTTGCCATTGATCAGAAAAATGCTGTCCTCTCCGTGGCCTTTGCAGCCTATCTGGTCTCCATGCTCTGCAAGCAAAAGCAAACGTCACTCTGCCACGAAAGAAAACAGGCAAAGGAGCATTGCCAGTGCCTGTTCACACAATAGCATCATGCGTGGCACCAAGGATGGCAGAGTGCCCTCACAGTCATTGGCATTTCTCTCTGCTCTACACCCTTTCACTCAGTTAGAAAAAGTCGACAGATACTGCCTGTCCCAAGGGCCTTGCTGCAGCAGAGCCTGAAGACAGACTCCAATTCATGTATGATTTTGTCTGCATCAACATGTTGATGATTAAGAGTAGTTTCTGCTAGAAACTGGAGGAGTGATGACTAATTCTAGTTCTTCATTTAAAATGACCATTTGTTTTCTGTCAAGCATATCAGGCTGGCATGTAACATAAATACTGGCATCATCTGTGACAAAAGATTCTGCAGTTTACTAATTACTTGCAGCAGACTAAGAAGTCTTCAGTAGTCTGAGTTTTTCCAGTTCTGACTACTTTTTCTGATCACTGGAGATCAGAAATAATACTTCAGTACTCATGATTTCTGATACTATATTGGTAGAAGACTTGTTTAGAAAACTTTATTCCTGAACTTAATTATGCAACTTTATGCCAGAGTTGTTTTGCAACTAGACAAAATAAGGGTTTAGTGTACAAAGTTATATTCTAGGTAAGAATTTCTATGAAACTGTTTTATAAGACCAAAGATTTAAAAAGTCTCTGTGCTACATATTATGTATTTTTATGTTAGTATATGTTATATAGCTGTAACAGAAGCAAGGAACATGGCTACAGTCATTTATTTCACTAACTTGGACGGATACTACCTGGTTATACACAACCATTTCCAATGCAAAATCATACTTGAAATATTTTGTTTGTCATATCCAGTACTACAACTACATTGAAATCAGCCATGTTCTCAGGCAAGTTGAAGGAAGTTATATCTTCCTTACACTGAGGTAAATAACAAATAACAGATGCTGAAGTCACAATAGAAGAGCATAAATCAATTCTGTTAGATGAAAGGATATTTTTCTATGTATTATGGCTGGATGGCTCTAGCCATCATATTTTGTGATAAAAAATAATCTCCCTACTGCAGAAAATGATATTCTATTTTGTGCAAAAGAATATTCACTCACTTTTTTATTGATGTAGTATGGGTCCAGGTCTTCCAAAGGTTCAGATACCATTCCTGGAGGTATGTCACCATAAATAAATGGCAGTGTCTTTCCTGCCTCCAAGTCACTGTTTGGTTTTGGACCATTTTCATCATCATCGTCTGTATGTTCTTGCTTGGGCTTTTTTTTTTCTTCTGCAGAACGCTTTTCAATAGCTGCGAGAGAATCTCTAGTAAAATAGCGGAAGCTTTCAGGTCCTGGTGGTACCAGCAGTGCCTGTGCCATGTTTTCATCCTGCAAATTTAATTACTTTTAGCTTCTTGCATAAGAATGACCTACAAAGGAAAATGCAGATAATTTAGGAAAACTGGATTGTATAAACAAACAAAAAAATATAAAGAAAAAAAAATAAGAAAGAAACACACTTGCACAGAAACCTTTTCCAGGCCTGAAATAGAAGCAGTGTCTTTCAAGGCTGAATAACAGTAAAAAGCAACTGCTCAGTTTATTTAGATATTTTATAATTTATTTTTCAGCTTTCTCCTCTTGGTCTATAAAAAGCACTATTGCTATCTGCTAACCCTGCTTTGTGTATGTCCTTAGACTATCATAATTATAGCAAAATACTCATATAAGTGTTTTATCGGTGTATTTATTTCTTTTTAACAGTAAGTATAAATGCATATTCTATGAAGTACTATGAAGTACATAATACAGTATTATGGTTTATTATTTATTACTGTTAGTTTAGTTTATTACTATTTTACTTTATTAGCATTGGTTTATTAGTATTATATTCATATATTCATTATACTATTAATTATATACTTCTTATAGTGTAGTATAGTACACTACATGTATATACTATATCATGTGTATATGTATATACATACAGTGCTATACTATATGAAGTATATACTCGTGTATCTATAGTAATATATATTATTGTATGAAGTATATTTCTTTCTTCATATAATACAGTATACTATGAAGTATATACTATAAAGTATAGTACAAAGTAGAAATATAAAATTTATAAACTGGTA
This sequence comes from Nettapus auritus, assembly GCA_011076525.1. Classification (NCBI taxonomy): domain Eukaryota; kingdom Metazoa; phylum Chordata; class Aves; order Anseriformes; family Anatidae; genus Nettapus; species Nettapus auritus. The sequence continues at coordinate 20,737,680 of CM021771.1, read as the reverse complement.
TTTTTCTAGTTAAATTTATCTTCTCATATTTTTTTCAAGTATCAGTAATCTAACTTTACAAACTTAAATAATTTAATTAAACCAAAATGAAGTTTTTGTATGGTTAATGTTGTTTAACTTATAGCACCTGAATTATGGGAAGAACAAACATGATTTGTTCTTACTGGCAGTTTATTGTGCTGAAAGTTAATTTTAGATACCAAAGCAGGTTAGGCTCCGCTTATTGTGATTGTCTGTGAGATGTGAATCAAAACCGCAAGTCTTTTAGGTAAAATGAAAGAAGATGTGCAATCAAGGCTGCGTGGGAAATTAATGTTGTCCTGATTTCTTGTGAGGCAAGGATCATATTATTTCAGACTAAAACTAACTAGAAATCTAAGATCGTGGTTCCCTGTGAATGACTTCTGTGCCAGTGCCTGCTGATACAGTTTCTGCTGATTTTTCCTTCTGTCTTCACCAAACTCTACTGTAACACAAGTCTCCTTATGCATGTTCATAAGCCATGCATTACATCAGCTGAAAGCAGCATTCTTCCAAGTCTTTCTACAGTGGGACCTGTTGCTCATACTGGTGCAGCACACAGCACAATGGTGAGGTTAGAATAGATGGAGGAAGGAACGGCAGAAGGCAGATCTGGTTAAGGAGCTAAGGAGCAGTGCCACTAAGACAGATAAGCAAGACTTACCTGGTGTCTACTTCTGTAGTGGGTTTACGTGGCAAGGTTTTGGTAGCAGGGGGGGCATAGGGGTGGCTTCTGTGAGAAGGATCTAGAAGCTGCCCCATGTTTGGTAAGGGCCCCACTGCTGACCAGAGCTGAGCCAATAAGCGATGTTGTTTTGCGCCTCTGTGAGAGCATATTTAAGACAGGGAAAAAAACGCTGCACCACTCAGCAGCTGGGAGGGTGAGAGGAGTGAGAAACAGCCTTGCAGGCGCCAAGGTCAGTGAAGAAGGAGGGGGAGAGGTGCTCCAGGCGCCGGAGCAGAAGTCCCCTGTGGCCTGTGGTGAGGACCATGGTGAAGCAGGATGTCCCCCTGCAGCCCATGGAGTACCACGGTGGAGCAGGGTTCCACGCTGCAGCCCGTGGAGGAGACCACGGTGGAGCCTGTGCCCCGAAGGAGACTGCGGCCTGTGGAAGACCCCTGCCGGAGCAGATTCCGGGCCGGACCTGCAGCCCGTGGAGAGGAGACCACGCAGGAGCAGGTGACCCGGCAGGAGCTGCTGCCCGTGGGGGACCCAGGTTGGAGCAGTTTGCTCCAAAGGGATGGACCCCGTGGTACGGACCCATATATGGAGCAGTTCTTGAAGAGCTGCTGCCTGTGGACAGCCCACGCTGGATCAGTTCGGCAAGGACTGCATCCCGTGGGTGGGACCCCACAGCACAGGGGACAAGAGTGACCGAGAAGGAGCGGCAGAGAAGAAGTGCTATAGACTGACCATAACCCCCCTTCCCCCGTTCCCCTGCGCCGCTCGGGGGGAGGAGGTGGAAGAGGGTGGATGGGGGGGAAGGTGCTTTTCGTTTCTTTTCTTTGTTTCTCACTTCTCTAGCTTGTTAGTATAAGCAATAAATCTTACTTTCTCTCTATGCTGAGTCTGTTTTGCCCGTCACGATAATTATTGCGCGATCTCCTAGTCCTTATCTCAACCCTTGAGCCCCTTTCATCGTATTTTCTCCTCACTCCTCTTTGAGGAGGGGGAGTGAGAGAGCGGTTGTGGTGGAACTCGGCTGCACACCCGAGTAAAACCATCACAACTTCGCAAGAGTATGAAGCATATAAATAATACATAAAACTTTTAAAATATATTTTTAAAATTATGAAAACTATTTTTTTTTTCCTAGAGTTAGTGAGTTTCAGTGCCTGAAATGAATTGTTTTAATTGTCTTTCTGTACATGAAGACATTCTACCTTCCCCACACTACCTCATGAATCCACAACATCTATGTGCTGGAGTTGCCAAGTCTGGATTTGAGACGTAATATTGTATTCATTTGCATTCATTCAGTAATCTTTTGCCTGTCTGGAGCAGTTTATACAAATTGCAAACAGACGCACAATCTCCCACGAAGTGCTATAGTAATGATCTTAGGAAATAATGATTTCCTTTCTGAGTGACTTCACTAGAAATGCATGTATCTGTATTGCCAGATGTCCACAAAATGGTCAACAAATGACTGGGGAAAGTAATATTAGCGGACTTGGGGTTTCACCATATTTGTCAGACTATTATAAAACATGCTTCAAATAGTTATCTTGACAAGGTGGAAACATTATTTGAGTCCTGCCTCTATTACTGACTAGTGTAGACATCTGTACTACTGACATCTCTCCTGGCTGCTTCTATTAGACATGAAGTTTCTTACTCTACTAAATATGCCCAGTATTTATGCCAAATATCTGATTTAGATAACAGTGCTTCATAGAAGAACACACAAATATGTATTTGATTACTGTTTCTGTACATGACATAGTTTAACAAAACAATGAAACAAAAGTAATTCTGTTCCCTGCATGGAGCCCTGAGCAAGCTCTTAGCAGTCCTTGAGCTATAAACCGTTGACAGATTCTCTCTTCTTCCTTCAGTGATTCTGTAATTGCTTATATCCTGTGACTAAACTGCCAGGACAGGAATGATACTGGGCAGAATTCAGACAAGGAAAGATTTCTGCTTAGCTAATCATTTCAGAATAGCTTTCATTAAAAAGGTATCTTTAAGGAATAGTCTCAAAAATACATGCAAGATCTGAGTAGTTTAGAAAGTTAATACAACACTGCACTGAAACCTCAGTTCTCTCAGGGCCCCTCAGTACCTGGCACTGCTCAGTAAAATGAATTTCAAGTATTTGAAATACAAGTTGGGCCTAGATCCTGTATGTGTACAGGCCTATGATTCAATAGATTTGGTAAGAAAAAAATGATCTTCAGGTTATTATTAAAAACACCCTTATGTCAAATAAATCCATTTAGTTGTGTCTGAACATTTCATTCCACAAATCCCTTTCTAGTTTTCCTTCAGTTCCTTCCTTTAACTACAAAGACTGAGCAAGACAAGTTATCCACATATGTTCATAATTTTATGCATTTTTCAGTTAATTATGTTATGCCCATGGATAACTTGTTAAATTTTATTTTTGAATATAAGTATCTTCTCATCATTTACAAAGAATATGTAAACACTCAGAAAGTGAAATATCTGTGCTAACGATGTCAAATTAATTTTTGTGTCTCTCTGAAAAAGGCAAAGGAAGTGGCCTGAAGGCCATATTTTTATGATATCTTAAATCAGGCAAGTGGTAAAATTGAAAGTGTCACTATAAGAATTAGGTGGATAGTATGAGTATTTATTAAAATCACTAGGTTATCTAACAGATTATTTGCATTTTGCATGAAACAATCCACAAACACTCTTAAAAATTTTTGAAGTGTAAAAATAACAAATCTTGCAGTGTCTTATGGGCTACTTTTTTTTTTGTTTGTTTAGAACACTGGCATTAGAATTATTTTCCTTTTTTTTTTTTTTTAACCTTGGAAAAGCTGACTATGAGACTTTCATTCCATTAAAATTGAAACACTGGCACACGAACATGTATTGGCATAAGTGCAAGACTAGTGAATTGCATCTGTAAAATGGCCATATATCATATTTTTTTTATTCTAATCTTTAATTCGAGAGGCTGTAATTTAGGAACAATATATTCCTATGTGACAAACAGATCAGTAGCTTCTCAGACGCTAAAACATGGGTTAAAAAAAAATTGCTCTAAATCACAAACATTCATGAGACTAGTTGTCTCGCATTAGGCCAGTAAGGACATTAGTCCAAATAAAAAAGATGGGGCTCCCGCTGTAGGAGAGACATAAACAATAGGGTTAGTGGCATCACTTCAGCATCAGCTAGAGATTATTTTCTGCTGCTTTAAAAGTGTAGAAGTGTTCTGATATCATCAGAAAATTACCTCAACTCTAAGTACTGCTGTCCTAACAAGTAATGGAGTACAGAGGGACTATATGCAGGCAGGGTCTAAAGGAATGAGTCATAATAACTCCCTCTCTTACTATTTGGAAAGTTGATTTGCAAAATTCAGGCATTATTTTTCAGGAAGTGAAGACAAGTTATCTTTCAGTTATTATGTTCTGATCAAAGTCCAAATTGGGTAATAATTCCATTCAATTTACGATAAAAAGAAAAGACAAAGGGATAGGTAAATGTTAGTTTGGTGCAAAGATTATGTAGTAAGAAATACTCTTACTGAAATTTCTCATTGACATCTGTACACAGAGGATAATTTCACAGAGAAAACCTATCCCCTTATCTGATGAAAAGCTTCAAAGTATTTTTTTTACAGTTATACATCATCAGCTTTTCATAATTAACATTTACCTTGTTTTTTCCTGGCATCTTTGAACTATTTTTTACTATTTTGAAGTATTGCTTTAAAAATATTTAAGTAAGAAATAGACCTCTCTCTCTCTCTCAAAAACAAAACAAAACAAAAACATCATCACCACCACCAAAAACAAACAAACAAACAACAACAACAAACAAACAAACAAAAAACACCCAAAGTGTTACTGCTGTAATTCAAAGTGCAATGCATTCATACAATGAATGAGTTGATTGAGGTATGTAAAAAGACATCCACACAAAACTTCCTGTGGATCGTAAGACAAGGAGCCCCAGGAATCTGTGAATGTTGGTTCCACAGAAGCAGGTCTTTTCAAGGTAAGGAGTGGCTTCCTGATAGCTGAAAACAGCCTCCAGCATTTAGCACCTGCTCTCAACCTGCATCTTCTTAAAATGGTTTAAATCTATTGATTTAAACTATGATAATTTGTGTTTGTAGTTCCTAACTGACTACATGCAGAATTTGTTTTCTCTTCTTCCGTTCTTTCCAACATTTATCACCCCTCTATTGTGTCATTTTCCTTAGACTATAGTTTACCTGTAGCAATGACTATAATTTTTGTATGGACTTGTGCAGTCAGCCTCAGTAGCCTGTAGGCATTAGTGTTTCACAACTATACAAAATAAAAACAATGAAGTCACCGTCAGGTATTTATTAATAAAATTAATAGTGGTAATAAATAATGGGATATAAAAATACTTTTAATGAGAATACAAAATCAACTAATAAAGGAATATAGCAGAAATAATATTTGTATAATAAAATCTTACTTTGAAAATTATTTACAACAGGGTAGTAGTAAATGGCTGAATGTGGATTGGTTGGTCACATTGACTGAAACCTTACTAAAGAACAGTAAATAAAGGAGATGCTAACGAGTAATGTGGTCTTACACAAGATGTGAAAGCATGTTAACTACATTTGAACAATTCCAACTGCAAAAAATAAGAATTTGGAATTCTGGGCAGAATTCAGTTTATGAGTATCAGTCTGACCAACAAAAGATTTGACAGATGGGCAAACACTCAAAACTGATTTGATCAGAGACTGGAAAGCAACCTCAGACTTATCTGAAAAATTCAGAAGCTACTCTTTGGGATATCTTTGGACACTGCTCTCTCAGCAGGAGACATTATTATGGTTATTCTTATTTTCTTGGTGCCCACTGGTGTCACACACTCATCTCTTTTCTTTCCACCATCTGCCTCACTTCAACAGTCCCTTTTGAATTACTTTGTTCATCTATCTTGTCTCCTCCTACCTAGGACTGCAAATAGTAACTTATGATTCTTACATCCATGCCAGTGTATTCTGTATCTGGTAAGCTGGAGGAAGCAAAAAATAAGTAGGTTTTGTAGAGAAATGAACATGGATTCCACAGATATGTACCTGCAAGTTGTAAAACCCCCAAAATAAATGTTTTGACCTATTTATTTATAAAAATGGGCCAAAACCTCCAGGAATTTTTTAAATGTAGGCCTGCCTTATATTTTAACACTATAAGTTGCATCTGAAAAGGTGTGAAAAGAGATAACATGTGCCTAAGTATTTGAGAAGAAATTTGAAGAAGGACAAATGACCTTATTCAACTTAAGAGGATGAGGAGGGGTCTCTTTCTTAACCCACCAGCCCAACTAGAATACAATACTTTTTTGCAAATATCTTCCAATGTTAAAAATCCTTAAGTTCTAATGGAAATAACTACAGTAAACATAACATACAAATTTCTACAAGTAGACATTATTAAAGATGTTCGATTCATTTTTCAGGTGATATTTTAGAGAAGATATAAAGCGCCATATTAAATGGGCATCATATGAAGTGAGACACAATGTCTGACTGAGAAGAAAAGATAGTCTTACCTTTATTTTTCTAAGAAATGCCAGGTCAGAATTTAGCAACTGGATCTTTTGCTATCATGAAAACATAAGAGCTGCATTTCTAGCTGAAAACAGATTTTTTTTTAAAAAGTTCCTCCTTGGGAGCTGAAGTGTCTTCAAGACTGAAGTTTCTTCAAGGCTCTATTATTCTTTATTCTTGTGTCCAGAGCTTCTCAAAATGAGTTGCAGTAGACAAAAATAAGTTTATATGTTACATTATATATACAAATTTATTTCAACCTAAGAACAAAGATACTTGGGAAAAGCAGCATAGAACATGGGCTAATGTACAAAACTTAACACAGACCTAAAATACACTTGAAAATATCCTTTAAGTGGTGTGAATTTTTAAAATTTCATTTATTCTTTTACATGTTTATACTGAAAGGGAAAAAATGTTTTGTTGAGACTACTGTATGATTAGTGCTTTCTTTGGTAGACACATGATAACTGTGCCCAAATTTACAGGCAGAGTTCTTATCTGTTGCTCAGGAAACTGCAAAGATTATTATTACTCCCCGCTGGATTTACTGTCTTTAACCAGGAATAAAAGTTCATTCAATCTAAATTTGGAGGAAAACATGGATATTCCTGCAAGCTATTTATCTTAGAGAATGTTTGTATAAGTGTTTTGTGTGTGTGCAACAAAATTTTTCTTCCATCTCAAGAAATACAAAGGACAGTTTCATCTCCAGATTCCTCAGTCTTCAGATTGCGTCATTACAAGTGCTGACCACAGGTTAGCTGTGATTTTCTCAGGCTTTAAAGCTTTAATAATCTGAGTATATAGTTCATTAAATTTAAATAGACTACTTACGTCTTGCAAACTTTGGTCTTCAGCCATTGAGATTCATATGAGATGTCTTTGAGACATTTATTCTCATTTGAACTAAATTTGTTTTTGGCTCTTTCCTTACTTTTTTTCTGTTGTCATTATTTTGTTTCTTATTCCTAGACAAGAAAAGAAAGAAGACATCCCTCTCCTTTAGGTCTTTGTATCTGCCAAAGCAGACCTTATACCACTTTTATCTAAATACAGTGAGAATGAGCAGCCATTGTAAAATCTATATATAAAGAAAATTTGCGTAGACACAGATCTGCTCAAAGAGAACACCGAATTTGGGAAAACAGAAAGTGAAAACTTTCTACTAGACCACTCTTTCTCTTGCAAAGACAGATCTCCAAGAACTCCTACAGAAAATATGTTCAAAATACTAATCTATAATTTGCCTAGTACTAGTTACTATTAATCTAGAATGACGTTTTTCAAAAGATGTAAGTGGTACCACAATTGTAGCTTCTGTTTGTTTAACGATATAACAAAGTCATTCAGAAGACTGCTCACAGCAAACTCTTTTAGTGCCCTGGTCATTTTGAGTAAGGCACTGATTCAGCACATCTTGCTGTGGTGAGTCACTACTGAAGAGGCTCCACTGAAGACATCTGAAAGCTGTGTCTCCACTACTGCCCTCAGGGGATCTTGACTCTGGGACTGCCACCAATGATACTTATCCACCAATGCAAATTTTCTACTGAATGCAGCTTTCCCTGGAGGTACATAGGGGAATTCCCCATCCCCTTGCCTACTGGGTGCATCTGGATTCTGCCTCTGAAATAGCATTGTGCTGAAATCTAATCTCATGGTCAGATACAGGGCAAATAACAACTAAAAAAGTTAAGTGCTGTTGCTTGCAGGCTTTAAAATAACATGAAGGAGATATTGTAGCTTTCTAACGAAAGAGTAATCACTAATGCTAAGTATATGACACTAATTTTCAAAAGGAGTTTAACTTCTAGTCAGTTGTTAAAATACTTACTAGTGTGCAAAAAGTGGAGGCATTCATATTAAACATGAAGAATTTCAATAACACTAGAAGCGCAGGTAATTTCAATAAATTCTTATTTTGAATTAGACCAAAAGGCAGTCATAGAGAATAGTTTTTCACATGTAACTCCACGGTCTAGCCTTCATCTCCCTATTATATTTCACATATGTTTGTATTGGCTGTGTGTCCCGTGGATGAGGAATACAGCATTGCACATACTGATACTGTATGTCAGTGGTAGTGTTGCTGGTAGTCATAGCAAAAATTGAAGAAATGAGGCTGGCAGAATTGTGAGCTCTTTGTCCTGAATTTGTAATATGCCTAGGCTATGTCAGAGTAATTTCATTACAAAATATCAATTCATATATCATCTCATATAGTTGTAAGCATCTTTCTTCTGCATAAGGCAGGTGTTTGTAATGCACTGAAAAAAATTACTATGCTTTCTTAATATTTTGCTTTAGCATTTTGAAACATTTTAATCTAACATCTTTGGATCTCAACACAAGGCTATAAACTTGCATATGCAGATCCAAATTAAACATTTTTACTGTAGCTGAAGGTGGTTATAGAGAATTATTTTGGTTGATATGATGTTGACCAAAATTGTTTTTATTTGGAGCAGAGTATCCTGCTTCAACTTCCAAGAATGAATCACAAGTAAAATCTCAGGCATAATCAGAGGTGATTGCTGATGGACAAACTCTATATATATTCTTTCCTAGCTGTGGGACTATTTCCTGATCTCTTCTGCCTACATGGCAGATTGTGAGATATAATATTAAATAAATAAATAAATAAATAAATAAATAAAATCAAACTATATGCTCATGCACTTCAGCTCCCTTTCAATATACTGATGAGCTGGAAAAGCTAGTTGCATATTGTTGTCACATTGTCCTGTGGCAAAATGTGTTGATTGCTCTGAAATGTAATTTAGAAGATAAATGGGGTTATTCAAAATTAGACACTTCTATCAAGATAATTTTAGGACAATCTGCCAATGATGATTTCTGCTAAGTGAAATCTAGTTAGTGACAAATGCAAGGCAATGAGTAAAAATCCTTGGTAACTTGAATATTTGAAGTGTTAAGTGATTAAAAAAAAAAAAGTTAACCCAATTTTAGATTGACAAGAAACAGTTATCCACAAAACTAATGGTCGTGATTCAGAATAATTTGTTGCCTGTTCCCCATACCCTATATCCAACTAACCTAATCTTTTTTTTACTCAAATTAAAATTGAAATATGCTGAGAAGTGAAGCACTTGAACATACACCACAATCCATTTTTGTAGTTTTAAAGAATTCACAATAAAACCTCAATTAGCAATATCTAAATACATAATACATCACAATCACTTTTGCTTTCTAAAAAAAAAAAAAAAAAAAAAAAAAAAAAAAAAAAAAAGCTCCGTTTACAAAGTAATAGTCTTTACTAAAATTTTCTAGAGAAACTTATGAAAGTGCATTTGCAACACAAAACATTGCTCATGAACCTCAGAAGAAATATCAATCTAAACTTGGAAAATTAACTAAATCACTAAGAACCATACAGTTGGAACACTTATTTTCCTAAGCCCCAGAAACTAATCAATAAAAAAATATTAAAGAATAAAAACTTGTACAGAACAAGATTAATGGATTGTATTTAGACTTTGACAGTTGTCTAGGGAACTGAAAGAAAAAAATGGAACTTCTGACTGAGAGGCATATACAGAATTCTCAGCTGAACGTGGTCGTTGCTACACAAGGATGAGAAAGCACAGAAAGGCAACATGAAAATAGAATGCTTTATACCTGTAGTTTAAAACAGCCAATGAAAAATTGTGCATGGATTTCTTCAATTTTCATTAGTATGGAACTGCCTAATAGAACTTAATTAAGCCCTAAGTTTGGAATGTTTCCTGAATGGATTATGGAAATACTATTTTGACCTAGTCACATGTATATAAGAACTCCAAAGCAGCAAAGCTCATGAGATACAAGTCAAATCACTTCTTTAAAAGTATCTTTTCTTGTAATGTTGAACCTAAGTACATCAGCTCAATATTGTACTAATTAGAGGCCTATGATTTTAAGTAATACACTCTACAGAATCATGGCCAAAGTTTTACAGAAGCTAATAGAATTCTAGCATTCTTCCTGTTATAACACAAACTAACATAATTTGATATATAGGAAATATGGGGCAGGTAACTCAAACTGGTATTAGTGAAAACCTTTAAGAAGGATTCCTTCTGAAATATTTTTGTATTGCTTTTGGTCAGAACTTGGGTCAGATCTTTTCGTACAAAGACTTTGGCCTTCCAGGAGAACTGAATTTTTAATAAACGATGTCTAATTCAAGCATAAATCATCAAGGAGCGGTTATACTGGGATCACAAAGACAATAGTACTGATACTCTCCTAAGTCTTTTTCCATAGTGACACCTGTGAAATCCTTTCAGATTTACTAGTGTCCTTCACATTTTCAGTCAGGAAATCCTGCAAAGAAACATGAGGATCTGCCTGATGCAGTGCCTCTATAGGGAGTCAGCTGTTTGTGTTATTCATATTACGTTCAACTAGTGTCTACACATTCAGTAGCAACATCACGTGACAGACGTCAGCTTTGCAGAGTAGGTAGTTCAACAGTGCAGCATGTATGCATTTGATATATCTTCCAGATATCTTATTTGCTATATCTGCCAGACTCACTGCATATGTACTACACAATGTACACATATATAAAATTTGATCTTTTGATCAGGATTTATGACATCCACCAATTTGACACATTAAGTCAGGAGTCCAGAGAAGCTGCAGGGAAAACAATTCCAGGTTTGAAAAGGGGACCTGTATATATGGTAGTGCTATGATTTATATTTGCCTAAGTAAAACTACTCAGTAAGATCATTTAGAATAAAGAATTTGTTAAGAAGACTAGACAAATAATTAATCTGAGCAGAAATAGCTTTTTCCTTAAGGTTTTTACATGAAAAGAGCCTCATAAAAGCTTAAGTTCTTTAATTTGATTTTAACTTTTTTTAAAATTATTATTATTATAAAACACATTCCTTGATCTGTCTTAGTTGGTAGAATAAGTGAACAGTCATTTTTTGAAGGAAGACCTTGCAAAGACTGGTAACCACTTTCAAGTTTAGTAACAATTTGAAATGACAGTTTGGGGTTGGGTTGGCTGGTGCTTTTGTGTTTTGTTTTGCTTTTAAATGTTTGTTTGTTTGGTGACAGAAAGAAATCATTTTGGAATGGATAAGGATCAAAGGAGAAGCCAGATACTTTTGTGACCTAGAATTTAACTTGGTTATTCCTTTTTGGGATCACAGTGATGGTACTCACATTATGGTTATTCAAGAGCATATGGTGCTCCTACTCTATATTTACGTTTTGAAGTAATGCAGTCCCTGCCTGAGTTGCTCTTATCCTGCTCTTTTCCTAGTTACAAGACAAGGAAAATCAAGCAATAATTCTATCAGAATAGCATATCAGGGATTCCAGTTATCCATAAGGAAAAAAAAATGATGAAAGCAGATGAACTCAGTGTAAGATATCATCTCCTATATCTAGATCCTGTGGGAGGGCAGTCAATACTGAGATTAGAGTGCTATTGGCAATGTGCTTCAGAGCTTTTAATCAGGAATGGTAGCTGTAATGAGTAACAGCGTCTTTCCACTAAGAGGATGCAATTTCATACAGATGGATTTTATGGAGGTTGACACTTCTGGTGATGGACTTACTGAAGAACCAGGTCTCAGTGTGTACATCTGTTCTGTAAGCAGTCTGAATGAGTGTCAATTTTATTATGGTATTTTAAAGTTTTTATGAATTCAACGTTACACTGACAAAACAATATTCCCTATAATTGGCAGAAGTATATATTACTGATTGACATGATAAGGTTAAAAAAATACAGACTAGAGAGTTACACTGAGTGGCAAATGAGCTGATTATTCTTTCTAAAGTTACGTTTCTAAACTATACCTAGAATTTTCTGATTAAAACAAACAAACAAACAAACAAAAAACAAACAAACAAACAAAAAAAACAGAAAAAATGAAACTTCCTGAAGATTATTTTCAGTAGTCATTTTCAGAGGTCAACAAATAGGTCATCTTAACAAAAAGTACCAAATATCAGAAACTTGTATTTGTTTCCCCTTACATTTAACTCAAGCAGAGTCCAAGCAATTTTTTCATTTGTCACCTTATGTCACAAACAATATATGGTTAAAAAGGGACAGGATTTTCATTTTAGGGAACAAAGTCACAACTAGCTAGCCTGTTGCAGAGAACTCTCTCAGCATCTGCTTTTATCTGATCCATTAAAAGTTGTGGGACTCCAGCAATGTAATACATACGGTATATATGGGACTGAGAATGTGAGCAGCAAAAGGATACTGTCAGTCACAAAGTTCTGTCTCACATCCCACCATCCTTTTTGCATCTAAAATTCTTTGTCTACTGAGGGTGAACAGACTTATCATCATGCCTAATCTTCAAAAGGTACAAGTTAACTCATCTAGTGCTATCTGATGAAGAAAGAGGTGAAAATACAAAATGTGTCATCAATATACTGACTTAAAAAAGCATACTTTCTATATCTTCTCCTTTCCCTTGACACCCCCAACACCCTAATTACTTGATAATAAAGGGAAATGACCAAATTACAATGCTGACAGAATCTAGGAGGGCACAGGGGAATTGTTTAATATTCTCCAGTGAAAAAGTGGCAGTCTCTACCTCTGCTAGCATCTATTATTATCTAAACAGAACTTTAAAAGATTGAGTTTAATTAGTACAGCTAAGAAAATCAGTGTGGGCTCGTCAGCTTCTTTAAAGGGAAAAAAATCATGAGCTAACAACATGAGAATAATTTCTATAAATACCAAGGCCTAATAAATAACATATCTGTTTAACAGGTGCTATGAAGCTTCAAATTACTGCACCAGCTCACATTATAGTCTTTAACAAAATATTTCCTCCCAAAACGGATGTGTGAGAACAAAATTAAATGTCAATTTGTTAGAATTAAATAGTCTTTTGAAATTGTTTTCTTGAAAAATATATTATGAATACACAAACATGGTATGTCTTTAAAATAAGCATCATTATTATTATTACTTATTTATGTTGAAGTTACACAAGGAACATTGATTTGGCACCATAAAAATACAAATCATAAACTTCATTCTTTCTTATCACTGCTTCAGGTATAGGCCTCACTTGCTGTTCTGAGTAACAGCAGAGAACCAATCCTGCTTTTCTGTGGACTGACAATGTTTTGTAAACAGTCAGCTCATTATTATGTTGTATGGTTTTTTGGCATCTTTGTATTTCTATTTTTTCTATTGACAATTATTTCCAAATTAATGCTATGATACTTTTGTATATGATATTTTTGATGTGAATGTGTGTCTGTGGAAACATTACTGAAACAAATATATATATAACAAAACAAGCTTTAATATATATTTTTATTTTACTTTTAATAACTGGCTGCTATAATTACTACTGATGACAATGAATAAGACAATAGATAAATGGAGATTAACATGAAGAAATATAATAATTCTTGTGCTGATCTATCCAAATTTTCCTATCAAGAAGCATATATTAAGGTAGACGATGTTACAAACAAAATGTGAACAGTATCATTGGTGTGGACCTCTGGTTAATTAACAGTTTGTGAGCCCATTTGCTGTATATACAGACACACAACCTGTATTCCATTAAAAAAAAAAAAAAATGGCACAGAAAAGAAATATTTCCTTTATACATTTTATTTAAAAAAAATAGCCAATAAGGGAATTTTTTCAAATAACATATAAATATTGAAAATGGCATTAGCAAACCACATAGGTTTTATTCCTGGATCATCAAAATCTGAGATGCTCAGAATCTTATGAGATCTGCTATTCCTAAGCCTGGATAGCACCACATTTTTCTTCTTCTTAGGTAACAAGGTCATTTCTATAAAATGCTAGGAATTAATATAGTGCACATTGATTATAAGAAGATCTGATTTTGCAAGTAAGACTACTGCATCAGAACATCACATTAAGAGTAAGAGGCCAGATATCAGATTTAACTAGGTTATAATGAAAAAAATCACACCATCATCACAATCAGTCAGTACAAAATGGCTTTGAATTCCCCATTCCATCTTTGGCTCTGCCTTAACAGCAAACCAGAGAGTACAATCTGATTCCGAAATGTGGAGATCATTGATAACATTTATTATGGGTACGATTAAATGTTTTGCCAGCTTACCTGATTGAAAGAGAATGACAAATCAATGCAAAGCCCAGCATCCAAAAATAATACGATAATATATATCTCCTCCTGAAATTGTCCAGATTTCCGTCCACAAAGCTTTATACTAATTAATTATAATTTCTGTATTCTCAGTGGAAAAGAAAACACAGAGACCTTTCCAGAATCCTCTCTGATTCTGCCTCCGCTTCCTGTTCTCGGTCTCACTCTATGGTACCCAACATATATCAGAAAACAGCTTATTAGGAAGAGGGGGGTGAAGGGTGGGGGAATGGAGGGAGAGAAGAAATGAAAAAAAAAAAAAAAAAAAATGCAGCACCTAACATGGCAGCTCCACCTACTGGTAAAGATACCGAATACGTACAAAGCATCAGTTTATAAAGAGCATCTTTATCCCTGTTTATCCTGACCTATACTTGAAACAGCTCCTGTGTAGTAAGTTCCTCGAGGCAAGAAGCAAAACAGACCAACAAAGCCACACTGATTATTGAACAACCCTTTTAAATACTTAAAAAAATAATAATAATAATAATAATTAAATTTAAAACCAGTTGTTTGTACACATTTAACAGAGCCTTTAGCTGTAAATCTGCTGTTTCTTCTAAAAACCCATGAAAAGAGAGGACTCTATAAGTAAGACATCACAGACACTGTTACCCAAACCGGTGTATGCTGAACTTGATGATTATCTTGATACTGACCTATCCACTACATAATACTATTCATCTTTGGCATCATTTTAGTTTTTCATGTGTGTAAAATATGTAAAATCTCTAAGTCTTTTCCTTACATAGGATTACTGGGAGTGGGCAGATTTATATTTTCTTTTCTAGGACTCCTCTGGCCATCTTGGAAAGAATTATTAGGGCAGTGGCTCCAACATCTCCTGGTCCATGGGCAACAGTGTTGAGTGAATATTTTGCTTCAGGAAACATTGTCCTTTGTCCTGTATGTCAATTTGAAGAATATTGTGTCTGTGGAAAGCAAGATGCAGAAACACTAAGCAGTGTCAGGAATTGTGTGCAATATATTGACTAATAGCCTTGGGTTAGAGATCACTACTGTTCCTAACTAATTTAATATCAAGCTACCAGCCTTGTTCAGTCATGTGGGATTTAACGAACAAATGCTATTCCACAAAACAAGGAAAAAGAGCATAAGAGACAATTATTACTTTGCTGTCTGGTAGCCCCTGTATTTTCTTAATCTGTGGATAGAGGTGGCTCAGTTCTCTGTCCCAGTGGTCACATACATGTTTGGAAAAGGGTGACTCCAGGGCAGCCAGCATGATGGCTACAACAGAAGCAAAACTGCACAAAGCAGCAGTTCCAGTAACAACTGCCTGCAACTGTTGTCCTTTATCTGTAATATTATCAATATATTCCTATGTCAATTAGCATATTTAAATCACAGTCCTTAAGCATTTGTGTCAATTTGTGAATAGACCTGTCAATTACTGTTAAACTTTGGGTGTGCTTGACATATAAATTCCTAATTCCTGAATGCCTTACAAAAGCAAACAGAAATACATGTTCAGAGAGTAATCCCAAAACAGAGAAAGAATACTTTCTGTATAATAAGTGAAAGAAATGTGCCTATAGTTTGCAAATGCAGGTGCACTAATTTCCTGGTCTGTTTTTGTAAAACTGAGGCACAAGGGACCACTCCTGATCACACCACTCAGGCAAATCCTGTCTGTTTCAAATATTCTGTGAGGGTCTGAACATATACCACAGTTTTATTAAAAAATAAAACTAAGAATAGTTCTTCCTTTAATATTTACCTTTTTAAACTTTTAGAAATTATGAAGGAATGTTTTTTTTTAACAACAACTAAAGGTCCATTATCTCTAAAATATAGGTTTTACTCTCATAGAATTATGCTATTTTAGCAAATCCATGAATGTACAGAAGTTGGTGTCTTGATTTTAAACTTCTTAGAAACATTGCTTTCTGACAGTATTGTGTTTTCAAAGGCAAACCAGTCCTTCAATGGGACTTTACTTTCCTTATATGTTGCATTTCTTGCATTTACTATTTTCAGTCTAAAAAATAAATAAATTTAGTGGTCTTTACATGTCTTTAGAAAGTCGTCTATGATCTGCATCATAGTCCAGATGCAATCATCTGGTAACATCATAGTTAAGAGTGGATGACACATATTGAATCTTTTTCTCCTGGAAAAATTAAGAAATTTTAACATACATAATAAACTATTTAAACCTTATTAAAAGTAGGAAACAGTCCTTAATTCTGGCAGCAACAAAAAAAGATGTATTAAAAGTAGTTTTGATCCTGGTCTGGTTCAGATATTTGATTTCTCTGGTAAGTTTAATAACAGTGTATCCTTAGAATAACTAATATTGGTGGGCTAGTTCTCCAAAAGATGGTTAGACTAACATTGTATTACCAAAGAACCCACAGTCCTGTTTTGTTTTGTTTGTTTTTTGTGTGGTAGTGCCCTTATATTGACAGCAATCTTCTGTGATGATTATGTATATGTATTCTTCTATGACTATGTATAATGTATTCTTCTGTACCAAGATGACCTTCTATTAGGTGTAGATCTGCTCTTAGAGACATGCTGTGTCACTGCCTTAAAAAAATATTCAGTGATCAATCCTCATCACTAAGATAAAATCCAAAAAAAAAAAAAAGAAAGAAAAAGAAAAGATTTGTTTGTAGAAATGATGAGGCTACACAAAATCATGATAAGTATTCTTTTGTGAATATGAATTGTATATGGCTCATATTCTTATTGACCCAATGTAGTGGGCTGCTTGCATATTATCTGATTCAAATTTATTGAAAGTGATCAGTCTTTGACTTACTGAAACAGAATTTAAATCATGTTCTGAAGAATTCCTTAACACTTTTTTAAATTAGTGGAACAGTGGAACAACAGGGCAGAAATAAATAACTATGACATAAATATACATTTATAGTATATGTACATCAAACTATCTATTTAGAGCACCACCACAAACAAGAACATACAAACAAACACACAAATAAAACACTTGAATTTTTAAACATGAACATTTCATTTAAAAAAATGCTCTTCCACTGCAAACCTATAGAAATGCATACATGCGACACTTACTACATGTATCAAATGTATGCATACTATGCATACCAAATCTTCCTCTTCCTCCTTTTCTTTCCCTCACTAGATCCCACTCAACAGCAGAACAGTTTAAACTAGACTGCCAGATCTGAAAATGAAAAGTGGTCATTTGAAAGACAACAACAAATAGACTACCTTGACAAAACGAATTTATAACAGTGCCAGCCTGGCACTTGTTTCAGTTTAAATTATTAGTACAATATTAATGAATCATCACTGAAAGTTCATTTCAGAAATTACATTAAAAATATAACTTGAAAAGTCATGACATTTTAAATAATTTGTTTGTTTGGGAATCCTGCCCCAGGTGCAGTTATACTCTCAGTAATGAGTGAATAAATTCGAAGCTCTTCAGTCACTTTTAACTAAACAGCTGAAACAGAAATGTTGAAATATCTTAGCTGCAAAGAGAAAAATAACTTTGAAGTATTAAACATGAATCAATACAGCCCCTGTGACCCCTCATGAGATCTCATATAGGGCCAAGCACTATATATAGATCACATGTAATGTCTCAGCAATGCAGTCATCGTTGTTTTAACATTACATATTTTGTCTTATTAATACTATCATTTTTGGATGATAGCTTTCATTTGTAATTCTCAGGCACTTTTATGAACACTATGCATCACACTACTCATAATTTGTCAAATTAAAATGTACTAAAAGACACAATGTATATGCTTTATCTATTCCTCTGACTACTTACCTGTGTTTGAAACTGAACTAAATTGCAGTATATGGCCAACTGTAATCAGTCTGAATTTAAGCTGAACACTGGCTAATTGCATAAATGTATTTTTCTACATTCAGTTTCTTTTTTTTTTTTTTTCCCCCCCTCTGGAGTGGAGAATCAAAGAGACTGATATTAATGAATTTTGTATCAGATTTACTAATGCTTATTTCCATGCCATGGACCTGATAGTAGCATTAAAGCCAATAAGCTGAACTTTTATTTGAGAATCTATGTATTTATTTGACTCCTGCTGAGGGTGGTAAGTAAAATTTAGGGAAGGTAATACACTTAACTGCAGTGGAAGAATCCGGTCTAATATTTAAGGATGATAGTGATAGACTTACAAAGGAGTTTCTACTATTTCTTTTTATTCAAGACCATGTAGATTGCATATTTGGAATTTCAAAGCTGAGAAAGAAAATACAAAATGTGGTGATCCAGTTGAATACTATAAAACAGATCTGCAGATCTTGGGGTAAAGAGGAGGCTGAGGATATACCTTAACTCTATATCCTCTCTGTTTCACATTTCATAGTGGCTGTATAGAATCATTTATCAATATGGAATCATAGAATGGTTTGTGCTGGAAGGCACTTTGAAGATCATCTAGTTCCTTAACTCCCGTGCCATGAAAAGACTTCATTTAAGCACTTCACAGTAACATAAGCCTTCAACTAGTCAAAAATTTTAACAGGCCACAGAGGGTACTACTTGAAACATTATTTGCTTTAAGATATTCCAAATAATGTCATAGTATAAGTATGCGATTAGCAATCTGCACTATTAATGGTTATAGCTTTTAATAATAATAACAAATTATATCAACATTAATGTTACTATGTAATAGTTAGAGCCCTCCTGTTCTTGTAGAAAAAAAATACAAGGCCATACCCAAATGGCCTCAATCAATGCAGTCCCAATAATTCTTTTTTTTTTTTTTTTTAAAAAAAAAAAAAGGAACAAAAGTCTCAAACAATAAACTTAACCTCTAATAACCATCACAACCACCTTCCAGAAGTGCCTAAGTGCTTCCAAAATACTGATTTCTTGTTATATCTTTTCCTGTCGTTCAGATGAACCATGATCATAATAACAAAATTATTTTTAGCTGAACACAATGTACACAACAATCACAGCTATATTATTTGATATCTACCTTGGCAAAGCACAGGAGAGTCACAGAAGGTAATAAATTCCTAAATAAAATAAAATAAAAACTTTTTTTGATTTATATATATTATAACTGTAGGACTTACAGATATAGAGGCCATCAGCTCAGAAAGATTCTGAAAAACACCTGCTATTTATGTGAGTAATGAGAAAGAGAACAGGGAGAAGGTGCTCACTTGGATAATAAGGTTTCAGTATCTAATTCTTGCAAGCTTCTTGCATAACTTCCAGAAAATAAAGTATGTTTGTATCTCACTTCCTCATCTATGGAATGGGGTTAATAATTCCTGGCTTTAGATGAGGCTATAGGATAAATTAATTTTGTTAGCCTGTCGTGATATAAAGAACAAGACTGAAGAAGTATTTTAATATTCTGTGTATTGTCCAAAGAAACTAGCCAGGCCTGGGAAATTATTATTCAGGCAATATATATTCACAGGACAGACCATGTTCATAAGAATTTCATATAAATATATATGAAATACATATGACAAGAAAAATAATTCAAAAAAGAGACAAAATACAAACAAATTATTTCAAAGTGAACAAATATAATTTCAGATAGGCAGATTTTAAGAGACGGACAAATGAATTAAATGATACCTCAGCAACAAGTGCAGTAGTGCTCTCAGAGCTAGTAACAAAATCTAATAATGCTCTCCCAGGACACCTATAAACAGAGAGATTGCATTCATCTGTTTTCATTCCATTTATTGCTACTGAGTCATGTGGTTTAATTGGTCAGATGAAAGGTAATCATCACTTGGAGAGAGGGGAGGTTGTGTTAAGTAAACCTCAAGTTATGATTTATTTATTTGCTAGTCTTTTAAAGCTGGAATGCCTAGAAGAATTATTCTGTTTAATAACATACGCTTGCCAAGTTGATTTTGCATTAGAAAGATTCTCTGCATCTTACACTATACCTAGTAGTTATCTGTACTGAAAATAGTACCTTTATAATTAAACCATGAAAACGTACTACATTGAGAGAGATAATAAAAAAACTGTCAACAATTGACTCTAATATGTTAAAGAAAAATAAGTTTACCTTCATCTGTGTTCAGCCAAGAATGATAAAGATACAGAACATACAAACTATTTGGTACACTGAATCGTGAAGTAAACACAAGTTAATGCCCTGATGGTTATGACTATAGGCATACTAATGTCTTGAAGCAAAGATGGAATTGATACATACTTTTGAATACTGCTGTACACACTCTTTTTCAATTCTGTCTTCACAATTGGTCATTAAACATGACTTGAGAGCTTGCCCCAGGGAGACTAGAAGTGACTGGCTTTACATTTTGAAAATATTATGAATCTAATTAAAATATTCCCTTTTTCAGAAGTAATTGCCAAGATTAAATAGATTTCATTACAAAGAAAATATTCAGAAATCTTTTAAATTCCAAAGTTAGTCTTAGTTTCTTCTTAGGTGGAGGTAAAATGGCACCCTGCACTGATATACCTCAGATGCAATTATTTTATATATGAAAGAAATGTAATAAAATTAAATACCACTGTTATTTAGTAATCACCAGGGTAATTTCTGTTAAAGTAACTCTGTAACAGTGAAAAAAAAAATCTGCTTCATACTTAGAATCATCCTAAATTTCAGGTTCACTTCAATGAGTCATTTGCAACAGTGATTCTCAAACTTTAAAGTCAAGAATGATAGACTTTATGATTTAATCAGAACTAAATAACAAAGGCAAATAACTTTTGATTGAGGTTAATTTATGTCTTTTGAGAAGATGACACATCAAGAAACCATGAACCTCCTCACTCTGCAGACCTCTTCCTTCTGCCTTAGCAGCTTACAAATCAGGTCTAGAGTTTCAGAGTTTAAGAGATGTATGAATAAAAAATTACACAAAAAGAAAAGTAAGTGTTCTAAATAAGTGAAATAGCTATTTGAGGCATTTAAAGAACAGGCATAGATAAGTATCTGTTGGCCAGAACAGCTACTGGCATTGGACCGTAGGCTTAACATCCTACGTGCTGTGGAAATTGGAGTTTGACCTTTTGCTCCATCTCTTCTGGGTAAATGTTTTTGCATGATTTAATAGATTTTTTATTATTATTATTTTTTAATGCAGATGACTGTTAGCCATGCTCTGAGAGGCAAAGAGAAATTTCTGGTAGAAACTAGCTCTATCAGCATGGTTGAATAAGCAGGAAGATTCTTCTAGCTATCCTAGTTTTAAGACACTTAAATAAAAATGTCAGAAAATGAGACTTGTTCAATAGATATTTGTTTTAATTCCTATATAATTACTACTAATATCATAAATTAAATCAATAGTAAACCATGCTTGTATGTGTTGTTGGAGAGTGTTCATAGCTTTAGAATCAGTCCTGAGAGTTACCGTAATTTTTTTTTATTCTCACAGTGCTTTTCTGAATTTTTCATAGAAAAACTGTTTATTTTCTCAAACACTTGTAACTAGGCAAGTTTATGCCAACTGCAGTTGTTACACACAAATGTAAGCTTTAAAAATTTATGTGAATTTCAGAAATTACTTTTTTATTGTCTTTGATGTACTGTCACGTTTTATTGTGGTATATGTGAGATTTTTATACCTCATTTTTATTGTGCTCTTCACAGACAATACAGAAAAGCAAAACCAGCTTTGTTGATGAGCTTTACCTTTAAGATGCAATTGTGATATATCTACAGATTAAAAAAAAAAGTGAGAGAGGGATAGCCTGTAGAAGGATAAGAATTGCATAATAATAATAATAAAGAATAAAAGTTTCAATTAATCTCCTAGACAGAAAGTTTATAATTGTTCTGAAATGCATGTTTCTTCCCAGAAATCCTTTTACTAAATGGTTACTCTACAGCTAAGAATTACATAAGTAAAAAGATTCATACAATCTCCAAACATCTCTCCTTTATATAATTTAAAAAATAATTTAGATTTTAATAACTCAAATTATTTTTTATTACTTTATTACAATTACTTTTTAAATTCATAAAAACTTTATGATTTAAAGTTTATGACATTTGATTAATATTTTAAATTAATACTTGAAAGTAGCCTTTAGAACATCAACTTGACCAATTTAGGCCTACAGTAGGCCTATATTTATTCATGGTGCATTTCCATATTTATAGAAAGTTGTCAACGTATATTCAAAAATATTTAACATTGCATGCTTTTGGGGCTCTGGACATTCTGATTTGCATTCCTTGAATGCAAAGCTGCACTTCAGCACCACGGACAGCACTCATGCCTCCGCTCATTTAAATGCAACTATAAAATTAAAAACTATCAGTACTTTTCAGTGAAATGCTAGATTTTTTTTAAGCTACATTATTTTTATATGAAATAGTACTTTAAAGCAAATTGCTTTAACACAAGGTCAAAAGAGAGTGTATTTTTTGTGACAAACTCTCAGTCCATTCTCACACAATATGTGTTTAGACATATTATTATCTTTACATGAACTATTTTAGTACTTTGGATTCTGTGATGGCCCTGAATCCTGTTGTAGAGATTGAACAAGCATAGGAATAGATCTCTTTCCTGAGGAACTGACACTCCAAGGGGTTTTTATGAATGGTCTATACTGATACAAGTTGCTACTGAAAGGGACGGTCTCTCCAGCAGCTTCCCTTTGTCGATATTAACAACTTTTGCGATAAGAATGTAAAACATGGAATTTTTAATTAGACTCCATGATATAACTTATGTAACTCTTCTTGTCCCCCCAGATTTCATGTCTTGATGAGATAAAATTTTCCTCCAAAGCTTAGAACCGTTGAGCCAGCTCTGCATGCTGGTAGCCATTTGATGTGATAGAGCAGGTGAAAATGATGGAAAACTTTGAAGGCAATATCAAGAAAATAGGATAATACAATAATTTTATATTGTAGACAATTTGATATTTTGTTTATTTGTATTGCTACAACAGTAGACACATTCATCTATATAGCATCCCATCTTCTATGTAGCATCCCAGCATCTACTGTATATAGCATAGTAATAGCATATCCAACATTGCTGTCATGGGGAACATGGCTAGAAACAACTGGGGTGGGGCAGACAATTTACACACTAGTCTTTTGTAACTGATAGTATCCAGAGTACTACAGAGCAATTTCAGGATTCTATGAAATAAAGAAGAGAGCCTTACACCAAAATTGATAAGACAGATTGCCATAATAACTCTTTATTGAACAATAATGTATTATTCCTGGCCAAATACAAGCATCCATTCATTTTGTACTACATAACAAATTTTCTTCTCTGGCTTTCAATAAAGATATAAATGTAATTTCTATTTTGAAGAGATCAGTAAACAAAGAGAAGTAAAAGCAGGGAGTCTCATTTGCTATTACTTTGCAGAGGTTCTGATTGAAGAATTACTTTTTATTATGCATTAACACAAAGTAAAATACAGATA
Source organism: Nettapus auritus (assembly GCA_011076525.1). NCBI lineage: Eukaryota > Metazoa > Chordata > Aves > Anseriformes > Anatidae > Nettapus > Nettapus auritus. The sequence continues at coordinate 20,713,849 of CM021771.1, read as the reverse complement.
CTTGGCAGAATCTTGAGTTCTCTGGAACTAGTTATATACAGACGTATCCAAATACATACTCCAGTAACACTTAAAAAAAAAAAAAAAAAAAAAAAAAAAAAAAAAAAAAAACCCCATAAAAAATAAAAAAAAAAAAAAAAAAAAAAAAAAAAAAAAAGATAAATGCCCAGTCTAAATCTCAAACTATTTTTAAAAAATATGCAAGCATTCATTAGTTCTAACCTACTTTATTTTACAGCTGTATAATCAAGGGCTAATATGTGCTTTAAAACTAAAATACAATTGTTTTTACACTTGTTTTGATAGGGTGTTAAAAATCCAGCTGAGCTCATTTCCTTGCCAGTAGGTGGAGCCAGCACGTAACATGCTGCCTCATTTTTTCCTCCCCCTCGTCTCCCCCTCCCCCCCTCTTTTTTTTTTTTCCTCCCCACAACCAATTTTCTGATCGATGCTGGGATTCATAGAGTGAATCTCAGAACAGGAAGCAAGAGAAGAGACTACAGAATACTGCAGAGGCTCCTTTGTTGTTTTGATGGGGAGGTCCTTTCTTCATTTTTTTCCTTTTTCATTTCAGTGAAATTAAGAGTTTACAAGCTTCTTTGCCAAGAAACCTGAACCTGCAGTATAAGGAACCTTATCATCTACTAGTGTATGGATATTTCTTATGCCATGATTTGTAATTCTCTTTTTATCAGGTAAGACAACGTGATATTTGATTAAAATGCCTAGGCAATAAATTCCAGTCATTTTGTAACAAGAGTCTTCTCTTGCAGTGCCACACCTAGTTTTCGATTAATATTAATCCCACAAGAGGAGAGGCAAAAATAGACATCTTTTCAACTGCCTGTATTTTTTCATACTATTTAATTAGGTCTTAGCATACCAAAAAAAAATGTTATTTGGAGTTCTCTGGTCCTATATTTTATTAAGATTGTATATTTATAATTACAATTACTTCTGAATTTTTATTTTTCATCCTAACTGTGGTCATTTGTTGTTGTTGTTTTGATGTGATTACCTACAAGTGTTTTCATTTTCTACTGGATGTTATATTCATGCTGTATCCAGGATACAAATTGGAGTGGTATTCTAAAGCATATTAATATATCCCTGGGATTGCCCAGTTTTAAAATTACCCTCCCTGTTTTAATGCAGAAATTTACTGTTGCTTCTTTATACCATCTTCAGGCAGAGGTTTTCTTTACTTCCTAAATTCAACATTTTGATTTTGTGAGGTATAGGAGATTTATGGGATTCTCCCCTTCCTTGTCTCCCAAAACAGCCTCTCCCGGATGGAAGACAGAATGGAGGATTTGACTAAACATGGTTTTGCACTGCTGCAAATATCTTATGAGACATATATGTGTCCTGTGAAATGCGTTCTATATAGGAATGAATTGTTACTGCAAAAACTTCATTCCATATTGCATGAGAAATATTTTTCTTCCATTCTTTTTTAGATGCATAATACACACGGGAGAGACAGCAGAATGACTCAGGAGGTGGGAAGCTTATGCAGTACCCCCTTACTTTTATTTCAAGCCTTGTGGTTTTCTTCTTTTTTTTTCTTTTCTTAAATTCACTTATTTATAGCAATAACTTATTTATTCAGGAAAAAAAAAACAAAAAAAAAAAAACATAGAAATGCACTGATCTACATAGTCACAGATCAAAAAAGGGCTTGGTAGACCTTGTGAGGAAAAAAAAAGAAGGTGTGATTAAATAAATTGCATTTTGCTTTCTGTTATTTGGAGGTAAGTAGGAAATTTTCACTTTTCTATGTAAAGATACCTGTATTCTAGTGATTGGTGAAGCAACAGAAATTTGCCTGTTGGGATCTTAATGTTAGATGCTGCCTTGGCTTTAGATGATCCTTTAGATAGATGTGGAATATTAAAAGGTTCACAAATTCTTCCAATTTATGCATGTTGCCTGCTTAGTTACGTTTTTGTAAGCAATGTTTACATCATGTATAGATGGCTATGGCTCAGCCATTGTATTGGCTTTAGATATCTTTGTTAGATGATAAATGATCATCCATTCCTGAAAAGGTATGGAGAAAAGATAAATAATCACACCCAAATGATCTGCAATTTCCTCCAGCAACAAATACATTAAATAAATAATGCTCTTTTATGGCTGTAGGCCCCAATTCAACAACAAACAGGAATGTCAATGGAATGACTCACATTCTTAATATTAGGCAAGTGGATAAGTACCTGGATCTGTTCTGTTGATTTTTTTTTTTTTTTTTTAATTATACTGATGTTCAGGGATTGAATAACTTTCTTTATGACAGAAATTTTGCAGAGTTCATAAATTCAGTTAGTAGGCCAAACTAGCATGTAGCTTCAAATATAAGCTATAGATTTACATATAAAATTAAAAATACAGGGAGCTGTTACAAGCCTTGGAGGAAAATACTGAAGCTGAATTCTTACAGATTATGAGTACGGTAAATATGAACACAAGTCTTTGGCAAACACAAACACAGAGATGGACATATCATAGCAAAGCATGATCCAGTTACCTTTCAGTAGTGATGGCTCAAGTCAGGTGTTTCAAATGAGGAGTTCAAGAGAAAGCTGACCCTGAGAAAAAGTTGGCCTTCTCTACTCTCTGTAGGGAATTTAAATAACAAGACAGCTTAAAGTTTTTTTTGTTTGTTTGTTTTTTCATTCAAATTTCTGTAATCGTGGTGTTCTCTGCACCTTGTAACAGCAGATCTCCCCAGCCCAGCAGACCCACGCTGCATCCACAGCAAGAGCCCAGCAGCAGAGACACTGCCAGTTCCACTTGCTCAATTCTGTCATTAGAGTCCTTGATTAGCGGATCTGACAGGTCGCTTACCTGCTGCTCTGCTCCACCCCTGAGGAGCCCCTCAGCTGCCCTCCTAAAGGGACAGAGAGGGCATGGAATCTAGTATATCTTGAATCATGCTAGGCACTGGTGACTGCAACCATAACACCTTCTTATGCATGCAGTTCTCAACTGAAGCCTGAAAATCACTAGCAAGCTTTTTTATTGTGTTACCTCCGTTGTTTTAAGGCCAGCCACATACTTGCACCAACTTCTCCAGAGGACTTTGCCTCCTTCCCGCCATTTGCAGTGGCAGACCCTGGTCCTGTGTTCCCCTGGCGTGGGGGCAGCCTTCCGTCCATAAGAGCCCACCCGTCCCACTCCCTCTGCCCTCAGCCCCAGCTTGCTGAGAAGGTATCAGGGAGCCTGCAGGCTTCCTTTCTAGAGGCTTCCTGAAGCCACTCGAAAGAATCTGTTTCTTGTACCTCCTCTCTTCTCACTGACACCTTCCAGCCTGAGAAATGCTGGCTTAAAAAACATTTCTGTCAATGGTTGCCTTAATCTCCTGCTCTTCTGTTGTTTGTCTTGCAAAGACAATAATGTACCTGGTTTCAAAAAGGTGTTAATGTAGGGGAGGCAAGTGGTGCTGAGAATCACTAAATACCATAAAGATAATAATCATAACAAAAGCTAAGGAAGAAATGCATAATTCTGTAATAAGGAAGAAATGCATAATTCTGTAATCAGTGCGCTTTTGGGATGATATGCAGTAAAGGTTTCGGAACAAAATACTGAAAGAAGATGATTTAAAGAAACGTTATATAACTATATTCATATTGTTCAGTTCAAATTCCTATTGTTTCCCAGCTCACAACTTTACCTCTTTCATTTTTGCTCCTGAACCTATTATTTTTCCTTTTTCTCCTCTCCTATTTAAGTTAGGCTGCTTCTTCTTCCTGCTCTTTACTGGTGTGGTCCCAGCAGAAGGGCTTTGCTTTTGCTCATAGTTTCAGCGTTTGATGTCTCAGCAGCTATGAGATTACCAATTGCACTGAAGGGGCTGCTAATGCTAGGCAGAAACACAGTCAACACACAAAGCTCTATAAGTATTTATTTCAAGCCGCTAAGAAGCTTTTTCAGAGCGTGTCTAGAAATTATTTTAGAGAAGTTCTGAATGGCCAGATTTCAATAAATTTGAACAGGAGCAACAACATGCAAACTTCTATACTCCCTGAACCTACTTGACAAAATTCAAAGTAAAGAGACTGTAGCAAAAATTCTCAGCAAAATAGCTCAAAAAATATTTTGGGCTGCAGTATTACTAAACATACTGCAAACTAAACATACAAAAAACATACTAAACATACAAAAAATCATGAAAATACTTTTTAATCTTCCTATTTAAAACGAAGAACACCATAGATTCATTGTTCTTGCCTTTTGGTTTTTAAAGTTGTAGATCAGTAAAACCATACTATCAAACTTTCAAACAAATAAGCTAAAAAAAAAAAAATGTACTTTTTCTATTAAACGGTGCAGTTTTTGTTGTTTTAAGCATTTGAGTTGAAATAAACAAGAAAGATCACGAGGTCACATATAGCCGCATTGTCAAGCTTAGCTTTTCTAACTTCACTGAAATAAATATTTCACCACTGATAGTGTCATTAAAGAAAGAAATTAGGCTGAGGCCTACAGCATAAACAAATTCAATCTGAACAATTAAGGTTTGGCAAAACTGAAGGCATCGGAAAGACATTCTCATGACTGAAAAAAAATACAAAGAAAACAGGCCTCTGTCAGCTCAGTTCATAGTATGTGTCTGTATGTATATCTGTGTGTATATATATATAAAGTTTTGAAGAAATCACCAATTACATTTTTGTAAGCCTATATGAATTCTAGTAATTGTATATGAAGTTTTCTCAGGTTTTGTGTAATTGCCAACACGGTTGCTTCTTAATTCTTCCCTTAAACATGGGCAGAATCTGATTTGGGCCAGATAAATTGCTCTTTTGACCTGCTAATGCTGGCAAATTCTGCTTCGTCTCTTTGGAGATCCACACAGCTCCCTCCCGTTATCTAGTGAAAATGCAGAGTTTCCCCACAAAGAAAAAGGATAATGTTCAACAATATAACAATTGCTCCTTGTAGTGTGCAGCTACTTTATTGCACAAACTGATGACATATAACGTTAGCAGACACACATTTTAGGATGATGGATGTATAAGTTTTGTATATACAGCAAGGTCTACCATGGACCTGTCATGACGGGAGATGCCTACTTTTTATGCCATATGGTGCCGCTTGTCTTGTCTTAAATGGAGTGTAAGGAACAGCCCTTGAATATATTTAGAAGATGTCAAATGGCCCATTCCAGCCAAAATAAAATAAAATAAAATTGGATATCCTTCAATCCTGCAGTAAAAAGTACTGCAGTAGGTTTAGACATACATGAACCAGTTCTCAGTTTAATCCTTTGGTTTCAAATGCAGCGTATGTGGTTTATGGAACTGTACGAACACGCTTGATTGTTTTACTTATTTGCCCTCCTAGATTATCATATCATAGCTTTCATTCTGCTGGTGCTGAGCTAACTAAATTAAAGCTACAAAATTTCCATATCTACTGTTGTCATTCCTTAGACATCAGTGCAAATTTTGCTTTATTTAAATTATTATCAGTAGGCTTTTAGAGAGGAGCAGAAACTTCATGTTTAAATGGATGTTACTAATTTGTAGTTTTTCTATCCCAGCCTCACCATTTCTCACTCTCCTCAGTGTAACTGCAAAATCCTTTGCAGACTTTGACCCCAACGTGGTTTTGTTTGATGATAAATGTAAATGACTCATTTTGAAATGAGTCAAGTTCTCTAAAGCAATACACTGTGTTCTAGATTCACTCATTTGTCTTGGTAGGATCACAGATATATTAGGAGCCAGATTCCACGTATGTATACAAAATGGCACCAGACACATGCAGACAGATTTGACAATCTTTCTTCTTGAGAAGAACAATGGCCAGAGTTTAATACATTATGAACTGCATATAGATAGAACAAAGGAAGAAGTGTGAACAGTGCTTTCCATAGACACTGTGGTCTGAATTTTCTCTTGGAAAATGAGTTCCGTAAACAGGTGCCAACAAAAAGAAGACTGAAAAAGCACCTAAATATCTAAACACACTTTGTGCTTATAGGGAAAATCATGGCAAATTTCCCTACAACTACAACTATTATGAAATGAGAACTCTGCCCAGGACATTTCGAATTTCAACTGTCTCTAATGTATTGAAAATTGTTTAGGAGGACTGTATACTCATTTGATGCTGGTTAGTTATAAATATTTGTAGCTAGTGCAAAACAGTGGAAGATCCTACTTCTCGGGCCACAAGGAAAGCTTTGTTAGATCAGTTTTCCTCACTGGATCTCTCTGGAGAGGTTGTTCTAGCCAGGACTCTGACACACAAGGTCATATAACAGGTGTATCTGTAGAGTATGTGAGCTCCATATGTTTTCTATTTACTGAGTGTCAATAATGAAACCATGGAAACTAAAAGATAAGTACTAGTACAGGCAGAATGAAAAAATCTTCCATCTGTAGTTGTGTTAACCTGAAAGCAGAAATGGGACAAACACTGCATGATTGTTTCCAGATCGCAAAATTGGTGATGCCTGCACAGACATCCTATTGGCAAGTGCATTCACACAGGTTAGACTTTGTGGTGCAGGGACAGGTTTACATTTTGCAGAATGGCCAGTACCACAGACATGCTGATGGTAGACAGCCTCCTTGGTGCCAAAATACTACTACTGAAAAATTCTTCTAATGAAGCAATGAGAACGTACTCTGAAAATACTGGGATGCAGAATGAGCTGCCAACTTACTATGGCTTGGCTTGTGGAATTTCTAATAGTAACAAAATGGAAATAATCCAGTTTTATTGTCAGTAGCAATGGTAAGATGGAAACTTTAGAGTTATTAGGGAAATCTATTTGATTAGGAAGCAATAGACTGTAAGTGTGATTAGGCCACAATTATGAGAGTCACTTTTCAATAGAATAACATTTTCTATCTTGCAGCCATTTTGCTTTTGTATTTTTGTAGGATAAACATATCCTACAGTCACAGAAGGTTTTCAAGAGTTATTGTTTCAAATGATTTTGTTTTTACAATACTGGATTGCTTGTTAGAGTTAACAGTAAAAGAACTCCACAAGCTTTTACAACACTTGTGACTGTAAAAAGATATTTGTACTTTTGCCAGCTTTAGTTTTTACAAATTGAATGATCATTGATCTGAAGCAAAGCTTTGGCCTTCTAAGCCAAGATGAAGGCAGGTTAGCCTTCATACAGAGGGGATGTCACTCCACTCCACACTCCACATTCAGTGGAAAAAAAAAAAAAAAAAAAAAAAGTAAGCCTAAGGGTATGAAAATAATGATCTCTAATATTATATAGGGCACTTAGGTGCTATTGCTCATGCTGGTATCTGGCTCTGTAGAGTGGCAGAGGCTGGGAACCCAGAAGCATTCTCCACTGCTGGGAAAGGAATTATATTGCTTTTCTTGGTATTGACCTTGCTTCCAAATTAGTTAAAGGATTCACACATTCTCAGAATAGTCTGTCGTTAGTGAGAAGACGATGGATATGATGCAGAAATTGAGTGAGCTAGTATAAATATTGTGAAGATGGGTGAACAGCTCTGAAACTGTGATAAGGAAAGGAAATATCCCCTGGGAATCTGAGGACAAGAGGAGAAAAGAGATTCATAGGGGAAAAAGCAATCAAATGTGGGGGGGGGAATAATGTAAAAATAAATAAATAAATAATCGGGAAAGGAAATTCAGTACATATGAGGAAAAACAACAATCTACTATAAAGCAAACATTGAAATGTGTATTCATTTTCCTGTATGGAGGTGGGCAGTGTGTGTGCATGGCTCCAGTGGGAAGATCTCTTGGCAGTGGTACACCTCCAGGCAGCAGGTGATACTGTGAGGAAGGAGTACATGTGAGAACTCTTCGGGGAACTGTTGTATTGCCTGTAATCAGAACCAGTTTTGCTGGCTTAAATATAGTAGAAAAGGAAAAACTCTCCTGAGGAGGTTTTCAACATCTGCTCCCTGGCTTTATTCAAATGTACCAACAAATACAAAGTGGATAAGAAAAAATTACAGTTAAGAAATGATTCTGGATTAAATTGTCTTAACTCCAATTAAGTGAACAAATCTCGGTTCCAGGTTACCCAGCTATAATGGACAGTTGTATTTTAGCCAACAAGTTTTGTAGATAATCCTGTGCAGTCTTTCTTTTCCTCAAGAAGTGAGACTGTTATATAACCCCTTAAAAAATATAAAGGGGAGTCTTCCCTCCCCCCTTTTTTAGATACCTTGAAACTGAATCTACTTTTTCATAGACAGTGACCAGAACTTTACAGAAGTTGGATCCCTACTTTTTTTTTTTTTTTTTTTTTTTTCCATGAGTTTTCCCTCTCATGTGGAAAAACTCAGGAGCAAAAATAGGTTAGTTTTGGGCAGATACACATTGTGACTGTTAATCTTTCAATTCCTGGCACATTCTTATACTTAAAAGCGAAAGTGGCACAGAAATTTGTTTAACTTCGCTACCCCAAGACATTGTTATTTAAGTTTGTAGGGTTTTTTGTTTTGTTTGTTTTATTTTTTTACATAATGCATTAAAACCTGCCAAATTCTCCAGTGAATATGAAATGTAAAAGTAGCTTAGCATGCAATCTGAAGCAATATTAAAATGTGTCCTTGTATTGTTTCAGATATGAATCAGAAGTTTGGAATCCAGATTTGAAATAAGGTGTACATTTTATAGCAATATAAAAATATAGCAATACTTTGCTATCAGATAACTTACTAAGGAATTCTCATGAATTTGGCATTCTAAAAAGTTATGTTCCAGCTGAGGCTGATGTTAAATCAGGGGACTGCTATGAGCCATCCTATGCAGAATGTCAGCATAAACACCCATAATGATCTCTGATCCCACATTTATGAATCTGTGTAGCTCCCTCAGGCCCTTCAAGTTTCTTGATGGCACAGTGATATCACCTTTCTGATCTTACTTCACTGCACGTCTGCCATATGCACTTTGTCCCCCAGGATAGCTTGATCCATAAAAAATGTTTTTATAGTGTTCATAATATTCTCAATTAATGTCTTGATATGACAGTTAGCTTATCATGACAATATAAAAGGCAAACAGAAACTAGTCCTGGCAAGCTGTTTCAGTTTTTTTTAATGGCATTTCTATTTAATTGTGGGCCAATTAACCACTCAGTTTCCTTTCAGATTAAAAAAAAAAAAAAAAATCCTCTAAATTTAATAGAGAGTTGTTTAATGCTTCCTAATGTTGTATATCTGACTGAGCTTTTCATTACACAGAGAAACAAACATGCTGGTCAGCTCACCAGGGAGTAGTGGTGATGCCTGCTCTCTTCCTTTGCATGGGAGACAGCAGGGAATGAAGCTATAGCTCCAAGTTTTTCTACTGGTTCCTATATACTGGTCTGGGAAATGCTAATATAACCACCCAGCTGTGTTCTGCACAAGCCACCAACCATATTATTCATCATGGGATCTGATTTCATGCTGTTTGGTGTCTTTTTTTCCTTTTAGGTTGCCAAACTTTGAATGTACATCCACCATTACGTGCTTCACGCTGGTGGCATCTTCATTTAAAATACATACTTACTCAGCTGTAGAGAAGTTTTGGACAGCTGGCAGAGCTGTGATAAATCTAACTCTTACAATTATTGTAATTATTTTAAATGCTAAGTGCTACAACAGGAATACTCAGTTCTCACCCTGCCTTTGTTATAGTGCATCGGTAGGCAAATTGTGTATGTTTTTTGTACGTCATTCTGTTTCCCAAATCATAAGTGGTCCTGTTTCTGAAAATGTAAAGTGGGCATTACGTTAAAAAGTGCAGAACAAGTGGCTGATATTTAATTAAGAGGTGTGGAAGCACAAGGTTCAATCTAAATACTCCATATTTTAAAAATCTAATTAAAAGAACATGAGTAAGTGGCAAAGTCAAGCTGTGGGACATTGAATAAAGGATGTCCTTTACATTGAGGAAATTAGACATACAATTTATAGTCACCTGTGAGAAGTGCTTTGAGTGAGTTGCCTGCCATTATACTGCAGTACTGAGTAGAATTCATCTCATCTCTTTCCCTTTACAGTCAGTGGAGAAACAGGGACTTTCAGGGCACTACTTGCCTTATTTTAAGGTAGATGTCTAAAACAGGTCACCAGAATTGCCTTTTAAAGGACCCATTCTTCACCAGCAAATATGAAGGAAGTTCAGATTGGCTTAGATGCCGATGTCTGTAGACAGAGACATCTGAAGGGAGGAGAGGTGTCCTACTCATTGTCACAGAGGCAGGGGCAATAGGCAGTTCTCCAGGGCAACAAGCAGACCTTAGGCAAAGGATTGTGCTTTTGGCCCATGTGGTCATCCTCTTTCCCTTCCCATGATGCATTTTTCACAATCCATGTGCAGGACAATCAAGGAAGTCTCTTCTAAAAACAATGTTGCTGCCCTTAAGAGTTTGTATTGGGTACTGCATAAAATAAGATGTATGAGCTATTTAATTGAATGTTGCCTTATCATATCTACTGACAAATCCACCAAAAGTAAGGCAGATCTCGATTCTAGCATATCCTAACATCTCAGTCCTTCTTCCTGCAATAAGACTTTTATCAGAGTTTTTTATATACAATCTTAGGGACGGCATATCAATACCCATAAGAACAATTTGTAGTTACTCAATGTATGTTTACATATACTTCACAGGGATCTAAACTTTTTATCTTTATTGTTCTCTGTAAATTCACTTTCAAATCTTGTTTTATTGTCCATTCTTCCAATTAACCTTAGGCCAGTTATCTCTTTATTCCCTCTCTTGCCCATTCATTGCAAGCTTTTTTTTTTGCTTTGTCCTGCCTCAGCTTGGCCCATTATAGTGGTTCTCACCTCCTGTTCCTCCTTTTCCTTCATTTATTCCCAGCCTGCTCTTCTGTGAGCTCAGACTGATCAATCAACATGATTTTCTTGGTCATAATAATCTACAAATCTTTAAGCTTTTTGTCTCTCTCTTCCCAGCCTCCAGGACTACTGCAGCTAATTTTGAGACAGTCTCTTTATCCCAGCAGACAGTTCTTCCAGATATGATTTCCCTGGAGGTTTTTTTCTGCTTCCAGTCTTCAATCCCAGTTATATCTCCTTTCTGCCCAACCGCCCCCCCCTTTCCTTCTGTATTTCCCTTTGTATTGTTAATAACTAATGTATAGGATTGAGAACACAAAGATGAAAGCATTCCTACTTGTAGGTCAAGTGTCCAAAACCAGCACACCCTATAGCTGCAGCCCACAGCTGCAGAAAAATCCCATCTGGAGACAGAGACATAACAGAAGAGATAGCGTCTCTGGAATTCACAGCTTCAGACCTCTAAGGTGTTACTTCAAATATATGCAAACTAATTTTTCAAATGTTTTCAAGTCTGGATAAGCATTACAGAGATACTGCTCCAACAGAAAGTCCAAAATTCATAATCCTGTTCTGCAAAACTTCATGCTTTGAAAGTTGACAGCTATAAAATTTAAAAGAGAAACTTTTTCTCAGAAATAGTATCGTGATTTAAGTTGAAGTTTCCCTCAAAAAAATTGTCCTGAAGCAAAAACTGAAATTTTTAGCCCAAGTGTTTAAAGTTTGGTGTAATCAAGCAATGAATAGGAGAGGGGTAAAAAAAAAAAAAAAAAAAAAAAAAAAAAAAGAACATGGGACTGGTAAAGGTCTCTTTAATACACAGTACTGCCAGCCCTGTCTGCAATTATCATGAAACATGACAACCTGTAACTAGTAGCTAGCTGGCTTGGGCCCATCTGCCCTATATCCCTAAGGATATAGTAACAACTGCTAACCCGTAAACCATCATGAGACTAAAGGAATATTAACATGTAAATATGGGACCTTGTCTTAATTTTGCGAATCACTGAAACTAGTTTGCTTCTGGCTTATTTGAACTGTCACTTCCCTGAAATAAAGCCAGCTCTTCCATTCTAGTGGCAAAGGGAAGCTGAGAAGGGGAAGGGAGTTGTGCTTTTTGCTGCTTCTGCTTGCTGCAGAGACCTTGATGTGCTTCCAAGTGCAGGTACATACTAGGGCATAAGGTAGGGGCATGGGGAGTGTTGACGAGGAAACAATCTGTGGCATCCTGCTCTCCGCAGCTGATGGATACGCGGGGAATTAATGCTTCTTTCAAGCTGCATTAACTCCTGCAGGATCCCTGTGGCAGCTGGTGCTGTGCAGCTGCAGGGAGTCCATCAGCAGCAGCACGGTTCCCAAGGGGAAGTTCTCATGTGTTATCCATGAAGTTGTTTGTCCCCCCGGTGTGGAACAGGCCTCACGCTTTTGGTGGCTACTGCGTATTGGTTTTAGGAATAAGCTCCCTAAGGGGCAATTGTACTCGTTACTAATAAACTGCCCTTGCAGATGAGGGCCTGTTTAGAGAAGGCGCCATTTAGACTTGGATCCACCTTGTTTACCTTGCAGAGTTCCCGGGGAGACATGTGCCTCCCAGTGCTCTCACATAACAAAATCTATGCTCAGGGTTGTTCGGCAGAGGTATTTTTTTTCTTATCCAAACAAACCAACAGCTTGGAACGCAGCTACCGTCTTTTAAACAGGGAGATCACATAAAAACTGGCCTGGCACCCCGCTCCCTATGCCGTTATCTAGGCTTTTAGGGTTTCCATTTCCTACTCAAAAAAAAATAAAAAATAAAAATAAAAAAATAAAAAAATAAAAAGGCACCTAGACGGTATAAGGGGAGCCAGCTGATGGCGGAGCAACCAGCGGGGCTGGCCGGCAGTATCCTCTCCGCACTGCCAGGCAAACAACCCTCACGCAACGCGGAGGACCCCTCAAGCCTTGGAGAACCCAGGCCAGTCCCGGGCCGCCCCCTAAGGCCTGCAGGAGGGGTTTTACCGGGAGCCACCCCGGCCCCTCTCGGGCGGCGCCGCCGCTGCCAGGCCGCAGCGCGAGTGCCGCAGCGGCCGGGCCGGTTGCTAGGCAACTCCGCCCCTCAGCGCCGCTCCCTGCCCGCGGCCCCCGCTCGCTGCCTGCGCCGCCATTGCGGGGCCGCGGCGCTGGGGGGGGGCCTGTGGGCGCCTCTCCGGGCGGGGGGGTTTGGGGTCCTGAGTCCTCCGTCTCTCAGCGGAGCGGCGTTGGCCCAGCTTCACCGGCACAGCCCCGCATGGGTTTATATAAGTGACAAGCGAAAAGGGCCGTTTTGGTGCCTAAATGCAGAGCGTTTGCATGAGAAGACAGTCAGAGATGATAAAGGCGGTAACGCAGCGTATTTACTGCCATCACTCGTCAGTAAGTTCAGAATCATGATTTATGTTGCTTGTCCGGAATTGCTAGGTAGTTCTTACAGGAACATTAAACTCTCCTAACTGGTGGCTTCTATCCAAAAGGATATAAATTATATATGATTAAATTTTCTGCACCCATGATGTAGTTAAGATTAATGAAGATTTCATTCTAAACATCTTTACATAATGCCCATACTGGGAATGTTAAACTAAGGGTTGTGGTTTGTCAGGGAAGAAATCACAGCATGTTTTATTAACAGCATAAGCAGTCAGCACATTCCCCTATTCAGGCATCTGGAAATATCTAGCTCATCCCATACATATGGCACTTCTGTTATCATTACATCTTCAAATTGTGTAGTCACTCTCCCCACACAAACACACTAAAAATGGATATATCTCTAGCCTGACACTTACTTATTCAAGAACGTACTTATGGGAACGTGTTTCTCAAAAGAGACAACAGGGCAAAGATTGATGTGATGGAAGGCCTGCCGCAGCTAGATGGCCAAAAGGCCTTAGTCACTTAACCAGCTTCATTAGGGATTTGGTGAATGCTCTTCTTGCATCACTTTGTCTCCCTCATTGATGGGAGACAAAAAGGGAAATGAACTGTTTTCAATTTTTGAAGATCAACTATTTTGAATCTTAGGTACAAATTGCCCTTTGTTTGTTCCTCTGGTCATACTAGAACAGTAGAGGAGCTCATCTGAATCTGGCATGAAGCTTATTTCACTGTATGCAATAAATAGTTAAAGTGGTATTTTCATCTAGTGAAGAAAAACTAATTGTATAATGCTAGAAAGAAAGACTTACGAACCCCCTATCTGGAAAAACAAAGAGCTTTTTTCTTCATTCACTGACTTGGTTGAAAATGAGGAGTTGTTCAGAAACCATTTCTGATAAGGGAAGAAAATGTGCGTAACTATAACCAAATACAACTCATGGCCATTTATGACTAACAGCCAGTAAGCAGTAAAGATACCGGTCAACCAATTTTTATCAATGTTATTTTCATACGTCCAGGAGTACATCTTGTCCCTAGGAGCAGTGCCCTGAAGTAGCTTTTAAAGATGGTGAGAAAATTGATTTGAAGGAACCTCCAAACTTTCCCAACAGAGATCTTTATGTATCTATTTCATATCAGACGATCCCTGCCACACATTTTGCATAAAATGCAGTCCTTACATGTAGTCCATGTTGAGACGCAGAGGGTGATGCTGGTCACTTCCTGATCTGTTAATAGCAGTCCTGAGGCTGCTATACCAGCCCATTGGCCCAATGCAATCTCTAGATTTAGTTGCATCTAGGCACTTCAGTCACCCTTTTTGCTTTTCTATCCTAGCTATACTGTGTTGTACAGCATGTGCAGGATCTATGTTTACGTTTGTTGACTGCACAATGTTAGAGTTCTGTTCAACTCCAGAATTCAAGCACTGAAGACCCTATTATTTATACTCAGGAATCTTAAGCCGTATTGAGCTTTGCAGTTAAAAACACTAAAATTTGGAAGATGCTGTAGATAGTCAGCTAGTCCCTTCCACTCTGAAAGTAAGGGGAAATTAAGTCTCTTTACTTTCCCACAGTGTGACGAATCAGCTGTTTGATCTGGCTGAAATCCAGTCACTTACTTGTAGTTTTCAGCCAGGGCAGTGAACTGATCTGACTAAAGTTTAGCTGTAGAAGTGCTAAAGCCAGCACAGTGGGAAATGACCAGAGTAAGAATGAATGGAGAATGGGACTGTCCCTTCTGATGGCTCTATCTCATATTGGCTTAAGGTTTCTCTGAAACTGCAGTTTGAAAGGTGACTTGCTAGTTACCCATCCACTTTAAATGTTGGACAATGTGTAGGAAGCTATATTTTTATATAGCTCTTCTAAGAGCCATTTGGAAGAATGTGTTGTATAGAAACACCTACTGTTCATATCTCACCATTCAGTACACAGATACTGCATGAAGACACCTCTGTCAGAGCTTGGATTACTGAACATGCAATGCAGCACAGTATGAAACACAAACAGGAAAAATGTTCTTTAGCAGCTGTCTACTGATTTCAGCCATGAAGTAGATAGACCATAAATCTTAGCAGAGATCCTATGTGAAAGGTAAATCATCTCCCTTCAGACAGAGTAGTCATATTATACAGTCTTTCATGCAGTGCCATAGGATGCTGAAGCATCCAAAAGGGTGTAGCCCTTTGATACAGAATGATATTTTCCCAGAATTTATTTTATCCATGCGTAGGAATAGTGGTGGTGGAAGGTGCAAGTAAGAGAATGGACTAGAGAATGGTTCTTTTAAATTTGGTTGGTTTAATTTCTTCATGTTGGGCTAGGGGAAAATAAAAACAGTTGGAAGGAGAAAGAGGTGAGTAAATAAAATCTTGGGGCAGATCTCTCCTATTCCACACCAATACTTCCTTAGGCACTATCTTCCTCTGTAAAGAATCCTGTAAGACTTTTCCTGCTTGTGATGGGACCTTTGCCCTGTACCCACTGACTTTTGGCAAACTTTCTCAACCAAAAGTGACTGCAGTCAAAACCCATTTCTTTTCTGCTTCTGTAGTATGCAAACAATAAGCTTTTGCTTCCTTGAGGAAAAGGAATAATGCTTTGATGTTTTCTTGTTAGCTATGTTTTTATTGCTGCGGTCTGAATTCTCTCCAGAAGGCCCCCATCAATTAGAGAAGTAGTACTCAAGTTGGACATGGTGTTCCGACTAGACTTTGCAATGCTCAGAAGAGCAGAAGATCATTTCACAAGTTTATAAATCAAGTACGTTTTTTTTTTTTTTTTTTTTTTTTTTGCAAGACACATTTTTGAGTTATGCTTGGTTATGCTCCCTTCCCAATTTCTCTCTTCTTCTCCCTCCCTTTGCTCTTTAAAAGCAAAAATTACTATTTTATTTTAGAGCATAAACCTTTTTTATTTTTTAAGATTAATTTTCTTAGAGTGGTATTTTGAAAATTACAGCAAATTCCACAGTAACCTACACCTTACTCATAGTTGCTAATTACCATTATATTTTTGGGACATAATTTATTTGAAATTTGTATTAATTGTTTCAGCAATGAAAGTAGAAATACACCAATGTAATTTGCTCCAGTCACAAATATAGGAATCATTGTCAAAGAAGGAGCAAGCTATTCTGCAGAAAAGACTAGATGAGCTTGATGACTAGCATTACTGGAATGAGATGAAATTCAGAACTCTAAATGAAAAGGCATGCACTTAGGGACAATTCTGTTAGAGTACACAGCTGGGAATAACTGAGAGTAAAAGGATCACAGAACCACAGAGTGATGGCAAGTGGCCACTTGTGCGTTTTAATGCTCAACCTTAACATTTAACACACAGTTTAATTTTTACAGAGTTTTGAGGAGAAGCACTTTTGTTACTTTCTTTTTTCTTTTAATTTTATTTTATTAATCAGGGCTATCTATAGATGAAAGGCTCCTAGACATCCTGGAAATGACGCAGAAGTTTATCAGCTCTGTCCAGTCAAAAAGTCATTCACTGTCATATAGAATTTCTTTACATGTGACACAGAACACTTCTTCCACTCTGCCCTTTATATGGACCATGAGTGCTGCTTTGCTGCAGGAATAGAAAATAGGACAAAGTCCACTTCACGCTTTCAGACATGCCATAATAGTGAGAATGTGGATACCACTGGTGATAGAACTAGTCATAAGGTTTATCCATGGCTGTGGGTAGGAAGCTAGACAACAGTCGAATATTAACTATTATCAGAATTCGTATTATTCCCTATTTATATTTAAGGTAGTTTTTGTTGTGAACAATAATTTTTAAATGTAAGTTACATTTGATTGGGTTGTGATTGATACTGTTTGATTTGATCACTATCTTTTCCTATCTCTATTAATTTTATTTATCACATTTAATATAGCTATGCAGCATCCAATTAATACTTTTTAACAATTGTTACTAGTTTCTCTGCCCGTACTACTGTGGTCTCCTCTTTAGAAATATATATATTTCTCTTTTGGATTGCAAAGACCATACTGCATTTCCTTCCCATTTGTGTCTCTGAAGTGCTTATTCTTTTTACCTTACAGTCTAGCAAGACCATAGCCCCAAGTATCTAAGGCAATGGGATAGCATCCCACTGGCTGTTTTCTTTTCGTCTTTACTGTTCACTGTTTTTCCTAACTCATTGCCTGTAGATTGTATGGCACAGATGGAAATCAAATTTAGGTGTCAGGTAATTTCTGACCCATACCATAAGTAATAAATAATCAGACTAATCATACAGTTTCATTTAGTCTAACAGTAGTGGGAGAGTGAACGCTCTTTTCCATATTGTGTGGATTACCCAAGCTTTTCAGGTACTTGGTTTATTTTCTTTCATAAGCAGCTGCATACACATATACACATTCACATTTATTAATAATCAACATCCTTTTGTAGTTAGAAGCTGCTTTACCCTTATGTGAATTTGTGCTGTCTCATAATCCTCTTATTTTTAGGCTGCAGAGCAGCTCCAAGTAAACCACAGTCCTAAGCGGAGACTGCCAGAAGTTGTCATCCAAAGCTTTTTAACCAAAAAAACTGAATGCATAGAACTGTTTGCAAAATTTCTATGGATTTCATTCAATCATGTGTGAAAGTAGAAAACCACATCAAAAGACTTTTCATTCTAACAGTGCTTTTAATACAATCTTAAAATATTCTGTAGTGTTTAAATGATTCAGAGCCAATTCACTACTTCTGATGTGATTAAATTGTTTGCTGTTTGACACACTTGTTCTTAATTGCTTAAAAGTTTTGAAAACTCTCTTTTGATCCAATCAGACTGTTCTTTTTCTCTCCACAATTGCAAAGAACCAAATTATCAATATTTGTCCTTCTTTTCACTGTCCTCTTTCAAATGCCACAGAAGTGTTTTTTCTTCTGCTTTGTATTCTTTCCTTATCCAACCTTTCTCACTTTATAGTGACCCTTTTTATTACTTTCCACAGCTTCTTTAACCCTTTTCACAGCTGAAGGAAAGGAGACAGCAGAGGGACCAAAGTAAATGACTACCCGAAGGTCTGAATCTCTAGGTACAGAAATGTGTTGCTTGAAGAGTCTGAAAGAGATTTGGGTATGTGTGAGAGTAGGAGGGAAGGGCGGAATATTTCTGGCCATGAAAGAGAGAGGATAAAATAGCAATATCGATGCAGTGGGAAAAAGAATGAAAATCATTAAGTGTAGAAAATTCAGATTAAGCAGGAGAGAGAAAAGAAGATGACATTTAGGTTGTGTGTGGCCCAAAGCTGATTGACTTGCCACATGGGAAGGGCTTGTAGTGCTCCTGCTGGCCTCGTCTCATTCCCTACAGATAGTGGCTGATTACTGTACAGCAATTCTCTACTGCAGTGAACTTCGCAAACTGCCATCCTTCCTCTGCGTTGCTGGGTTTCCCAGATTTAGAAAGTATACACAACAAACGTTCTATGTATGTATATTAGAAAACAGATACAAGCTTTGGTTTAAAATAATCCAGACTGCTGGGAGGCTCAGCAACTGCTTTGGGTGTACACTGTCTGTGCAACCTCCATTTTTCTATTTCTCATACTTTGCTATCCCTCCTACTTTCTGTGTCACCTTCCAGTTTTAACAGCTATGGTCTCAACAGCAGTGGCTGCTATATATTCAAAAGAATTTTTGAGAATCCAGAGACCTGGCTGGTTATATAAATTGTGTATTTTAGTCCCAGAGTCTCAGCTTAAGCAAATGTTCAAGCATGCAGAAATTCTTTACCATTTCTGACAGAAATTTATGGATATATATCAGTACCATCTAGTGGCAATAACAGTTACAACACCTAGTAGTCTCTCACAGGAAATGCCACAGTTGACTTCAATAACCAGGATCCTTCAGCAGGAAGTTAGGTGTGGTCTGTAGAAGGAGATTTTTTTTTTTTTTTTTTTTTTTTTTAAAATAAAAAAAAAAAAAAAGAAAAAAAAAAAAAAGAAGAAGAAGAAGAAGGAAAAGACGTGATGGAATTTTAGCTGCAGTCTTCCCTGGTGCCATTCCAAACCCACATAAGTGCAAGATTCTACACTGGTAATCAATTTTTAATTGTTTTCTGAAGTATTAAGACAAGATTATGCCTTTTTTTTTTTCTGCAATTGACTATAAAATCTGACAGGATTCTGCAGTAGGACCACTTGCATTTTCCTAATTAACCCTTCTGCTGCTACTGGTCTGTGCATGTGTTCCAGCAGCAGCTTGCTAGAGACCGTCCATGACAGAATGCACCAGGTGCATTTGCCCGCAGTGGAAGAGGATGTTTGCAGGGATACCCGCAGGAGTTGGGATGTGTGTGGATGTCTATGTAGGTGTAAATGGCTATATGCATATGGATGAAAAGGAGGAGAAAGTACCGTGCCACAGTTTATTTAGCAGGCTTCCAAAACAGGAATTTGTTGCAGCTGTGCTGGAGTACGTATATTTAGTGAGACAGTAAAATAGGATCATACTGATTGTATTCTAACTATTGTATCATTTTAATTTGATAATTGTTTCTTGGGTTTATTTACTTACACAGAAGTTATTTTTTATTGCATTTGCTGTATTATTAATGTGCTTACTCAGGATACGGACTCTTGAGAAAAATGCGTGAAGGCTATGGCAGAGATCATGTTTATGATTTTATATTAAAGTATTTGCATTAGAAATATTTTCTGTTCTTTTTAACTGAACTGTCTGGAGACATTAAGAAAAGATGGTTCTGCTCTTGTTACTGAAAATTGTTAAAAATATATACAGTATATATGGTATCAATCCTAAAAGGTCAACAAGTGCATCATCTAATGATTAAATATAATTTTTGTTTAATTCAGCAATTGTTCCAGTGCACAGTGTGTTGCCAGGCAGGGGATCTGAATACAGGTGCTTATGCCTGATCCCTTGTTTCCTGAGCTGGCAGCTCTGCAAAGGCAGCATATTTGTACCTGAGCAGAAGGAGCATCTCACATTGCTTTCAAGTGATCCCTCTGGCTTTATGTGGCTGCAGTGGATTCTGAGAACGATTACTGGTCCATCTTGCTGTAAGGATGGTTGGTTCAAGTTACAGCTTTCAGGGTAATAAAAAGGTGAACTGACTGGAGTTTCGCTCCTCAAAACTGAACCATAAACAATTCCGAACTGCTGGTGCCTCACACTGAATGTGCAGGAAAATATCTTCTACTTTATTCATTGTATTTGTAATAGGATTACCCTTGAAAAAAGCAAGATGATTTTATTGTGCTATATGTGACATTTTTATACAATCTTTTTTTTTTTTTTTAACAACCTACCTTCACAACGACTAAGAATTTTTTAAATTAAATGTCACAAGAATTGATGCTTTCACCTCCAAGAGGTTAGCTGCAAAAGAAAACGGTTTGTCTAGAAAAAATAAAAAAATTCACAACAATCTCCTCTTGGATGATGATTACTTTTTTTAATAAAGATGTCCCACAGAAAATTCTATGAAGGTATATTCCTTTACATTGTCTATGGCTATTTGTGTTGCTCTAAAATGTGTTTTGTTTTGTTTTTTAATATATTTTTAGCACTTTTTTATGAGAGAGGCTAAGCAGTAATTAAGAGGTGCAGGATGAAAAGATGGCACAATCAGTGCTGGTACCACCAGGACCTGACAGCTTCCGCTATTTCACAAGAGAATCACTTGCAGCGATTGAACAGCGTATCAATGAAGAAAAATCTAAGAAATCCAAACAAGAACGCAAAGATGATGATGATGAAGATGGCCCAAAGCCAAACAGCGACTTGGAGGCAGGAAAAACACTGCCATTTATTTATGGTGACATACCTCCAGGAATGGTGTCCGAGCCCTTGGAAGACCTGGACCCATACTATATCAATAAAAAAGTGAGTGTGTTATATATGTTTTTGAAACCTTAAGAAGATGAAAACAAAGCATACTCTCTCACAGTCTCTTTTGTTTTACACTGTTTTGGACCCAGTCTTTATTTAAAATTACATTCCCCTGGCAGCTGATTTAATTGGCAGAAATCTCAGTTGTAAGAACAGAAGTTAGTAATGCAAGTTTGTGGAACCTAGTCTGTAGGTACAGATGCATTCATGTTTATTTTGATATACTTGGCATGTTACTAAAATTTGTAGCTTTCAGTGTTTTATATGCAGGAAAAATCTTGAAGAAGTAGCACAAGGGATATCTTTAGAATGCTATTATTTCATTAATTGTTCTGTTTTGGAAGTGAAAGGAGCAGATCTTCATCCTGAAACCCATCTGAAAGGTAGCTAGACTAGCTTTCATCACTATCACACAGAAAGCCTAGACTGCTTTCTCTTGCTCGTAAGGATAGGGAAGTATGCAAAGGTAATTTCTCAGGATATGCTGAAGATCTTCCTCTTTCCTCTTCATTCACTCTATAGAGGAATCATATATCCAATTTACATACTCTGTGTTAAAAGTTTTTCACATCCAGGTTTATATTGCTCTGATTGTTATTAAAGAGGAGGTGGCAAAAAAAAAAAGGAAATAAAGAGGATGTAGAAATTCCTCTTGGAGTGTCTGCAGAAGTAATTTAAAACTTTATAGACATTTTCCTTTTTTTTTTTTTTTTTTAATAAGAACATGTATTCTCTCTCTCTCTCTTTTTTTTTAATAAATAAATAAATAAATAAACTATAACAGCTGTGTGGCCAAACTCAGTAGTGCTAAGCTTTAAACTTTTGTCTGGATGGAATTAGGTTTCCTCCAGAACTTCATTTCCATAGGATTTGGCATCATATGTATTGCAATATCATTACTCTACCAGAGAAGAAATCACTGATGAATTTTCCGTCTCCCTCATTTTTTCTTGTTCTTTCTTTTGTTTTTCTTGTGCAATTTATCAAATGATTGAAAAGAAGTGAATTTTTTTTTTTTTTTTTTTTTAAACACAACAACAAACCAAACATGAAAGCAAAAATGACTGAAGAAAATGGAAGAAAACCCTCAGGAAATGTTGGAGTCAAACTTGAATTTAAAAAAAAAAAAAAAAAAAGATATTTCCTGCAGGAATTGGGGATTTACCTTATCACTAGTATGAATCTTAGAGACAAACTAAACAGAGACAACAGCTTTAAAAACTAAGCTCTACCTTAAATTTTCATTGCAGAATTTCCAAATTTCAATTCATTCTATGGAGAATAATGACTTAAATTTTCAATTAAATTTTAAGTTAAATATTGTGTTCTGCTCCCTTTACTCAAGTGGTTAATCCTGTTGAAGTCAGGAAGTACAGCAAATAAGATTTGGGTCAAAGTGCTGGTTCCTTTCCTTCCTTCTTTTCCAGTTGTGCAGTAATAAAAATCTAAAAAACAACAACAACAACAACAACAACAAAAAACGCATGTATTATCATGGTTTGGAAACCAGGAAAGTAATTCTGCAATTCATTGTGAAAATGAAGTACATACCTTCTGAATTGCTTGCTCTAGAGTGAGACATACACAGCAATTGCCTTGATTTTTTCCAAAAGCATAGTGGTTTCTAGCTTGAGATATAAGATTTCAAACTACACAACATTGCAATCATATTTCTCCTGATATTTTTCTTAGTGTTCTTTGTATCTTTTTGAACATCCTTGTTTGTGTATTAAGGTCAGGTTCCATTTTAATTTTTCAGTATGTCTTGGTAGGCCAGCACTGCAGAAATGATGCTTCAACAGATGTTTTGTCAGAATAAAGGGAACAGAAGGCATGTGAGAAACTCTGATTCTGGGGTAGAGTTTCTTGAACTCAAAAAGGAATATTAATGGAGTTGAAAAGCAATGATAAAAAAAGATAGCACATTAGAGACTAATTCTTTCTCCGCTACAATTAAGTACCAAAGTATGGCTTGAGAATCAGCATGTATCTGAGAATGGAAATGTGTTCACTTTGGAAGAGCTAAAGTTTATGATTTCAAGCAGGGGGAGGCCTCATATTTCCAGTATTTCAGCTGCTGTATTTGGCACACCTGCTCAGAAGGCAGAGCATAATCTTTGCAAATGCTGCCCTCTGATTCCAGCTGTGGTAGATGATGGCTCCTGGCAGCACTCCAGGTTTGCATGGCTTATGTTCCCTTTGGGCTTTTTAGGGCTGCCACAATGCTAACTAGATCCTCTTACCTTCAATGAACATGAACTTTCACCCATGTTTGGAAAGAAGAGATAATAGAAATAGGAATTTTTCCAAATGCATGGTAATCTAAATAATAATAATAATAAAAACATACTGCATATTAAATAAAGGCTTTATCCTTCTTTATTTCCCAGGTTTTAAGGAAAAAATATTACGTTTATAAATGCTTTTTTAATGTTGGCAGTATGCATGAGTTATTGAGGAAACCATGGAGAGACAGTGAAAATACATGGATTATTGAATTCTGTATTAGGTAAAAGTAAAGCATGGCATAAGAAAAATAGACAGAATTGCAGGTATGAAACTCTCAAAAGAAATAGTTCAAAAGAGAACCAATATGTTATTCCTTTAATAGAGTACTGTGAATACTATCCACTGCATTAATGTTATGTCCAAAAACTGCGATTTCCTTTTTTGCAATTTCACCTTTGAAAATTATATCACTCCATGCACTATTGTCTTAGTACTTTCATGGTGTGATAATTAATGCTGGTTATTTGGAATGTTGACCATTAAATGATTCATTAAAGTTTCTGAAAGTTGTGTACATTCGTATTTTTGTTATAAGCTGTAGAAAGGATACCAATACGTCAGATATTAGTACCTTTACCTACTACCTTTGCACCTTATTTACCTGGCTTTGTTTTCTAGCTAACAATAGTAGGATTGCTTATGATTTCTAAATAAATGCTCAAAATATTTTCATGCAAATCTATTCATAGTAATTTGACTGGAGTCTGCTATATGTGAACTGGACAAGGGGATTGTGTTTCTGGGGCAGGCGGGGTGGGGTGGGAAGGTGCAAATAGAAGAAAAGTCTGTCCAAATACGTTTCATTTCAATGATGAAATGAAAATTATTCAGGGTTTGAACTTGTAAATTGTTTGTTACTTGTTAGTATCTTTTAAATGTTATTTTTCATTCTGTGTTTCTTTTTTCCAGACCTTTATAGTATTGAATAAAGGGAAGGCAATATTCCGATTCAGTGCCACCTCTGCCCTGTACATGTTAACTCCTTTCAATCCTCTTAGAAAAATAGCTATTAAGATTTTGGTACATTCATATCCTTTTCAAGTGGTTAGTCTAAAATTGTAGTCAATGAGATGTTACTTATTTTTTAAATCATTCTCTGATGCATGTTCCAAGATCAACGGGATCTATAGTGCTTTGTCCTTCTTCTCTCTGGTATTTCTCCCATCTTTTTTTTTTTTTTTTTGTCCTTTTCCCTTTTTATTATTGTGTTTGTCATTGGTGGAAGCCAGATAACCAATCATCTTCCTTTACATTTTTTCCTGTGTCTTTCTTCTTCCCCCACCTATTTTTTTTCCTTCCCTTTTTTCATGTAATCCTCACATCTTCTTTCATCTTTTCCCCTACCACCAGGTTTTTTTCTCAAACAATTGACATATTGCTCAAAATACTTTCAGTTCTTCACTGATACTTCGTGTTAAAACCAAATATTTATCCCAGTTATGTGCTTGCATGAATATTTAGTGAAAATATGTTTTCATTATTCCTTTTCATTTTCGTATTCAGATCCCACATGCAGAAGGCTAGTTTGTTAGAACTGCTTAGGTTTCTTGTCTTACACATTCTCAGTCCCATATATATCCTGCCTGTCACATTTATTTCTCGATCATTATTGCCTTATGCCTTTGTAATTCTGTAGATACTGTAATTTCTGTCTTCAAGTAGGTCCTGATATTTCCACATTATAGGTAGAGATCTGCAAAGGTAAATGGTCATAACATCTTATCTCTTTTTTTATCTTTCTCAGTGTTTTGATATATGACTACAATGGGCATTCCATTGGTCTGATCACAAATACTGATACAAAGTCATTGAGGGCTTTGACTTCAAAAAGTTTTTTCTTAAAGAGCACTTACAAATGTTTGCACACGTATATTTCAGAGGATTCTACCATAACCACACTGAAAGCAGTTTTCTATACCATTATACAGAGGTATCCTAAGATCGTGTAGAATAAACTTTGGAAGGATTTTGTAATAGTTTTAATATAATGGAAGTTTGATAATTATGATTATCTAATACGTGTTGGATGTTGTTATCAATGGCTAGCCTACAAATGACTTCAGAATCAGTCATAACACTGCATAGCCTGTTTTATATTTGCTTGCTAAAAGTGCCAATACAAATAACTATTTGAGAGTTATATGACATTCTGGAGCATGTAACAGAGCATTATTCATTTACATGGAGTAATGGAAGATCATGGAAGTAAGATGGGAGTAAATAGCCATAGTGACCAAAGTCAGAATATTAAAAATCATTGTTTAACATTTTGAGAAGGTACATTCTAGTTACTTCTTGCCTGATGAAAGAATAGTGAGGATTTTCAACCATGAGAGTATATTTCTTCAAAAGGGGATTTGAAAGCCTATCTACGTTATGGGCTTGTGAAGTAATCCTAACACATTATTTGTTATGTTTTAGAATGCTGTCTTTTCTCTTCTGCTCCTTTCACTTATTAATTATACAGCAAGAAGCTAGGTTCCAAGTAAAAGATTTGAAATCTGTTTAATGAGATGAAAGACCTGGAGAATTGCTGACTGTAATGTCATTAGTTTGACAGTTCAGAAGGGAGAGGTATTTACTGTTGCTTGAAGGTTTTATTTTGTTTGGTTAATGTAGACATACAAAGAGATGTGTAAGGGGAACATCACAGTACTTCCCACACCATAATACTCAGATTCCTAGAGTGGAGCACCGTGTCAACCTGCATCTTAGTTAAATAAACTGAAGCTCTTAAAATCGAGCCTTGCTCTCTCTCTAATTTTAGGTGATGGTGCCATCATGTGGACATTTTGTGTATCATTGCGCGGTTTTCGTTTTGGTGTTCCTATTTTCATTTCTAAGTGTCAGTCCTGTGACTGAAGGTTTGTAAATCCAGAGCAGTTCTGTCACAATCAATGAAATTATTTATGACTTGGAATTGCTCTGGAATTTGCTCTAGATTTTTTTTTCCTAATGTATATTACTAAAAAATAAAATTAGCAAAAACAACAACAAAAACATACATAGAGCAAACAGGTCAGCCTGTTTTGTCCAGGTCATCCAACAAAAATCATTTTTTGTATTACTCCACTAGATTAGAAGCCACTACTTTAAATGTTCACATTTTTATTTCAAAAGAAAGAAATCACCTAAGGTCCTCATAAAGTTAAGTATTTTTGGGGGGGGTATATATATGTCTGTCTTTCTTTTAATTTTTGGTGTGTGGTTGTCCTCTTTTAACTAAAAAGCAGTGACTATGGAGTCTTTAACATACTCATATTTCCTGAGCACCAACATAGCAATGGAGGGATAAATAGCTCCTGATACTGGGTATCTGCCAGGCCAGGGTGTATTTTGATATTCTTTTAATTAGATTTTCTGACTTACATTCCTTAACTCTTAACCTACATTATTCAGCATGCTTATCATGTGCACTATTTTGACCAACTGTGTATTTATGACCATGAGTAACCCTCCAGACTGGACAAAGAATGTAGAGTAAGTTAAATGGATTTTCTTTTGACTAATATTCAGTAATCTGAAATAAACTGCTGTTTATCATGTTTACTGACAGCAACTACTTTGTGTCATATGCTTTCAACAGCCATTCAGATGCTAGTTTCTTCTGTGTAAATCAGTATATTTTCTAACACTTCTCTCATTACAGATTGTTAAATTTCAATTCTCTATTTGCAATATTGGATGGGTAATATAAAAAGATGAAGCTAGTCTTATGACCATGCAAAAAAAAGTGGATAATAAATATTTTACACTGCATTCTCTGTTGCGTCTTTGCAAGAACCTGGGGAAATGCACCCTCCTATCTTTTTTGCAGCAGCCATTACAGATAAAGAGTCCACTAGAATGGCTGTGTTTACCATTGTGCATCTTTCATTTACCAAAAAACAGACCAATAATGAAAAGTTTGCCTGAAAAATAAGCTGTTACAAAAGTATTCAAGGGATTGGCTAATCCTCCCATAAGAAGTAACAGCTAGAAAAGGAAAAGTTCCAATATGGTATCAACACTTTGGTCCCCATATACAATTGGCTCACATTTTGTGATGGTTCCAATGCTGTAGACCATAGTGTGAAACACTGCTCTTGATCGCACTTCATTTTTCTAATAGCATTTTATGCTTTTGCTGCTTCTTCCCTCCTAACTGCTTTGGATGAAAAGTACCAGTTTAATCTTTGGTAATCAACAGGGAAATCATAGGGCTTTTAAAGACAGTGTAGGCATTCTCATTTTGAGTTCAATATGAACTACATGCATTCAGGATGTCTAGCATATTGTAAGTATTTATGAATAAAGATAGCTAGCTTGAATATTTCTTCATGTCATTATATTATGCCATTTATATATATAATGGAAATCCTGTCATCGGTTGAGTAAATTTGTGCAGGAAAAAACATTTTTTATAGTGATTGAACTGAATAAAGTTCATACTGGAAAACTGGTTTCAGGTTGAGTCAAGTCTGAAAAGCAGTTCAAGCCTTTTAAACAGTTTAATTTGAAAAAGTCTGTTTTATTGTCTTTTCCATTAAAGAATGAAACTAAACTTCAAAATGACATCATTTGGAGATAGAAAATTGAAGTGACTCAGAATGACAGAATTAAACATTTTTACCTTTTATGTTTCAGCCATGTTTTTTTAGTCAAAAAAAGTAGCTGAATTTTATTGGAATTCGCAAATATTTTTGGTTGTTCTCGCACAGGATTTTGCATCTGAAAACACTGGGTTTGTTCCAGTACTTTGCCTGTCTTGCTGAAGGTGCAGTACTGGGTACAACTACTCTGTAACAAAGTCAGTGAGTGATGATGAGATGTTGACACGTTGGAAGATCATGGTACTGTCCAATATTTCAGCATAAAAATAATATTGAATAAATACGCTTTTAGTCTGGAAGCAACTTCTGAAATCATGATGTATTTAGATGTATTTTCTTATAACATTGATTTAGATTGGACATCAACATGCACCAATGAAGTAACAAGGAATTTTACATCTGATTCATTGGTGTAGATTATAGAATCTGATCTTTGGCATAAGGATTGTCATGTATTCTTTTAATTGTAATTTGATTCCTACTTCTCCCTTAAGGAATAAATTCTGTAGATGTTTAAAGTTGGTTGTATCTTGCATTAAATTATTAATGCCACTCAAAGAGAAGATGGGACTAGAGAGCGTACTGTGTACAGAAAACTTAAAAGTGTTTTTATAAACTCTGTCTTGCCTATTTTCCTTAGATACACATTCACTGGAATTTATACCTTTGAATCACTTATTAAAATTCTTGCAAGGGGCTTCTGCTTAGAAGATTTTACATTTCTTCGAGACCCATGGAATTGGCTAGATTTCACTGTCATTACATTTGCGTAAGTCTCCTTTTTTTAAAAAAAAATAATCTTTCTGATAGCATGAAATTAGTGACTAAAAATTGCCTCATATTTTGTCAGCCAGAACATTTGGAGCCTGGACTTCATGCGGTTTCAATATGTTTCTTCTACCTCTTTTACACATTTTAGTATTTCTAACTGAGCATGTGCTGCAGAGGCCAGCATGGTGTGTCAGCCTGTTAGGATTGTGAATGCCATCAAGCCTGAACTGTTCATATCCTGTCTCCTTTCTGCATACCAGAATTAAAGGAATCATTCTGACTTCCTGCTAGAAGCTGACCAAATTAGGTTGCAAAATCAAGTGAATGTGGTTTACTTTGATAAAATTTAATTTAATTTTATGGTCAGAAGGATATTTATTACACAGGCAAAATACAGTGAACGCTGAAGAGGTCTTAATCAAAGACCCAAGCAAATAGAATAAAATCTGCCTAAATTCTGAGTAACTGTGATTTAATTCTACAGGTATGTAACAGAATTTGTAAACCTAGGCAATGTTTCAGCTCTTCGAACTTTCAGAGTATTGAGAGCTTTGAAAACTATTTCTGTAATCCCAGGTAAGATGTAGTTGGTGTAAGGTGTTAGGCCCCTCGTTTCTCCAATTGTTATTTGTGTGCTGTCATTGTGTTTGTGTGTGAACTCCCCTATTACAGATATGTGACAGAATTTGTGGACCTGGGCAATGTCTCAGCGTTGAGAACATTCAGAGTTCTCCGAGCTTTGAAAACAATATCAGTCATTCCAGGTGAGAGCTAGGTTAAACACTGAGGCTGACTTTTGTTCCACAGAGGCTGTACTCACGTTTTTAAAACATAAGCCTTGTTTGCTACACATTGTTAACAAAATAAAAAAGCAGGAATCAAGACATAATTGTATTTAGATTGATTTTTGCTTTTTTTTTTTTATTAGCTATGTTTTCTTTTCAAAAAATCAGCCTTTGAGTTTAACAAATTCTTGCATGAGATATTTGCAGTAAACAGCCTATGTGATTTGCATCTTATGACATCAAGCTTTCCTTTATATGTTTTAAATATAAGTTAATTTTAAGCTTTCATATTGATGCAAATTTTATCATTTATTACAGGCACTTGATATATCAACTTTAACTCAGTTTCAAATGTCATATATAAAAAATTAATCTCTAAAGGATAGCATGGGCCATGCATGGGGAATTGTTTTAAAGATGTCTTTCTTCTCCAAACCATCACCCCTCTCATATAGTAAGAACATTATTATTAGGTTATCTTTAAAATAAGAATTTATTATGTCTTTGTAATAGGTTTATAAATGCAGAATAATTTTTGAAAAGTTCATATAAGAAAGGTTTGGGCAAGAAGCATCAGCAAAAGTAAACAATACTTTTCCTATGTAAGGTTGAGATATAGCATGAGTAATAAAATCACTTGTTTTGGCATAAACAATGTGTTTGGTAATACCTACCTTTTATTTCTGTACACTCTAAGATAAGCATAAATTTACAGCTTTTCACTCATCTTCACAAGTAACCAGTCTTTTCATGGATATTACTGTATCACAAACATTAAACTCATTTAGTTGTCATTTTGCATGAAAACTTTATCTTGTCAGAAAAAAAATCACATGATTTTTGTGTGTTTAGTATGTTTAACATCATCATAAAAATCTTTTCTCTTTGCAGGCTTGAAGACAATCGTGGGAGCCCTAATTCAGTCTGTGAAGAAGCTCTCAGATGTTATGATCCTGACTGTGTTTTGTCTGAGTGTATTTGCACTAATAGGGCTGCAGCTGTTCATGGGCAACTTGAGAAATAAATGCCTGCAGTGGCCTCCAGACAATTCTACTTTTGAAACAACTGTTATTTCCTACTTTAATAGCTCTATAGGTGAAAATGGCACATTTATTAATACAACAATGACAACATTTAACTGGGATGAGTACATCGAAGATAGAAGTAAGAGTGATACCATTTACTGCATTGTTTTTTCTGAAAATTTTTAAAACAGATACAAAAGCATATCAGTATCTTTTCATTGCAATTAAAATGTTGTTTTCTAGTCAAGAAAGATAAAAGCACTTATATTTTTTGCAGATTATAGTTTTAGTTTTCATTTAAAAATAAACACTTCGTGTTGTAAATAAAGCAACAGTCAAAATGTAGTTTAATATATTCATAATATTGTACTGAGTACCTACAAATCTTTCTTCTTTTTTTTAAACCTTCTACTATGTAGGACTTTTAGAGTAAATCCACAGTGCACAGAGCACAATGCGGAAATAACCTCCTGAAATTGTGTAACAGTTCTAATATGGGATCTGAAATCTGCTACATTAGTGCAAGATAATGCCCCAAATCATAAGTCCACATTTGGACATCAGTTATCTCACTAATCCTACTGCAGCATGTAAATGAAGCTGCACTCTTCTGGAACTTGGTTGTGAACATCTCTGTACCACACTCCCTTGCACAGCACAAACGTTTTTATGAGTATGCTGGTCCTGTGCACCTAAAAGTAGTAAAATAAGAACCAGATTACATATTATGTATCTTTTCATTTGTTTCTAATCTGCTGAAAATCAAGAAACTAGTATTTTTGTCTCTGTTGTACCACATAATACAATGTTTTCACCTGAGAATTAAGGTAGTTCATGTCACTGTGTTAACAGTGATGTCTATGATATATTTACTCTGTTAACAGAAAACTCTTAAAACTCAGATAGAACGGCTCTGAAAGTATCCCTAGTGCATTGCTATTCTGTCTTTCATAATGGAAAATAGCTTCAGTCTCTCCTATTTATATGTAGTTAATGTATTTAGAATTTTAACTTTGTAATTAGGCACAATCTTTTTTTTTTTTTTTTTTTTTTTTTTATAAAGTCTGCATAAATGGTGTAACTGATGACTACATCACTGAAAGAGTTAGGAACCCTCCGTTTAACAGCTAAATGCTTTTGGATCCAAGTCTGGTTGCTTTATAATCTTTTAATATACTTATCTTCTCAGCACGCTAGTAGTCTCATGGAAATGCAGGCTTTGAAAAGATTTTAGATGATAACCTGTTCTTAAAAATTTCTGAAAAAGAAATTCTATTGCTATTCTAATCTATTCCATTCTGTTCTATCTCATTCAATTTCTTCCCATTCCATTCCCTCTTGAGCTGCTTCTAGTACTACATCACACAAATAGAAAGTTTTTTCTAAGTATCTGACCTAAGATTTCTGAATTTCAGATACTACTTCTTCTGTGATCTTAAGAATAAGATAATAATAGTCAACTTTATATTAATCTTTACAACATTTTAAAACTGTTATCTTCTCTCTGCTGTTTTCTAAACTAAGCAAATCTATTTTCTCTGTTTCACATTCTCTATACCTCTTTTTTGCTTTTCTGGACTGTTTCCAATTAGTCTGTTTTATTTTGTTATTGTTTTCATTTGTTTGTTTTATGTAAAGTGCTCAAATCTGGTACTTACTCCTCTAGTAAAGGTACAAAGTAGTGAGAAGTAATTAGCTTATGCCACAGATCCAACATTCCTATTAACACATCTCAAAATTACACCATTTTTGTATCAGTGCTGTACTGTTGATTCACAGACAACTTGTGGTTCATGACAGTCACTGCATCTTTTTGTATAGCAGTGGCTGTGGCCAGATCCTATCTATTTTGCATTTATGTATTCCATTTTGTCTTGTCAGCTGTAGCATTTTCCACTTGTCTCTGTTGAAATAAACCCAATTGCTTTTAGACCAGCTTGTTAGTTTGCAAAGGTCATTCTAAATCTCAGTCATCTCCTCTCCTAGCTTTATGTCTTCAACATATTTGATGCTTTTTTTTTTTTTTTTTTTTTGTATTAGGTCTCATCTTGAGTTGTTAATGAAACTTGTTATAAAAACTGTGTGTAGTGCAGATCCTTTGAGGATCTTCAGAAAATGCCCTTGTGAATTGACACAGGGTCACTGTCAATAGGATTCTCAGAATCATTTTTCAAGCATTTTATGATGATTCCAGCTGGAACATATCTTCCTTACTTGCTTATGAAAGTGTCATGTAGGACTCGTACCTGTGACTACTGTCCTGATGTTGACAAATGAGGATACAAGAATATACAGCTAATTTTTAATAAGCTATTATTGACTATTTTTTTTACTTTATAGTTATCATCTTTATGTTAAGAAATCAATCATTTATTTATTTATTTATTTCAAAATACTGGGCTGAGAATTGAGCTGACTTGACAGTTTATCTAGATACTTTTTTTACCAAAGGAAGAGCTGGGCTGCGCAGAAATGTGAATTGGGCATACAGACAATTTTGAAAATTCATCTTGGTGCTTGTCTTCATCTTTATACATTTTAAGCTTTTTAAGTAGGAGTAGATCTCTCACAGGGTATGACTATGTGAGCACCTGAATATCTAAAAACCCATTGTCTTCTTATCTGATGTTGGAGAATAGATTGCAGATGCCAAAGTGATGCACACAATCTCATTAAAATAAGCAGATTTTATGTTGTCTCCATCATATATTGGTGGTGACAGAGTAGAATCAGTCAATAGGAACTGGTTGCAATTCCCTGCTTGTCTCTTTAGCATTAGCCCTCATCTTGTTCATGCCAGCTGAGTTAGTCCATGCCAGCTGGCAGTAGATCTCAAGGAACCATCTGTTTCCTGAGAACAGCCAGAGCATACCTAATTTTGGCAACTTTAGCTTAATATGCCACCTGATCCAAAAATCTCCACTAGAGATTCCCATTTGCTATAAGAGCTCCAAGCAAGCAACTGATGGCAAATTGGTTCTCATTTTCTGCATCAAAACAGAGAAAGGAAAGTAGTGGGAGTGGCTGGGAGAGGAGCAGGCAAAGAATAAGGACAAGGAGAAAGAGGAGAAAAGAAAAAGAGAAAAAGAGAAAGAGGAAGGACAGAGAAAGAGGGAAAGAAGGAAAGAAAAAAAAAGGAAAGAAAATGAGAAAGAGACAGAGAAAAGGAAAGAAAAAGGAAGATTGTTGCAGGGGCTTTTTAAACTTTCATCTCTTTAAATTAGTTTTAACCTCATTTTATTAGTTAGCCTATTAACAAAATGCATATAGGTACTTCAGGTACATTGCTATAGAATTTTGTGTAGTTTTTTTTTTTTTTTTTTTTTTTTTGTTATTTAACAATCAAAACTTGTTTTTGCCTTCCACTGCTCAAGTCAAGATCCACTTAAGAATACCTTGTGCATGTTGTGATGTGTTTTCATGCTGCAAAAACTTCAGTACTTACTCCAGTAATATTTGGATAAAATAGTATGGAATTAATAGTTATAAATGAGTAACTCTAAATGGTATATATAAAAATGCTTGAAAAAGGCACAGAACTGCACTTCTTATTTGTCCTGTTTTCCTGGTATTCATTCACTCATTTGCTGACATAAACGATTTGTTAATCCATTATTTCTATCCTTACTCAGTTGTGTAGGTACTGAGAATAAATCATGTGACTACCTTTCTATTCTCTAAAGAAAGACCAACTTCAAGACTATATAAAAGTAATTTTCCTGTCAAAACAGTATTTTCCATATTTTTTAAAAAATTTCTTATCATTGTATATTGCAGTTAAACAGTTAGCTCTGCTTATTTCTTCAAAGTGTAAAAGTTTTTGTCATAGCTCAATTTCCCTTAGGGTATAAATGATGTCTTTCTCATCATCTTATTCATTTTTAATTTTTTTTTAAACAGATCATTTCTATTTCTTGGAAGGACAAAATGATGCTCTGCTGTGTGGCAATAGCTCAGATGCAGGGTAAGAAAATGGTTGTCATTTTTCATAGTGCATCAAGAATAATTAGCTACTTAGAATAGCTTTGGTAGCTAACTAAAGTGTCAACTGTGCCTTAGAGTTTCAAATGTTTGGGGATATGAAACCATACCTAAATATAACCATCTATGTGATTTGAATTTACACAGGCACTTTCTTCAGAATCTTAGGCTAATTTTGTAATGGAATGTAATGTAATTCCATGTAATCCCATGGAATGCTATGTGCATAAACGTTACTGCCAGCTGGCTGACAACTGTTTATCATCAGCTGTTCTAGTTGACATTCTTCTCTTGCTTTCTTGATGGAAATTTGTGGGGAAGGGTTGATTGCTGTTAGTTATATTATTAAAGCACTGAAATATCAATAGGAAATGGAATTAAAAATTAAAAACCGATTAAGATACGTATTTGTATCCTAGGTATGTAGAATAAAATTTTACTTGTTCATAATTTCATTAGCAACTGGTACTCCTGAACAATTTTGTGATTTTCTATAGAATATCGTAATTTAGAGTAGTTGTTAAAAATAGCATTTCCTCTTCTTTTGTAGTCAATGTCCAGAAGGATATATATGTGTGAAAGCTGGTAGAAACCCCAACTATGGCTACACAAGTTTTGATACATTCAGTTGGGCATTCTTGTCACTGTTTCGATTGATGACTCAGGACTTTTGGGAGAATCTTTACCAGCTGGTGAGGACCTATTAAAATAAACAGCACCATCACCAACACCATTACTACATAGTACTTGCATAGTTATTTTCATTCGTGTGTCCCTAAGGCCTTTGGGACACAAATCATCTTCTATTTCATATATGTAAGCTGTCTAAAACAACAGGGGCCTTGTCCATGATTTAGGTTTCCATGTGCTATTCAAATACATAGTAAGAAATAGCTGTTACTTTATGAAGGTGGTTAAGAATTACTGTTTCCTTTTCACAAATAAGTAAATGAACTTGTTAATGCTTCTTGCCCAAACGCGCTATAAATAGATGCTAGTTAAATTGATTTTTAGTCTAGTACAAATATGTTGTCTTTGAGAAGGTTACATCTTGTCCCTGAACTATGCAGATCCTTAACCTGAAGGACAGTGATGACATTTTGTATACTGCATTGTCTTTGTGGCACTGTAGTTTGGGACTGATGAGACAAGAAGGTAAGATGCTGGCTAGTGGCCCTGCTACTGTTAAAGGCTATAATATAAAGGTGTAATTGTGGCAGCAACTTCTATAACAGATTTATCATTAGTAGAAATTCTGAAGTACTCAAGTTGTAGAATCTTATTCACCTTGACCATAGCAGACATAAAACTTGGATTGTTGCACACATAGCAGGATGTAGTACTAGCTACTTGTATGTGGAAAAAATAACTAAATCATCTTGTGCTAACACAGAGCAATCTTACAAACTATTTCTAAAATATAACACAGATGCAATAGTATGTAAAAGTCTGCTAAAAATATGTATTATTTCTTTTTTCCCCAGACACTGCGTGCTGCTGGGAAAACATACATGATATTTTTTGTTTTGGTCATTTTCCTGGGCTCTTTCTACCTGATAAACTTGATCCTGGCTGTGGTTGCCATGGCCTATGAAGAACAGAATCAAGCAACCATGGAAGAAGCAGAACAGAAAGAAGCAGAATTTCAGCAAATGCTGGAACAACTGAAAAAGCAACAGGAAGAAGCTCAGGTATTCTTGTAAAGTACAATTGCTTTTGCCATTCATGATTGTGATTGAATGTTCACATCTGAGAATAGTTTCAGTGCCCCACTTCTAAATATTCTCTCAAAAATTCCTTCATTTTGAAAAAAATCTTTAATGTTTTCCATAGCATTTCTTTTGGTGGCTTAAGTGAGCCTGTTAATGAGTGACCAAAAAAAAAAAAAAAAAAGAACCAGAGAATGCAAGATGTTGTGCAATCTGCATGCTTGGAGATAATCAAAAGCTGTCTAGACATGGTCCTGGGTAACCTGCTTTTGGTGACCCTGTCTGTGTTGGGGAGTTGGACAAGATGACCTCAAGAGGTCCCTTCCAACCTCAACCACTCTGTGATTCTGGAAATTGAGGTGGAGATGTGGGAAAACAAACCAAACAGGAATTCTGCTTATTTAAGTGACAGAAACAAAACCACTGTCATTGCTGTGGGAGCAATATTTTGTTTCAGCAACATCTGGCTTTTTCTACTCCTTCTGCAGCTCTCACGGCATAAGTAGTCTTCCAGTTTTAAATAAAACTGGAGAAAGTGGAAAAAATGGAGAAAATGCATCTTCTACAGATGTCATGATTACATACTAATTTGAAACTCCTTTTCTTTGTTTGAAAACTCTGAAATCTTTAATAGGAGAATAGATTATGTTTGCTTGGCATGTGGCCACACAGAGCAGAAGTTGAACCATGTCTTCCATGTGATCAAATGACTAAAGCCAGCAATAGGGGTTTGTTAGTTTGTTTTTACTACAGATTGCAAATAAATATTATTCAAATGCTTCACAAATGTTTGACTTCAAACAGCAACAGATCTCTAATAGCCTGCAGTTAAACTCAAATCTCCAATGGTTGTTTGCAACACTGAAATTAATAATGTCACACCAACTATTTAGTAGACTAGAGAGTATTGCAAATACAGCAAAATGGTGCAAGAAAATGTTGCTTCCCATTAACAGGGATTTTCCTGTTGCTTGAGCCTTTTTTCCTTACTTTTACATAGTTTTTCAGGTGAAAAACTCACTATGACATATTGCTCCAATCTGAAAGAGATGCTTGTTAACTTGGTTCTCTGAGAGTACATTTCTCCCTTGGGCTGCTTTAACTGCTGGTTTATGGAGCAGCAGCAAATTATGGTTCCTGTGGTATTTCACAAATTATACTTATGATACACTGGGTTCAATGAAGCAGGATCATTGCTTTTATTTCAAATTTATTATTTTTTTAAGAATAGCAATAGATTTAAAATACTGAGTGGTGTGTATTTGTATAAATGTAGTAAATTGCATATGTGCTTGTACGTATAGGCAGCAGCAGCAGCTGCAGCAGCTGACTCAAGAGATTATAGTGGCGTAGGTGGAATAGGTGGATTCTCTGAAAGTTCTTCTGAGGCATCAAAACTGAGCTCAAAGAGTGCTAAAGAGAGGAGGAATAGAAGAAAGAAAAAAAAGCAAAAAGAACAATCTGAAGGCGAGGAAAAGGATGAGGAAGAATTTCGCAAATCCGAATCAGAGGACAGCATCAAAAGGAAAGGCTTCCGATTTTCCATTGAGGGGAATAGACTGACATATGAAAAGAGATTCTCTTCCCCACACCAGGTACCACAGTATTTTTACCTCTTAACATCTTTTTAGTCTACTCATCATAGAAACAAACCCCCTGTAATGCAGTTTGGTCTGTTCTTGCAAAAGATACTACAGACTCTTTAAGTATCTTAAGTCAAAATATAACCAAGCTAATAATTGCAATCAAGGATGAAACTGTAAGAATTTGAGAGATTTTGTTGAATTAATGTCTGGAAAATCAAAATAATGTGTATTAATTAGAATGAGTTGTATTTGCAAGTTTCTTAATGAAAAAGAGCCCGACAGGGTGGATGTATTCAGAATGATCAGTGGCTTCAAAATTTGGTGCACACATACAAAGGAATTTCACGTTTTGAATGAGAAAAGTGTTAAATTTGGGGTGTAAAAAATGTTAAATATATCGTAAATGTTCAAGTGAAATTTGGCAAATTAATTGATGTGAAACCCTTAATAGTGTTATCTTAAAGGTGGAAATATCTGTGGCAAAGTGCCCTTGCATGTGTTCTCCTACATTGATACACCAGTGACTCAAGAAGAGTGCCATCTGCATCTCCCATCGAGACCTTTATTTCATTTGATAGCTTTGTTATGTCATCCGTTCTACAGTTATCAGAAACTCCTCTTCATTCGCCCACCTCAGACTGTCCCCTCAGCTGTTCAGGTCTAGATCTCACACCCATTCTGTACTTTTTCTGCCCCTTTGTGTGACTTTTGCCTCAATATGTCTCTTCCTTTTATCCCCATATTCTTGATTCTCCCTGGTCTTTATGAATTGCTTTCCCCTTCTTTTTAGTAACTATTTCTAAATTCCTTCCTTTTTTATCCTCTTCTATCCCTGTCTCTGGAAAGCCTGTTTCATCACTAAATAGTTCATGAGCATCCATGTTCTTTTCATATATCACCTTCTCCAGCTCCCATTCTCAGCGAAGCTCAAACCTCTTCATCTGTTACTCTCTTATTAAGGACTTTCCTCCTTCAATCAGACTGTGGTGGGACTGTAATGTTTCTAGCTTCCCATTTCTACCAAGTTAACTCCTTCCACTTCCTCCCTTCCTCCCTAACATGCTTCCTTTTTTCATAGCACAGCATCCATTATTTTTTCTTGGTCTGACATTGTTTTATGTTTTCACAGTCTAACTTTGTAAGACTTCATTTCTGAATTTAATTCATGATTTATTCTGTTCCTTATACAAATCTTCTCATCTGTATCCATTGACTTCAACTTCATGTTGAAGACCCATCTGATCCTGTAGGTCCTTATTCTTACTCATGTCTTCATTCAAACTGCAGCTTTACTCAGCTGCAGCTCAATTCATCCATCCTTTAAGAAATGAAGCATACCTCATCCAACTTGCTTCTCTTACCTTTTCATCTCTAAGTTCATATACAGCTGTTTGCTATAATAGTCTCGCGATTCCCTCCCCTCTGGTTTTCCAACCCCAGTTCCTTCCCACTTTGGGTTCTAGCTACCACACTCAACAGAAATTCCACTCACCACAGTTTTTAATAACTTTTTCCTAGACAAAACTCAGGTTTAGATCTCATTTTTGACATCTTCCTTGACATTTCACTTGCTTTCAATGTAACTGACCATTATGTTCTTCTTGAAAACTTATTCTTCTTAACATTCATTATTTTGTCTCCTCTCGGTTCTGGTTTAGTTGTGCTTTAGAAGATCCTTTTACCTTCTGATAGTTTTCTAAGGGATTTCCACAAGACCCTGTTGCTAGTTCCCTGCTCTCTCTCTTTTTTTTTTTTTTTTTTTTTTTTTTTTTAATTTTATTTTTAACTCTATTCTGGACCCACAACTGTGAATAATTTTTAACTTGGACCTCTTTCTATGTCCCAGTTACTTCTGTATTCATCAAGAATGTTGTAATACAGAACACTAACCTATCTCATTGCTTTTACCTAATCTGCTAGTTAATATACCTACATATAGATATTTTCAATACCGTAAAACATACTGTGCTTAAAGCTCATCCCAAACTACCTTGTCTACTTACAGTAAGCAAATCAAGTCACGGCTTTGACTGACCCATGCCAGAATCCGTAACCTCCTGTAAAATTTTCAAACTAGTTTTTTTGAGCTCTTTCTGGTATGCTGCCCCTCATGCTTGGAAGAATCTCCCATGAGTTTCCACAGAACACTTCATTGCTTTCCTCAAATCCCTCTTTAAAACTCTCTTTTACCATGCTGCCTACAGAAAGCTTGACAGGGAAGTGACTTCAGGTGAGCTAAGACCACTGTTTATCATACCCATCAATTTTGCCTCTTCATATTCCCTCTCTTTTTGTATCCATCTGTTGTGTTACACTTAGATAATTTATTTGCAGAGTGCCTTTTTGTTCTGCATTTTGCAATGCCTAGAACAATGGGGCTCAGGTCCATAAAGATAAGTTGCAGAAGAGAAACAGACACTGCTTTGTTATGTATCATCTCTGCTGTTCATAGAGGTCTTGGGTGAAATCAGGTGCTAATGCCAGTCATTCGAGTCAAGAGAATCACTAACGTGAATTAAAGTTAAGTACATGTATAATTGCAGGATTGGAGCTTTATTTTGACTGATCCTGAAAAGATCCACCCATAGCAGAACATTTATTCATATGAGTAATCTGATGAAGATTAGTGAGACTGTTAATAGAAAATTGCATACATATCTTTGCGTATTCAGGATAGCTAACAGTTTTGAAAAGAAATAAAAATCTTATTCGGGCCTACTTGAACAATAACTGGAAAAAAAAAAATTAAACTGGGCAGTATTTGAGAGCTACTTCTGTGCACAGACTGAGTCACAGGAAATATGCCAAAAAAACTATTTACTCAGCCTGTCAGACTAATCCCAATCTGGGATAAATAGTGTCTAGATGTGCTTACTCAGTTTATGAACAGTTGGTAATAAAGCAGGCAGAATGGTGGAGGAATCAATTCTGTCAAGCAGTTTCTTTTACTGTAATTAAACTGGTTGTTTTCATATAGCCAAAATAGTAAAATAACTAGTCTTTGTCTGTCACTTATGTGCTCTTTGTTTACTATCCAAAAGGGAGTGTACCGGGGGAGGTTGTATATTAGGGTTGTCCATTTCCTTGTAGATGACCTTACCCCTTAAGACATATTAACACTGTGTTTTTTTCCCCTGTATGAAAGTGTTATATTTAAAATAATTTTCATATGATAATCACTGTTTTTATTTGCCTACAGTCTTTGCTGAGCATTCGCGGCTCCCTGTTTTCCCCAAGGCGCAATAGCAGAACAAGTCTTTTCAGCTTCAGAGGTCGAGCAAAGGATGTAGGATCAGAAAATGACTTTGCTGATGATGAGCACAGCACTTTTGAAGACAATGAGAGCAGAAGAGATTCTCTCTTTGTTCCTCATAGACATGGTGAACGGCGCAACAGTAACATTAGTCAGGCCAGTAGGTCATCCAGGACAGTACCTCCACTTCCAGTGAATGGGAAGATGCACAGCACTGTGGATTGCAATGGAGTAGTTTCTTTAGTTGGTGGGCCTCCAGCTCTGACGTCACCTACTGGACAGCTTCTGCCAGAGGTGATGATTGATAAAGCAGCCACTGCTAGCAATGTAAGGAAGTCTGCAGTAGCTCAGGCATGATGTCCTCTCCCTCTGTAACCAACTACTGTTTCTATGAAATTTAGTCACTTGAGAAAAATTCCCTTTTTGGCCAAGATGTGAATGCTCCTTTTATATATTCCAGTTCTAAGCTGAAGAAACTGAAGTTCTCTAGCTCTCATTAACTAGATACATGAAAATGTATGTTAGTTTACTGGAATCAACAAAATACCATAGGAAACCATTGAATAAATGTAGCAAGTATAGTCTAATACCCATGTGTTCATTATACTAACTGAAGAGGTTATGTATTTGCATATCAGACAGGATATCAAAATTTATATATATATATGAATTATATTTACTTAATGGAATATATTAAATGAGCATTTAAACTCCCACTGACCATACCTGAAACTTTTGATATAATATCTGATAGGACAACTTATACTAGTTAGTGTTCCTATCAAATTCTTAATTTTCCTAGTGACTTTTTGTTGTTTTTTTTTGGTGATGTCAACATTAATAAATATTTTTCTCTTATTTGTTTTGAAATGTGTGCTAGGAAGTTAATAACTTCAAAGTTATCTTAATAAAATACTTTGTGCTCTTACAGCTAGCTGTGTGGGCTGTGCATTTTCATGTTTAGAAAAATACTTCACTGCCTAATATGAAGGATATATATGGCAGAGCTCATTGACAAGCATTATGGAACTTTTTATAGTCTAAAAACTCATGAATCTGTTGTAATGTCTCAGCCCTGTTTCAGCAAAATAGTTAAAAACACATTCTTTGAGCACAAGAGCAGTCCTACAGATGTATTTGACTATTTGCTGTATACAAAGATAAGCATTACATCATTCTCTTGCAAAAAAAAAACAGTATAAATGGAGCATGGGGCAGGACACCAGAGTGTTTGAAACCATTTTACTTTTATAATAATTTACAGTGTTATTGTTATGAAATGAACAATTGATAAGCTAGTTTATCAGTGCTTTATTTTCAGGGCACTACTACAGAGACTGACTTAAGAAAGAGACGGTCTAGTTCTTACCATGTTCCTATGGACTACCTGACAGATCCTAGTGCAAGGCAAAGAGCAATGAGTATAGCCAGCATGCTTACAAATACAATGGAAGGTATGTAAAATAGAATGTTTGTATTATGATACAATTACTCTTAAATGTATGACTCACTTAAGTAGTAGTGGTGTTTAAAGGTAGCTATGTGAAACTAAAGGTAAAGACAAGGTGAGACTTGTATATAGAGGTACTTATTTTGTTTATTTATTTTTTTAATATGGACTAATGTATTTGGAAAAGCAATCAAGCTTTCATTATAGGTTTGAGATGGAAGCAGCAAACTTCCAAGAAAAATGCAAGTAGAAAGAAATTGATCAATGCAGTGTTTCTCTAGAGGAGTTGTGCTTCAGCGTAAAAGTTCTATTTAGATTACTGAAACGGTTATGCTTCTTGCAGTAGAACAATCCCCTTCTACCAATTCACCAGACATGCTGTTTCACAAAGGAATGATCACATTGCTCTTTCTGTAAGACTAAATGCAACGATTCCAAAACATGGACTTAAAAAACTACTTGTTGTAACAAAGGGCAAAATGTTGTTCTGAGGCTTAAATGACTATGCCCAAGATATAAAATGGGCAGGTTTCCACATTTGGACCGTAATTGTGTCTAAATAGTTGTCTGACTTTAGGCTCTTTCTAAGAGTTTATCCTTCCTGAGTAAAATTTGATATATTTTATTCATTCTATGCATGCCAGATTCCTAAGGCAAATTTTTACTTTGCATCCTATGCAGCATTTATTTGTAAGTGGTTATTTTATATATTGAATATTTGGTATTCATTTTACATCAAATCTAAAATATAGTGGAACAGATTATTTTTAATTTATTATTATTATTATATTTTATTTTTTTGAACTGGACATTAGCCTTTGTTTCAAAAGAAAATACCCAAGCCTAATGACCAGCACCAGTAATATGTTTAAATAGAGAAATATCTTTAAAATGTTATTTACCTTTTTCTCTCCAGAACTTGAAGAATCAAGACAGAAATGCCCACCATGCTGGTACAAATTTGCTAACACTTGCTTGATTTGGGACTGCTGCACACCCTGGCTGAAAGTAAAACATATTGTAAATTTGATTGTGATGGACCCATTTGTTGATCTGGCCATTACTATCTGCATTGTTCTTAATACCCTATTCATGGCCATGGAACACTATCCAATGACAGAACAGTTCAGTGGGGTGCTTTCAGTAGGAAACCTTGTAAGTCCTTCGTGATGTACAATGTATGTCAAATGCATTTTTCTTAAATAATTCGCATGTAACCTATGTACATATATTTAAAAGAAAATGTTGACTAGATACTAATAGGATTGGGATTGTTGAAATTAAATTTAAGCTGTAAAGTGCCTCTTTGTTGACATTTGTGGATTTATCCATTCTTACTTTATGGAATTTAATTCTCTTCCCTTTGTAAAATATGGTAAGATTTATTAAATCAATATGCATTTTGATTTTTAGAACCCTCAGCTTCTGTTATTCAAGGTAGTTACAGAAATTTATGTAATGTTTTCTCCGGAATGAACACTTACAAATTGAAAGAATCTTCGGATCCAATCCCATACCTTTT
This sequence comes from Nettapus auritus, assembly GCA_011076525.1. Taxonomy (NCBI): domain Eukaryota; kingdom Metazoa; phylum Chordata; class Aves; order Anseriformes; family Anatidae; genus Nettapus; species Nettapus auritus. The sequence continues at coordinate 20,669,788 of CM021771.1, read as the reverse complement.
CCACTCCTCACTAGCACCTTCTGATGTCCTATCTGTAGAGGGGAAAGACCCAGTGAGCACAGCATATATTCTGTGACTTCATAGGAGGTGGTGAAATAGGATGACAGTGCTATTAAGAACAACTTTTTTTCTTGATAAAATAATTGTCCCTCTCACAAACTTATCTTTACCCCTAGAAGCAAAAAGATGAGATGTCACAAGGGCAAAGATGATACTTAAGAAGAAAAAAATTGAGTATTAAAATCAGAAGAGATTCTATGTATCACTATTTACGCATGCATATTGACTGCATAGGAAACATTTTTCCCCTTTCTTCTTTGGCAACCAAACACTGTGACGCATATGTAAGCTTCAAATCTGAATTTAATTCCTAACCAAATCTATTGGAATATAGAGAAGCTATTCAGATTCATGGATTGATTGCTGAGGATATAAACCTAACAAAGGTTGAATCCGACAGTTTTATTTTATAATATTTTGTGTAGAAGATATAAACATTATAATATTTTCTCATTAAAATGGAGTAAGAAACTGTATTTTCCTTGCAGGTGTTTACTGGAATTTTCACAGCAGAAATGTTTCTCAAGATAATTGCCATGGATCCTTACTATTATTTCCAAGAGGGCTGGAATATTTTTGATGGTTTTATTGTGAGTCTTAGTTTAATGGAGCTTGGCCTTGCAAATGTAGAAGGATTATCTGTCCTTCGATCATTCCGATTGGTAAATATACTAAATAAAATGTTTCTATATATTTTTTTATATTTGTGCATTTATGTCGTGCATTTTTCATTTGTACATTATGTATTTGGCTGAGTCAGAATTTCCTTGCATAAGAACTTACAAAATACTAAATTCCATACCGCTTAATGGAAAATATTTATTATGTCAAGTTTGTTTTATACATTATCTTGATAATGTGTATTTCTTCTTCAAAATATTGTCAACGTCAATTTTGTTTGCAGCAGGCGTGTGCTTTAAGAATTAACCTTTTAAATAGCGGTATCTTTTAGAGTCTTTTTTTTTTTGCATAAACAAGGGAATAAAGAATGCAAGAGCCACAGACCATCACAACCTTTGACTGAAGAAGATAAGTAAACCACTTAGTAAATAACTGATTAATTAATAAAAGTTTATCAACTGTTTAGCTGATAAGCTTCCATTACCATTTTGCTTACATGGTTAGTTTTAGAAAAAAGCAGTGCCAAGAATTTTCTTTGGATAGAAAAAATATATTTTCTGTTCTGAAATCACTAGAGTATCTCTGTGTGTTGTTAGATACCTCTGGCATGAATAGGAACTTGAAAAGCCTTGGTGTAGGTGAAGACTAGGCTAGCATGCAATCTGATGTTCAAATCCTCTTCTAAAAAGACATAAACAATAAGACAAATTAAACTAGAGTTCCTGGTCATCAACTCCTGCCTTAAATAAAGCAAACCTAAAAAAAAATAATTAAATAAATCCTCTATGAAAAGGAGTTTTTTTTATTTGTTTGTTTTGTTTTGTTTTTAATTTTATCTATTTGCTGGTTCTCCATATAGCATTATATTGTATTTTCTTAAAGTCTAGTATCTGTCTGGATTGACTTCTCCCTCAGTAATAGAGTTCTGTATTTTCCTTTGCATCTATATGTATTTTAATAATGTCTCATTCCATTAAATAATATTTATATTTAAATTCCTTTGATTGTCTGAACACTTGCTATATCTTTCCAATTATGTCAATTTTTGTCTGTTTTAATTTGCACTTTAATAAAGCATTTTCTTTTGTCCACTTTTCTCAATGTTGCATGGTAAACTTTATAAGACATGCATGATGTTTATTTTTCATGACAGAAAAAGTGTTGTAAGAGATGCTTATAAGTAACTTCTATGCCTGTCATTAAAAACTCTAGCTTGTTTCTCCTTTTAGGAAAACCATTTCTTCCATCTCTCTGCTAATGAACGAGATCTGAAAGTGTCTAAACACTAATAATCTTGTTACGCTGATCACATTCCACATGCATTGATTTATTTTTTGTAGTATTCTCTTAGGAGAATACTACAGGAGAACTGAAGGAGAAAAGACTGTTTTGACCAGTTTGTCTGTAGATATCTACAGTCATCAAAGGAGGCAAAGGCTGAATTGGAGACTGTAAGAATTGCAGTGTAATTGAAATGAGCAGAGACAGTATTTTTTGCTTCTTGTGACTTAAATAAGGACTTAAGACTAGTGATATCTAGTACTATAACTAAAGTATAAAGTTCGTAACTCTATATCTAAAGTTTATAAAAGTTATGCGACACATGATTTATACACATGGTAACTGGAATATGATAAATATAGTGATGATTTATTACAATTAATAACACGAATAACTGTGTACTTTTCTTCTGTTTTGCAGCTTCGAGTTTTCAAGTTGGCAAAGTCTTGGCCAACTCTAAATATGCTCATTAAGATTATTGGCAACTCAGTGGGGGCTTTGGGGAATTTGACCCTGGTGCTGGCCATCATTGTGTTCATTTTCGCTGTGGTTGGGATGCAGCTGTTTGGGAAAAGCTACAAGGAATGTGTCTGCAAGATCTCCAGTGACTGTGAACTTCCACGCTGGCACATGCATGACTTTTTCCACTCTTTCTTGATTGTGTTCCGAGTGCTGTGTGGAGAATGGATAGAAACGATGTGGGACTGCATGGAGGTTGCAGGCCAAACTATGTGCCTTACTGTCTTTATGATGGTCATGGTCATTGGAAACCTAGTGGTATGTAATCAATGGGAGTTTTAAAAAAAAAGTTTTAGAATGTATTTCCTATTTTTCACAGTTTAGAAATCAGAGAGATGGAGACTGAAGTACTTCAGGAAATTGTTTAATTCATTTGCCCTTTCTCTACACCAAGTTCAAATATATCTTGATCAGTTTGTCTACCTCTTTTAAATCTTCACTGAGTTTGTAACATCTTTAGTAATATCAGTGCTAAATTATTTTCATCAAATATTGTCATAAAGATGGCTTTGAAAAAATCTAGCTTAAATCACCTTTGCAGCCAATTAGACTGCCTGGTATCAATAATCATTGGTCTTCATGACAACATTCATATTACCTAAAGGCCTACTGTTTCCACTTTCAGTCTTTTACTTCTGAAACAGAATAAGCCTAGCTGCTATTTTTTTTTTTCTCATAAGTGATAATTTCTAAATGCCTTAATCCTGTTCTTGCTGGCCTTTGAATTCCTCCCAGGTGCCATTTTCTGGATAGAGGCACAAGTGTTGAATAATTTGGAATAATTATACTCCATGTCTTACACATACCATTCCTCATTATACATCTCCAAATGACATACCAGATTTCTGTACCAGCATTGCTCTCCTGAGAATGTGACAGAACATGTGAAACAGCTTCCTAAAACCAAACCATATCACATCTGTTGATTCTTTATCTATTAGCTAGTTTTCAAAAACAAAACAAAACCAGACTGAGGTATTCTGGGCAAATATATAATTTATTCTATTCTGAATTAGACACACTGAAATTATGGTCTTCTGAACTGTAGAAAACTGGAGTCTGCCTGCATTCCCTTTGCCTATGAACACTACTGAGGAAATGACTTATATGGCTTGCATACTACATATCATGTTGTATCCTGTTTCCCTATGTCATTCTCCATTTTGAGAAGCAGACCTTCAGGACTTCCGGTGTGGAGGAGGAAGTCAAGGAAGAGTTTAGATTTTCACCTGTATTAGTCAAGTTTTGGAAGCTAATTTAGTAATTAAGTTTTTGTCAAGTTATAATAAAAGGGGATATGGAGTATGGATTGGAAGTAACAGAAAGTGTTTTGAGATAAAGTACTAGCTGTGGTAAAAAAATTATGTCATATCAAACAACCCATAATGGAATTACTTGTATGACTTTAAAATAAGAGATCCAGGTTATTTTCTCTTTACTGTGTTTTAGGTACTCAACCTCTTTCTGGCCTTGCTGCTGAGCTCCTTTAGTTCAGACAACCTTGCTGCTACAGATGATGATAATGAAATGAACAATCTACAGATTGCTGTGGCAAGGATTCAGAAGGGCATAGACTATGTGAAGAGAAAAGTGCGTGAATTCATCCAAAAAGCCTTTGTTAGAAAGCAAAAAGTTTTAGATGAAATCAAACCTCTTGAAGACCTAAACAACAAAAAAGACAGCTGTATTTCCAATCACACGATAGTAGAAATAGGTAAAAACCTTGCCTATCTTAAAGAAGGGAATGGAACTACGAGTGGCATAGGCAGCAGCGTGGAAAAATATGTTGTTGATGAAAGTGATTACATGTCATTCATAAACAACCCAAGTCTGACTGTGACAGTGCCAATTGCTGTCGGCGAATCTGATTTCGAAAACTTAAATACAGAAGAGTTTAGCAGCGAGTCAGACCTGGAAGAAAGCAAAGAGGTAGGACTATTTCTATGTTAAAAATATTCTGATCATTTTCACTCTTCTAAGTATACTAGTGTTGAATAAAAATCTATATTTAATTGCTCTATAACACGGTATGCAAATTTGTATTTAAGATAAATTGATGTAAGAATGCAAGTTTTGAATTAGATGGTAGTAAAAGATTGTATTTACCTTAAAAATCAGATAGTATAAAACAATTTTGAAATAAATTAATATTCTTTTCACCCCCATTTTATTGAGTTAATTCACTTACAAGAAAATGAACTAATTTAATAGCTTTGGATACCAAAACTCTTATAAAATCTGGGGGGTGAGTTGTGCAAGTATCTCACTACTTACTTCATCAGTTTAGTTATTTATTCTTTAGTCTACTTTCTGGAGGGCCTCCTGTCAAATTAATTGTTCATCCTGATGCTTTTAACCATTCTGACATAGTCAAAAAACATCTGTATACATCATAAGTATATTTGAATATCGGACTAGCATCACTAGATGATTTCATCTGAATCACTCTCATCAACCATCTGATGGTAGTAGAACTGCTGAAGAAGTGAAGTAGTGACCTTGCGGTAAAAAAAAAAAAAATAAATTATGAAGCTTTATGTCTCAAAAAATGTTATGAAGCTTTATATCTCAGTATAAGATCATATGGTTACCCACTGTCATTTTTAAAGCTTTAAGATGTTTGCATCCAATGCCTACTGTTAATATAGTAAAATGCACCTCTGTCTGGCACAATGTGGTGCCAAATGGACGACTCCAAGCTAGCAGTTAGTGAGTAACAGTGGATGCCAATGCCATTCTTACTGTGTTAAGCCTGTGCAATTGTACATGGTGGAGGCACGCTGCCTCGTGTAATAAGTCTGTGCTATGTTCAGTAGCAATGCTAGTTCATTCAGAATTAGCATGGCCATTTTTGAGCAGTACTGCATGCTGTGGTGTAGGCATAAACCAACATAAAGAAGTTCACAAATGATTTTCTCACACTTGAATCTGAGGATATAAATATGGATAAGATTCTAATAATTCTTACCCCAAGATCCTTTCTTGCACTGTCTGCATCACACTTTTAGTCACATTTTCTTGTCTCTCTTAAGAAATTTCTTCACTGTTGTTTCAAAAATACATGTTGTGGGTAGTGTTTTTGTTTTGTTTTATTTTGTTTTCATATTGTTTCTACTAGTGTTTCTCTTATTTTTCATGACCATGGGGTCTACAACAAAGCAGAAGTTCTATTAATTAGCTCTTTAGTTGTTTTGTGTAAAGAAGAGGGTAATGATATGAAAGTTTATTGGTCTTGAATGTAGGATATAGGTTGATTCCATGGTATCTTTGTACTTAGGATGAGACAAGGAATCTTCTTCAGGCACCTTACAACACACAGGGCATTGTTCTATCATTCCATTGTTCTATTGCTCCATTGATAACTGTTTCAAAGTTTACTGCTGACTAATGACCAGAAAATTCTACTGCTAATCTGATGAATTTCCACCTAATACTGAGATTATCCATAACATTTGCACATCACAGTAATGTCACAGGTTATTTTTCTGTCTTACTGTAAATTGTGTTGTTTCTTGGTATAGGCCTGGACCTTCTGGGTTTGTTCTTTATGGTCCTGATAATCATTTCCAAGCACATCCATAATTTTCAGTCTTTTCTTTGCTTAGCAACTAGTGATATCCAGAAGATGTAAATTACATCCCAATATTAGGAAACAGAATGCTTTGGATTTCTTCATCACAAACTACTTATTGCTATCTCTGTTGAGTAACAATCTGTCATTCTGCATTTGTCTGTAAAGTTAATATTAGTACAGTATTTCTATCAGTTTCAAAGATGCTGTCAGCCTAAACCTATGATTTTTAATTAAATATTCCAAGTACCTCAATTGGAAAGTGTGAAGAAGATACTGTTAGTTTATGCTGCAGATATATTGTAACTGGCAATGACACTTTAGATGATATCACTGTATGAATGGCACTGACAGAAAATTTTCTGGCAGATATAGTATGAGATGTTGACTATTAAGTCCTGTTAGGATCAAAAGTGTGCACAGAAAAGCATTACTCTAAACTCTCCTCTCTTCGCTATTTATTCTGAGATCCTGTCTGCATCAGGTTAATTCCTGGTAGTAGTAAACTATGTTTTAAGGTGTGCTGTAAACTTTTCCTGTGGTTAGTTGTTTTTTTGTTTGTTTGTTTTTGTTTTTAATGGTTATGAAGCTATGCAAATATTAGATTTATTTTATGTTTTGTGTTACAGAAAGAAGGACTTTAAGCATTTTCATTAGTGAATATTTAATTTGATGCTGAAATCTGTTTTAGAAAATGTAATGGAGTATTCTCGGTTTCTCATGCTGAAGTTGCAACTATTATGCAGAGAACAATCTGTGATTCACTAAACAGTAACAGCAAGAAGGAACATGACTTTTGGTAGTGTCTAAAGATTACACTGTTTTGCAAAATAAATCTTTCCCTACTACAGATTCTGTTTATAATTTTTTAACCTTCAAGAGTTAGTGGCTAAAATATACGAACTCCCTTGGAACAGGGACCAAAATCTGAATTTCTCATATTAATTCTTTGATCACCAATGTACTCACATTTGCATCTTGCTCTTTTTGTAGTCCACTTGAACTTGTGTATTTACTGCACAAGAGCTTTAAGTTGTACCATGTTCAAACCAATAGGCTGATAGATAACAGGACTAAACATGACCTTAATGACAATAGCACATCTATTTCTCCATCGTACAGGAGGACTGTATTCATTAGCTATATCTTTCATTTTCCCAATGTAAGGACTGGGTTATTTTACAAGGACACAAAAATACAGGTTTGAATTCCTATAGGGAGATTTTTAAAGTGGCCTCTCACATTTGAGGCATGAGTGCTGGTCATTCAGACTTAGTAAAAGGAAGTCTTTCTCTTGCAGGTACAATATTTAAAAGAAAATATATGTGTGTGTTAAGCATGCTTCACAAACTGAAAAATGAATACCCCAGGTGATAGACAAAGAAATGCATATTTAGTCAAGAATGACCAAATGACCAAATGACAAGCAATTTTGGCTAGTGAGGCCTGAACACCTGAAATGGCATTTTGTTCAACACTTCCTCTTTCTTTGTCATGCTGTACCATGGCTTGCACTTCTGCTTTCTCATATTTTCCCATTTATATAATTCTGATGTTGCTGAGCATTGATCTGCAGTCACTTTATTGCTTACAGACACAAATTAAAAGTGCTCAAGTTAGAAATCACCACCAAAACACAGAATCTGAAAGACAGCTTAGACACCAGTGTAATGTACTGTGAGATCACTGCAGAAAATAGCCAGATCCTGATGAGTGTGTGTCTGTGTTTTTTGTTGTTGGTGGTGTTTTTTGTTGTTGTTGTTGTTGTTTTGTCTCTCTACATACATAGATGCATGTATTCATTGTGGCATAGGGCAATAAGATGAATTTCTCCATAGTGATTATAATTTATTAGCAAGTTTTAATTAAGCATATTAATGTTTGGTGAATTCTCCATTATAACATGCATCTTTTCCAGCATTCTGATGGAAATATTAACTCAGTTATACCCTTCTAGAAACAATACATAAAATATCATACATACTAGTAGGTATATGAACATACATAACGAAAAGCTCTTTTCTAGAAGATTGCATTTGACGCCGTAAAAAAAAAGAAATAATTATGAAGATGTTGTGTCCATAAGAATAGTACTGGGGAAATTCAATGCAATAAGGAAATTGGGGAACATATCCTAAATAAAACGTTACAATGAAAGTAGGGCTGTTAACGTATATGGAGCCACTAATGCTGAGTCTGTTGTCCATGCAGGTCTGAAGACCTGAACTGTGTTGCTGCTATCCAGCGCAGAAGCTGTAAAATATATGGACCTTTTTAGGTCCTTTAGTACTGTGGGGATGGTGTATATAGAAAATTTTTTAGTGCATGTATATCTGTGTAATAACTAGATTTTTATTCTAAGTGTAACTTCTAGGCTAGTATAAACCAAGATATTTTTTATTTTTAATGTATGTGGGATCTCCTAATGCTGTTGCAGACAACTTAATATATATTTTATTTTAGGCAGTATTCAGCAATCTAAAAGATACTTATTGTCTTGTGTTCTCACTTATATTCCTATTATTCTGAATTAATGAAAAGTAAACGTATGAAATCTTTACTCAGCCAATATTTTTTTATAAGAATTTCCATCGCAAAAAAAAAAGCCAAGGTGCTGTGTCCTGAACTTCACTTCCTACCATTCTTACTTCTCACAGGAGTAGAACCAAGCTGGATCAGACAAGAGTGCAGCTCTGGTGCCTTTTAGGGAGGCAGAGCATCGTGTCACCAATTTTACACAGGTTACCTAAACAAATTATACATATATATATATACATATTATATAATCACTTTTTAATGGATATTGACTGGCCTGCATGCTATTCGGCTCCCGTCCCATTCATTGCAATAAAGTACAAACATGCACAGCTGCTCTCTGCTGAGCCACAGGACTTGCATCACAGCATGGTCAGGCGAGATCAGCAGCCCCAGTATTTCTACAGTTCAGATGCTATACTTTTCATGATATTCTAACAGTATTTGGCAGTGCATGCTATGTACCTTTCGCAGTCTTGATGGTAAAATTTTCAGGATTCTAGTTTTGAAAAATTTTCTTTCCTTTTGTAAGAATACAGGATATGCAACACCTAAATCTTTCTCATTAGAATTTTAAGTCCATCTATAAATTGTGTTGATAATGGAAGGCTGCTAGCTGTTTTTGAAAACTTTCATGCTATTGTAGTATTTTAGGTTGTTATGAAGGTAGCCTGCAAACTCATGATAGCCATATTTTTTTTTCTACAGTTTTCCCTATAAATGTGTTTCTTCAGTACTCATATAAGCATTTAGTTATTTGGGTTATTAATATGCATTAATTGAAGCACCATTAAGCATGAAATTAATTTAATTTCTACAGTCAAAGCATGTGACAATTATTTGGTTAAAAAAGCTTATAGAAAATGGGTGTTTGGCTGGACAAACATTCAGAGATCAGTTCTGCTCTTACTTACACCCACAAGTGTAGAGGTGCAAAGAGAAAACTGATGACAAAATCTGGCCCAATTCAGTCTTTCCATAGATCTTTAATTTATGCTCACAAACTGACTACCTCCCTAAACATCTAAAATTTTCTGCCCTGAGAAACTTAAACTTATTCTCACATTATGGGTAATAAATGCAGCTCAGCAATCCAGTAAATAAATTATTGATTTAGGACCAAAAGGTTCCCAGCTTCAGAATAATTTGCATCTCACCTATTAAAAATTACCGTAATATTTACAACACCATGGTGCAATATGATGCTGCTTACAGTTTGGTAAATAAGTGGAATTAATATACACTTATTACATAGCTTTTTATCTTCTAGTTGTAACAAATAATGTATCTGATGAGTCATATTTTGATCTACAGATATTCAAAATTCTTTGCTGCTCTGAAAAATTCAGGCTTTGATTTGTTTATGAAATGGTCGCACCATATTGTCAGCTGTGTATGATATTAAATTGTGAGATATTGTTTCACCTTGCAGTTAACTTAGTTAATCTTTACAAACAGTAGGCCCATGCTGTTTCAGAAATATCCCTTTGCTATTGTTTGTGCGAATTAAAGAGCCTTTTTAAGTGGCTTACAATGGAAGTGCTTTTGCAAATATTTGCACTGCTACTTACAATGCTTTTGCTTTCATCAAGCATTCTTGCAAATATTTTCAATTACCAAATGCTTATGAATAAGTAGATTAAAGTAGTTATGAATATCAGTAAAGTACAGAGTGGCCTGTAATTTAAGGTCTCCGGGTTTTTGCAGTATTTGCAAACAATAACACAAAATAGTTTTGCCTTGATTTACAATGGTAGAGTTATTATGCCTGACTGTATAAGCAGTAGAGAGTGGCATCCACGTGCCACTTAGCTGTCACGCTGTAGTGGAGCTACGATGATATTTAGACATTTAGGTTGTTTTTATAGGTGATGTAGCTGTGCTTGAGCAGACTGTGTAAGTTTGGAGTTAACATCACTGCCAAAATCAGAGATCATCTCCTTTTCACACTGACATCCAGACTGCACGGAGAAAATGAAAAAGATATTTTCCATTATTTAATATTTTCACAGGTATTTCACAGGGATGGAAATTAAAGCAAAATGGAAATGGTGGTTTCTCTTGGTGCCATCTTACTGCCCCTGCCTATTCTGCTCGTTGCTCCTTCAGTCCCTTAAATTTTGATTTCAACAGCTCTTAGTTGCATCCTGACCAATCATGAAACTTCAGGCTTCATTAAAAATGTTAAATTAAGAGCTATTTAGCTACTCCCTGATAATCATCTTAGTAACAAAGAAAGAAAGAAATGTTAGAAGCTCAAAGTGGCCTGGCTGTAAGTGAAGCAGAATTGTATGAATCTGTGAGATGTTGTGAAGGTTCAGAAAGTAGTTTATTTCAAAAACTTCCTGACCTAAACTTGGCTGCTGCTTTTTGCAATGCTTCTCTGATAGGCAAGCTGCTTTCCACTTTCAGTTTCTTTCTTGAAAGCTAAACTAAAAACTGTATCTCTGTATACTCTACTGTATTGCTGACTAAAGCATGACCGGCAATGCTGTTGGTAAATATGCCATAAAAGATATATATCTATGATAATCAGTATATTGCTGCTTTTGTACCATGTAAGTTAGTATTTTCCATGAAGACACAATGTATGTTCTGAGTTTTTTAAAAGTAGCTTCCTCTGAGAATAATTTCCTTAGCATACCGTTCAGAAAACCTTTCTTTTTTATTATCTAGCATCATAATTCTTGAAGACTGTCTAATAGTTGACCTTGATAAATCTCTTGTAATCTGAGTGACTGAATGCTTTTTGAAATCTAGAACCATGGTATCAAAAAAGATTGAAAAAGGACTTGCTAGCTTAACAAAGATAAAGTTTGGTTGTGATGATTTTGTTCATACAGGTTAATTCTTTTAAAAAGCCATATACATGTTTAGTAGATAGCATTGCCTAAATCCAGTTTTTGTAATTCTGGTGAGCAGAGAAGAATTTATCAGGTGCAAAAGTAACTTCAAGATATGTTCAGGTGAAGAACTGGGACATAAGCTATATACCCAACATTTCGGGGTCTGCAACCGGGGATAGTCTACCCATCCAGCTGGATTCTGTATGTGTGAACACTGGCAATGCCAGTTCAGTGATAGAAAAAGTCTTCATATGTATTAAAGCATATGGATAAAACATAATCAGCAATAACATGACCTGCTCCCATTTTGAGTTGAATATGTAGAAATCAGTACAATATCCCTGGGTCATTTGCTTTATACTAGAACAGAAGTTGCTGTGGAAATATGTGATTGTTACTGAATAATTTGCCTGCTACGCTGAACTTAATTGATTTGGTGACAACTTAAGATATATCATAGAACCTTCCTACCTGTTTGTAATGCATACTAGTTTTTATAAATATTATGTAGAATGCCATACAACAAATTCAGAACAGAGAAACAAAGATAGCTAATAATTATTTCTGTTAAACATGTTTTTTCTTCCCCAGATGATACTTAGTTATTACAGATCAAATTTGTTGAATAATGTTTGTAATATGATGTTCATATGTTCATATGTTCATATGATGTAATATGTTCATAGAGTAACCTGTTTGGAGCTAATTTCAAGTATACAAGAACAGCATGCTAAGGAAATAACTCTGTTACATCAAAACAGAAGAGTAACTGAATTCTCAGTAGGATAAGGCATTTTATTGCTGTGTTTCAAATATCAGCTGATAATTCAATTTAGGATTTATCTGTTTAGCTTAACTCCTGTGATTATTATTACAGCTCTTTACAAGAAGCGTACCAGATTTTCAATGAGAAGATTCTTGTAAGATACAACTCACCATATATACTCGCCCACATAAATAAAGATGGATTTCTGATGTTCCTGATAATTGACTGTTCTACTGTATCATTTTCTAGCTTTCCTACCTAATCATTTTGGTCTCTTTATAGTGATTATCTCTAATCTTCCATCTTGAGTTACCTGTTAGTCATATGCAATTTCAGTAATAGGAATTATTAGTCCTTCATCAAATTAACATGTGCTGATTAAACTCTCTGTGTAATATCTGAGTTACTGAATTCTTCATTTTTCTGTAACAGAATGGACAGTAGGTCTTTCAAGCTTATATTTTAACTAGTTCATAATTTTTTTTTGCTCTGCTACTACAGCATTCTGCTAGAAATGCTGTCCAGATCGGAATGATGCAAGCAACATTTTAAGAAAAGTTTACGAATAGATAGTCACTTCTCAGTTTAAAAGTTATTTATTTTATAGTATTGGTAAACATTAATTTTGGCACTATATGTAAATTTCTTTGGAATGTACCTTATGTTTGTAGTATTTCTGGCCTTTTCTCAAACTGATGATTGTCTTCCACTCATGTTTATATGCTATGGTCCTTAGTTTAGGACCACACTTTCCATACTTAGGACCATACTTTCCAGCTTCACCATTGTAGAGGCAGTATTCCACAATGACAAAACTGCCATGCACCATCTAGAATTTTGAATATGTTGTAATGGGAGATTTGTCTGCAGAAAAGTGTGCATCCATGTGTGTACATTGTACATAGATGCTAAAGCTCATGCACAGATTTAAGACATGAATATGCAAACTGGGATTTTCAAAGAAACATATAGGGATGTGGATATCACTGAAATTATGTGCATATAATAAATGTTTCTATTTGCTTCATCTTTCTCTAAAATGTGGAGTATAGTGTATCATGGTACACAGAAATTAAAATTAAGCCTATGTCAAAATCACAATATATTGTCACTGTCATTTGATAAAATAAGAGTGGGAAAGAAACAAATTAATTTTCTCTTTGAAGAACATACTGAATCTTGTCAACGGTGGAAAATTACATTAAAGTTTTATGGTACTTTCTGTATTAGCATATAAATATTGTTTACATTTCCTTTACAAAAAACTATAGAAGTTGGAACTTCTTGAACATGTTTTAAAGGAATAATGCCTCTAACTTAAGTTTTAAGTGTCAGCAAAGTTATATCTTTAATGTTTCCATGGATCATCCCTCTATTATTAATTCCCCATAGACTGTGTTCTAACTCTGCTTACATCATTCCCTTTATAAAATTAGCTACTTATCAATGCAGCCATTTTACTGATGTTATACTCCACATAGTGATAACATTAAAAGAGTCATAGAATGCCATGATCAAACTGCTTTTACTTACTATAGTACTCATATTTGTCTCTTGCCAACAGAGTATGATGGCATTAAACAGAAGATTTGGAATATATTATCAGTTTGATTAATTGGTTCCATATTGTTTTATCACAATATTGTTTTTAAAACATTTGTTTCCACTTCAGTTCTCCAAAAATTAAAGTTTTTTTTGTTTGTTTGTTTGTTTTTTTATAGTTATTGGACATGTATGTGTACTGTAACAAAGTAATAAGTAGTTTCAGAATGCACAATAAAATCAGAAAATGCATTGGCAATTGAGAATGCAAGATAGCAGCTACTGCTCTTAAAGTAATGTGATGCTCTTTTAGAAATAATGAGACTTAAACTGTCCTGTACAACTTATAATATGTGTTTTCATGTCAATGATAATGAAAAGTTTATATTAAAGCTTTTTAGATTTTACAGACATGATAGAACAACATTTACTTGGGACATGAAAATACATCTTTGCAGCTTGCTGTTGGTTTGGTCATGATATTGGAAAAATGATTTGTATTAACACATGCTATATGAAGTGTAGTCTCAAATGCAGCCACATGATTGGAATAACTAAAACAGTACAAAGTGTAGAAGGCATTCATTCCTAATTTACAGAAAATTAATTTCACAATTCTTATATGTGGCTAATAATTTCAGCAATTCCTTGTATGAAAATTTTTGATATTTTCCATAGGGAAAAGACATATAATTTCTAATCTTGTGACCTCACCTCTGTAGAGCAATTTGGCATTATAAATTGTAGATAAGATAATCTTCTTTTAATGTCAGAGCACGGAATACATGCAAAAGATTTTGGTATGCATTTCAAATATGAACATTATTCAAAATAATTTAAAATTGAAATATATATATGTGGGGTTTCATTCACAGAAATTAAATGCATCTAGTTCATCAGAAGGCAGCACAGTTGATATTGGACTACCTCCAGAAGGAGAGCAGCCAGAAGTAGAACCTGAAGAAGCTCTGGAGCCAGAGGCTTGTTTCACAGAAGGTGGGTGAAGTACAATATACTAAGGGGATTAGACCTAATTGTGTTGCTTTGGACTGGGTTCTATTCTTACTCAAAAGAAAAAAACTGCTTTGTTGTTATGGTTGTGTATATATATATATTTTTTTTCCTGTGAGTATCTCTTTCAGAGGTAGTGCCATACTGCCATAGATTACTGTTCTGGTGCTCTCTTTCTTCTTCATATGGATTATTGGAGTTAGAAAGTTTTTGTTTCAAATATTGAAACTAAAGCCCTGAAATACTCAGAGATACTTACTTACAACCATCTATTGCTGTATTACTGAGATAAAACAAAGGACTTCTGTTCATTTCTGATTCCTAATAAGTATCAACCTTATTCTGACATCTCGATTTATTATCACACTTAGGCTGTGTGCGGAGATTCAAGTGCTGTCAAGTCAGTGTAGAAGATGGGAAAGGGAAAATCTGGTGGAATCTTAGGAAAACCTGCTATAAGATTGTTGAACACAACTGGTTTGAGACCTTCATTGTCTTCATGATTCTTCTCAGCAGTGGTGCTCTGGTAATATCAATGTGGAACAATTGTGTCTATTTTAAGCAACAAGCATTTAGAATTACAGTTAATTATCTAGCTACAGCTAACATCAGAATTTAATATCCAATTAATAAGTGTTCTAATGCCTACATATTTCAACAAGTATTTGGCATGTATTGTATTATACATGTAAGTTTTCTCACAGCCTATGAAGGAAATTGTTTGGTGTGATCAAAATGTAGTGTTCATGGAAATAAGAAATTAGTTATATCAAACTGGTACTCACATATCTCCATATTCTTTTTATATGTTAGCATTTTTGTTGTTGTTTTCCTTGGTCAGAGATACAATATGATTTAGTAACTCCTTGTGACTTATACACATTTATAATAAACCACAGCTGAGCTAGGAAGGTATCAAGAACAACTTGAATTGACAAACCAAGATGTAAGGTGCAAAAGTAATCCTGTCAGTTATTTGGCCAAAATGATACTAAATTGGGTATGTTGAGTCAGTACAGAAGTAATTAGTTCCTCACATCAGACGCAAAATATAACGCACTTGCCACACTTGGGTTTCAAGGCACAAGGGATTCACTGACAACATAGACCTTTTATTTTGAAATCTCTGTTTAGAATTTCTTTGCAGGTTAGTGTGTATACTTTGGTTTCAATTGCTAGTTTCTTAAAATTATGTGTCATAACCATTATTAAATCTCTAATACAATTTTGATAATTTTGATATAAAGTTTTAACTATCACAAAGGAAATCCTTATGTCAGTAAGCCATTTCTATTCATTGAAATGAATGAAGAAGAGATTTGGAGAATTATAGTAAGTTTTGTGGACCATAATGCAGCTCAGCTGAGAGATAAATATTGTGTTTCAACCTAGTATTATGAAGACTACAGTATGGAGTGAAAGACAAAGTTGTGCTTGAGGGGAGGATATGTGTCTTATCACCACAGATATCTTTTCAATTCAAATACTTTCTTGGCTACTCTATACTGCATTGCAAATTGGGAATTCATTTAATTATATCCTCAAAAATCTTTTTCACAGGCATTTGAAGATATATACATAGAACAGCGTAAAACAATCAAGACCATGCTGGAATATGCTGACAAAGTTTTTACTTACATCTTCATTCTGGAAATGCTTTTAAAATGGGTGGCCTATGGCTTTCAAACCTATTTCACTAATGCATGGTGCTGGCTGGACTTCCTGATTGTTGATGTACGTATTCTTTTTCATATTCTGTATCACAGGCTCTAAAAATCAGAGAACACTGTGTTTAAGAGAAACTTTCTATTCTATCCAATGTAAGCTCTATTTTAAATCTGTTTACAGTTTTACTGTTTGTTTGTTGTTGTTGTTGTTTTTTACTGTGGTACAGTTTATAATTCTGTTTAGAAAAGGAAAATTATGTAGATATACGTATTACTCTAGAGATGGTTTGTTGATATTCTGCAGTTTTATGAAGTTGTAGAGCTTTATTGAAATTATGTTTTTTGGTATATTTTCTGTGTGGAAAGGGTGCTGTTGATCCTCATTAGTTTTTTACTATATAGGAAATTGGAGTATTTCAAAGCAATTTCTTTAAAGGTTTCTAACACTCTAATCAATTACTGTAAATGTCCTATCACTTACTCAGTGAAAGGAAAGGAAAATACTGCTGGGAACTATGAAAGGAAAATACTGCTAGGAACTCAATTCCATTTTACTACTCAGTATTCTTGCATTGCATGTGCAACCTTAAAGAGGCACTTATAGATCAGCCCCCTTGGAAAGGGTACTCAAATTATTTTCAAAAAGGCTGCACCACCAAGAAGCAGATACACATTGTCTGAAGGACCTAGTAGGAGGAGTGTCATAATTCCAAGCCGAAGTGATAAACAATGTATGCATAGTTCTGGGTAACGAGAAATGGAAGTTTACCACATAGCAGACAGTCATTTCCCATCCATCCCCAATAGCCTGACTACATATGGTCTCTCTCAGTTCTGCATATGTAATTCCCATGGAATGCAAGGTATGAGTTTGTCTTGAGTCCCTTGTTTACTTATTCTGATCAGCAGCAGAATCGTGTGGAAACAGCTAGGTATCTCCCTAAGACTACAATGATATGATAGACCATGATGTCTTTACTACACAGAGCTTGACAAAATTCTAATTTTTATATCCATACCAGTATTGAAGATCCTATGATAAAATGTGGCTAGGTGCCGCATTATTATTCTGTGATTGAGCCTGTACCTCTGTAAAACATTTAATGACGCAGTCACCAGATTGTGTAAATGATCTTGATCAGTAGAATTCTACAGAGACTTTGTGAATAATACATTACACTGTCTTTATATGTTTGTTGTATTTATCAACAAATATTTGAGTCTTATTTGATAATTTGTGGCTTAGTTACTTCTGTGAACTTTATAAATATTTCTGATTTTTTTTTTTGCAACCTTTTCCTAGTGCAGTTGTTTGCATGTAAAAAAAAATAGTAATTTCTGAAGTATTTTTTAAAGTGTTTAGTCAGGGGACTGAAATAACCAAGCAAAGAGATTAAATTTGGAAATGAAAGAAATGAGAGAACAAGAAGGCTGGAAGAGAAGGACATTAAATGGAGAGTAATAGAAGTTGTTAATTTTCTTTACTAGGGCCATCTCTTCCCAATGGTCTACTATAAGTGCATTTCTAAGGATTATTGATGAAAGATAATTGTATTATTTATTTTACAGCTTTTCTATTTTGTTTACTCATCTGCCTGCAGACCAGACCAGCGTTATACAAGCCAGAATTGATGAAGTGGTTAAAGGAGTCACAGGGAATGTAATGAAGTGTGGATATGCCTAACAATGAAGCTCCTACCATTGTCTAACAGTTGGTTATCAGTTTTGATTAGTCTGGTTAAATCTGAACAGCACTGGTAGCTATGGCTGTTGAATAAGATTTTATGGACACTAGAAAGTTAAATTTGACCAAAGGCCAGGTCTGAATGTGGTTTTTGAGAGCTTTTACATTTTCAAGTTCTGAAGATACCATGAGAAGTCCTGTCCTAAATTGAGCATTCCAATTCACCCAGCTTCTGGGAGTTTTATTTTTGCATGTGACTTTAGTTTTCTTTAAATACCACCAAATGTTGACTGGTTTATGTGATTTTAGAAGGCATTTTTATACCGTTCTGGCAACATGATTTCATCAACAGGTACCTAGAATACACTTTTGTTCTACTTTGTCTGACTCCAAAAATCTTTTTGCATTATAGAGGAATTCCTGGAGAAAGAGGTCCACCCTTGAATCTTCTTGGGAAGTTCAGGGCACACATCATCCCCACCATATGTATCAAAGGATATACAATATGAATGAGCACTATCGCCTTTCTGTTTTTGTGTAGGTCTCTTTGGTTAGCTTAACAGCTAATGCCTTGGGATACTCAGAACTTGGTGCGATTAAATCCCTTAGGACACTAAGAGCTTTGAGACCTCTAAGAGCCTTGTCGCGATTTGAAGGGATGAGGGTAAGAAAAAATGAAAGAATTTGAAATAATGCATGCATACACAGAAACAATGCATGCAGAATAATCAATGACAAATCCATGCAGAGATGCTACACTATCATGTTATATATTTTACATTTATCACTAACATATAAGCAAAAGGCTTCATCTGCTTATATGAATTCATGTGTTATTGCACACATTGTTAAGTTTATTTAGATCCATTGGCCTTTCAGCCAATTTCGTATTTTCCCGAAGGTCCCAAAGATTTATCAACTGCATGGATCTATGGGATTTTACTACAAGACTGAGTTTATCCCATATGATTAAATCCTGTTATAGTCAAAACAGTTTAAAAAAACAATACTTCCTCATAAAAGTGTGTGCACATACACACACACATATATGCATGTGTATTTCATACAAGTATAGAATATCATCCATTGTCCATCAAAAATCTTTTAGCATACTCTTATATAAATATTGATTGGCAATTTCTGTTACAAATCTATTTATTTTTAATGAATCAACATGTAAAGAAAATTGGCCATGATAAATGTCTTCTCTCATTCAAATTAAACTTGCATTCGAGACATTTCTTGTGTATTTCAAAGAAGGAGCTAGTGTTTTGTTTTTATTATTTCTGGCTTAAACTGGTTGCTTATTGCTTTCCATGTTAATTTTAAAATGTTGATTGTAATCTACAGAGCACTAAGAAGCCTGAAAACATATGAGAAGACCTTCTGGTTCTGATAGAGTTGGATATATTTGAGAAGTTACTGTCCACAGCTGTTATCACCATATCAGTTACCACAGCTGAGACCCTGATTTGCCCAGCTGGGCTCTCTATTTCAGTGCAAAGTCAGACTGATTAGTTTAAATCACTTCTTCAGTGCACTGAAATGAACGAAAACCTCACATATTCTGCTATGACATGAAAGCTCTAGAAATGTTTCTTTTATGGGCAGTAGTCAACAACTACTATAGAAGACATTTCTAGCTCCTGCCAGAAGATGTTTGTGACTTGTACCTTCAGGGTCCATCTGTCTACTTGGGACATGTTGCTATTAGTCTAATTAGCAAATGTACATGAGCTGAAAAAACAAACTGTAGCTGTAATTAAAAGAGATCCTTGTGTGAGCTCCCTACTGCAACCACTGTTCTTTGACACCCCAGTTTACAAGCTTATTAGTAATTTTATAAGTCAACCACAATTTGGTGAGCTTCTGAAGAGCATAGGATGCTATATATGTATGGATAGAGAGCCCTTCATCAGAATATGAATTCTTATAGTTCCCTCGACATAACATATTTTTCCTACAGCATTTTTTGAGTAAGTTAGAATGTCTGGGTTCTAAGTGACTACATGTATTTTTTTCTCTTCTGAAGAAAAAAAAACAAGTTTTTTCACAGTTGCAGAGAAAGCAAAGTTTTATAATTCATTGTCACCTGTGTTCAAATTGGCTAAAAAGGACACCTCTTTTCAGTTAAAAGAAAAAAAATCCTTCAGAACTATGCTGAGACAAATGTCAAAATTTGGAATGCTTATATCAAATATAAGGCCTGTCTAAAACATCAGTAATATCTTGCTAAAAGCACATTAGCTGTTACTTTTTAATGAGAATAATTAGAAGAAATAAGAAAAAACTTTGTGCAGTAAATTTCTGAAGTGGCAATTTAATGCAGTAAGGTAGAAAAAAATCACTTTTTCTCATGAAGGTTTATGGGTAATTTTCAATCTTATAATTTCCATGTTGATGTAAACTTTACCTACTGTTTAAATCCAGATCTGCTAACTGTATCTCTCTGTAAATCATACAGATAATAAGGAGATTTATGACCTTAGCAAAAGACATAAGTAGTATATGAAATTAAATAACTTCAGACTAAAAATGAGATACCTTTGTTAGTTAGGCAATTAACCATTGGAATAACATTTCTATGGATATAGACACCTTTTGTTTATTTAAAGAAATTTCAGACTTAATGTCTAAAGATACAGTAGCTCAAGTTGGTGAAAAAAATAGAATAAGATTTTAAGGTCTGATATATGGAAATTGATGATGTTTCATCATAAAAAAGTGTCTTCTTTGGTATTTATTATCCATTAAGTGAAAATATGACAATATCGTATGGTGTACGCATGGGTATTTAGAATTACTTCCAGTGACCGTTGTATTTCTTACATAGATGCAAGAAATTCCATTCAACACATCTAAAATTTTTAATCCTCCATACTGTTGGACACCCTAGGATCAGGGTTTGTTGTACCTACCCAAACTAATAATTAATAGATAGCATTCACCCAGTGGAAAACATGGTGTTTCTCTTATATCTTCCTATCATGACTATTGCTAAAGAAAGTAAACTTTAATTTGCACGTGAGACTTCATGAAACTAGCTTGTGGATATGTAAGAATTATGCTAAGACATGATCTGGCTATGCTGTGCCCCAAGTGCTATTACTCACTTCATGTAGTGATAGGCACATACTAACTTTGTCCTTTTAGCAAGTAAAGGACACTGTTTAATCTCTCTGTAATGCTTTCCCTTTCACATGCATTGTTTTCTTGTACTACCACTACATCCAATGGAAGCCAGGAGATGACCAATTGGTGTTTTCCATGATACTCAGCATTACATTTTTGGTATTTTCCAATGATTCATATTTAAAGCTGATCCTGCTATAGCTTCAGGATGCACACTAAAACCAAGGAAAGTAAATCCGCTGTAGAAATTCAACAATTACAGAAAGAATAACATAACTGGAACCTGCAGCTGTAGTAGAACAAGGAACAGAATTCTCAGGTGTAATAAGACTGAAAACTAGAGGACAAATATCACTTCAGTAACTTCATATCTCAATGACTGAATAATAATATTACAGCTAAGGAGTCTAGTTATATTTTTATTAGAAGAATTGAGATACCTTTAAATAAGAATATTTTAACTAATAGATTTTCCTGTTAGAAATAATGTTTATTACAGTATGTGATTAAGGTATGTGGCAAAAAAACAACAACAACCAAACAAAAAATGTACAACCAAAACAACAAAAAAAATATGTATCACTCCAAAGATATATTATTTTGACAGGAATGGAGACCTGAAAGTGCAAGTATTTCTCCTTTACTTCAGCTTGTTTCCTATATGGTATACAGGATCATGTATAACTACTGTAGCCTTCAAAGGTTTTATTTTCTGTCATGTAAAATGACAATGAATGAAAAGTAATCTACTTAGATGAATAGTTTTTCAAGTAATTGATTATATGGAACCCATGAAATATAAACATAATGCCAAAATATTTTACAAATAGAAACAGTGTAGTATGCTAGGTCTGTTGGAGTACCTATATCATTTAAATGAATTTTTTAAAAGAAAATCTTCATTAGCTTCTATGGAGATGATTCATTTGTTTTGGAAAAATGGGCAGAGGTATTCCATAGTTACTGAATTTATATAATTTATATTATTACTTACAAATAGATTCAAAATAGGAATTAACTAATTCAGGAGTTCCATCAATTTCATCATTAAATAAATCATTCTCATCCAGAGAATGAGAAGATTTTTTTTCTTTTTGATTTTGGTGTGCTTTTAATTGTCATTCATCATCATACATTAACTCTGTTTCATACTTTTCTTTCCTGAAGCCTTATTTTTCCCAAAATTAATTGGGAAATTAAATTAAGTCTCCCCCTTCTTCAAGTCTTAATTGCTGGTTACTTGAACATTACCAGCTTTTCTGTGTTCAGATAGTCAGCTATTTTCCTGCTTTGAAAACGTCCCGTTTTCTGCTTTTATCATCTAAATGAACATGGACATATCCCTTAGTTTTCTTTTATTTAAAAGAAGTCTCTAAATTACTTTCAATTAAAAAAAAAGGCTCAATAATACTGATTTGGAAAGTTTATCCAGTAAACAATAGCAAAAAAGATTTTTGTGCTTGATGCAGTCATCAGAAGTATTACATCTACTGTTTTGCAGGCATAAAGTAAATATTTTTAAAATAATTAATGCTCTTATTTTTTAGAGTTCCATTTTATCTGTTCTTCTTTCCATTATTTCAAGCTACCATTTGCTGTAGATTTTCCTAGTACTACTATTTTTTTTCCTCCAGTTACATTGACATTTATCTTTCTTACTTGTTACAATCCAAAAAGTATAATACAGTTTAATACAGAATAATAACAAGGTGTTACATTTAAGGAAGTCTGATGAAGATAGTGGTGCTTGTGTTCTTATACTATCTCTTTTGTTTCGTTTGTACACTAGGTGGTTGTGAATGCCCTCTTAGGAGCCATTCCATCCATTATGAATGTGCTTCTTGTTTGCCTTATATTCTGGTTGATCTTCAGTATCATGGGAGTAAATCTATTTGCTGGAAAATTTTATTACTGTGTTAACACTACGACTGATGAGAGATTTGATATCAGCCAAATCAACAATTACAGCCAATGTGAAGAACTCATAAAAAACAATGAAACTGCAAGGTGGAAGAATGTGAAGGTTAACTTTGATAATGTAGGCCTTGGTTATCTTTCTCTGCTTCAAGTGGTAAGACACCACTCCTTAATTTCTCTTTTTATTGCTATTTCTCTTTTTATATCTGTTGTCTACTTGTAACAGTTGAAGTTATTTCTGTTTCTTTCATTTAGAAATCTTTTTCCTCACTTCTTTGTTTTAGATACTTATAAAAATCCTTAAATAAACTGTGGAGTACGTGTTTTAAAAATATATACATATATGTTTGGGTATATATATATATGTCTAAGGGATGTGCATGCAGAAATGGATGTTTAAAATATATTAGGTGTATTTTTTAACATTTCTTCAAATACACATCAGTCTTGCATCTCAGTTCAGCTGATTATGCTATATATTTTATGATTCTACTTGTTGGAAGTCAAGTTTGATAAGCAGGAAAATTGTGATAAATAAGTAGTCAAAATAATATACCAATAAGCCAAATAAAAAGCTAAAATGAACTCTGGAAATAAATCAGGCAGGTGAATATCAACAGTATGGGATTCCTCTGAAGCTGGAAAGAGCTCAATTTAAAAGAGCTGAACTCTGGGACACCTGGGGAGGTTTGGTGCTTTCAGAATTCCCACAGTTGAGATTACATCTTTTACTTTGGGAGCTTCCATACTTATATTGATATTTATATACCAGTTTACAAAACTTTTCTAAAATTTAATTTGTATATTAGTCAATTCCTTAACATATTTTACAAGATTCCAACTTAAAACCACTATGTGCAAACATGCTATTCACATGCTTTTTCTTTGCCAGTGATTCTAAGAGTCCTGAGAATTCAAACTGGAGATATTTCCCTTACCTTTCTAACTTTTAGGGCTATGGTATGTCCTTTTGATTTGGGATCACCTGTGCTAACTTCTGCAAGACTGTATTTTAGAGAGGTATTTGTTCATAAACGATAAGCTAGTTCTTCATGTACGTATCATTTCTAATTAGTATTAGTTAATTGTGACAAATCTGTTGTCATGGGCATGGAGAAATTAGTAATTCCTGGACCAGAGTGCAGTTAATTCCTGTGAATTATAAAGGTAATACATTTTCCTGGAAAAGCGTGCGATAACCAGTGTTCTGTTTATAGGCTACATTTAAAGGATGGATGGATATCATGTATGCAGCTGTGGATTCTCGCAATGTGAGTATACTCCCATGATTCCATCTGTTTTGACTGTGTGAGCTCCAAGCGTTAAGAACATATTTTAACATCTTTCAAAAATAACAGTAAAAATGAGAGAACAAGGAGTTATTATAGTTTTATAGTTAGTGAAAATGGAAACCATAAGAAAACTACAAGACATGAAGAAAGCAGAGGAGCAGTCCTAAATGATTCCTTGTTCTCTATGGTACAGTTTTACCAAAATTCCTCAGGTTGTACAGCAGACTGAATTATTGCCATGAAATACTTTTTCCTCCTCTCATTATATGTATATTGAGAGATATTAAGTTTGGAGACAGGCATTGATACACAGTTTAGAGATGCTCGTTTGTACCTCTGATTTTGTATTTATTTTATTTTATTGAAGTTGAGACATTCACTATGTTCAGCAGACAGCCTGGCTCCTTTCCTCAGGACGCAGTTCCTATTCTTAATTTGATGGATGCATTTTTGTATCCTTTTGTCTTCCCCTTGCACCCTTGGTGCTAGTTGTGCTCTAGGTCTAAGTAGACAACTGAATAAACTATAATGGTAAAGCCCCAACTTTTTTGTAAGCTACAGTCACAGCAGGAGGTCTGGTGTAATATAATAAATATGCATAGCTGTACCAAGAAAATACATTTACTCTAAACATTGTTTGGATGCCTCTCTTTAGCCTACTTAGGCCCATTAAGGTACAAAGAACACGTGCTGTAACGTGACCAATGTATCCTTTGAGTTAAAACTCAGGTAAAAACAAGGATAGGCTGCAGGGAAACTCGGACAAAGCAGTGAGTAATAATAAAAGAAGAAGTTTTTCAAAAATGACAGTTGATGCTACAAATACTGAAATCCAGGGCAGCTTACTAAGTGTCTGTAGCAGTGAAAGCTCCACAAGCCTGCAGTGGGAGCTTCCAACAAGATAAACTGAAATGTTTATAGCTTTAAAAGTTGGTGTTTCTGGTTATCTGTAGACTGTGACAGTGCTATACTAATTAAAACCAGTTGTGCCTTCCCTATTTATTGTAACATCACATGGCCTTTTTAAAAAATGAAATAGCAAGTTCAATAGCAAAGTCCTTTGTCAAGAATGTTATGACATAAATTGCAGATCAGTGGGATGGCTACATGGGAACTTGACCATAAGAAGCAAAGATCAGAATGGCAGAACCCTACATTCTTTTAAGCAGCTGTTTGGTCCTGTGTCGACAGTTAAACTCAGGCTTAGTGTCTATGCCTTTTTGCAGGTTTTGGATCAGCCTAAATATGAAGATAACTTGTACATGTATCTTTACTTTGTCATCTTTATCATCTTTGGATCATTCTTTACCTTGAACCTTTTCATTGGTGTCATCATAGACAATTTCAACCAGCAGAAAAAGAAGATAAGTACTTCATCATTATTCAGAAACAAAAGCCAAATAATGCATCTTTTTGGTCCACACACAATGACTTTCTCCTTTTTTTTTTTTTTCTATTTTATGATAAGTTAACATGCTTTGCATATTAAATACATTAAATTATTAAAGCAGTACAATTTCACTTGATGAGTGTTTTGACAGACAAGTGACACCACAAGTCGGTCCACAGTTAGTGAAATACTCAATGTTATCTGTGTAAAGATGTAGATATGGGTCTGGAGTCTAAGATCGTAAGAAAGCTAACCACTGAAAGAGCTGAATGTAGCTATAAAAACTCTTAGCTACATTATTGTCATGTCTCAGAGCTCAACTCCAATATTGTAGTATCTTTATTTGTACTCTCTTTAGTCTTCATATTTTATCAATGCTGCCTCAAAAGGTATCAGTGTTTCAGCAGCGGAACTCAACTAAAGTAACTGGAAAGACAAAATGTTATTGACTGGTTGAAGTGCTGTTGGACACATGATGAAACTGGTTGAGATGGAGAGAAATCAGTTGTTTTTTTTTTTCCCTACTTATTCCATGTAGTGGTTCTAGGATCTCCTGCTTCAAGTCCTGCCTCAGTAGAGGGAGAGGAAGAGGTTGTGAAATATGGTTACATGACCAAATGCTAATTCTCCTTTGGTATCATAGATATCAGCTCTGAAATTTTGCCAAAATTTGCTTGAGAGAAAAAGCAGGAGAAGGGGATTGGAATGTTTTATTAGCTTGTGTCTGTTGGAATTTAGGAAAACAAAGAAAAAATACCGCTCTTTTCTGAAGGCTCCCATCCTCTATACCTCCACAATGGAAACCAGAGATCTACCGCAAACATTTGAAGTAAAAGTGCCTTTCAAAAATATTGTAAATATTGAGATTGGAATACGTAAAGCATTCATTTTGTTACCCATGTACTAATAATTGATATAAACTAATAGAACATGATTTCCATGTTAGTCCTAATTTTTCACACAGATTAGAATGTGAACAAGTGATTATTACTGTTCTGTATTCCTGTTAATAAATAACCAGTGGAAATATGTGATTGTAACCAGTTTTTTTCTCTTTGCTTTACTTTGGAGGTCAAGATATTTTTATGACAGAAGAACAGAAAAAATACTACAATGCAATGAAAAAGTTGGGTTCAAAGAAACCACAAAAACCTATACCACGACCAGCAGTAAGAATTAAAATCTTGTCTTTTTACATCTATTTAAAAATTGTTTCAGTTATGCCTTAGGCTGAATTAAGTTGTAAGCTAAAAACACAAGTGATATAAGAAAAGGCTTATTCATCTGAAATCCGAATTATTTGTCTTTTGCGTTGTAAACATGAAGGACTCTCTCTTCTCTTTCCTTTTTTCCCCCTCATTTTCTCTCTGCTGGTGGCAATGACATTTTATGTGGCATTTTTTCAAAACACTGATTTGGCTAAAGCAATCAGCTGTGACAGTATATTTGTCAAGCTACGTGATAGCCTTAGGGCATGAGTTTTTTCAGTCATCAAGTAAGACTCAAACTGGGGGCAAGTTACCATATAATTGCCTGAAAACAAACAAACAAACAAAAAAAACTCCTTTTGCCTCCCACATTCCTGTTGCACAGTCCATACAACAGTTTGTCCTCCTGCTCTCCCCTGGTGCTACAGAGCAGGATTTGGCTCAGGCAGTGATTCCAGCTCTGCAGTTCCAGATTGTGGAACCTGCTGAGTGGCCCACTCAGCTATCAGTAAGTTCTCCATGGCTGAAAGATGCAAGACGTTGTTTTAAAGGTTATTTTGGTGGCAAAAAGAGCACTGAAATCTGTGCTTGAAAACTTCGTAAGTTTCCCAAAGTTTTCTGATAATTGAAGCACTGTTAACTTTCAGCCTCTTTACCACACCACTTTCGCTTTGCTTTTTTCAAATTTTGTCAAGTTAAGCACTCAATCTGTAGTCTGTGTGACCGAAGCTTACAGTGAGCTGGTTTGAGATGGCAAAGTCACCTTTGTAATTTTAAAAAATGCACCATGCGTATTTGAAATCTTCCCTTTAATGCTTCTAAACATAGTAATTGCATTTCTATTTGATTTGTGTTTACATGTACAAACTGGAAAATTCATACAAGTGAAAGACTTCATAGAAGACAAAAAAATCCCGTTCATACTAGATTTAGTTAATCTGTAGCAATTGAAAAAAGAAACTTTACCCAATGCTTATAATTAATCTTATTTTTTTCCTCCAGAACAAATTCCAAGGCATGGTCTTTGATTTTGTAACAAAACAAGCATTTGATATCAGTATCATGATACTTATCTGCCTTAACATGGTCACAATGATGGTAGAAACAGATGATCAGAGCGAAGACATGGAAAACATTTTATACTGGATTAACCTGGTGTTTATCGTACTTTTCACTGGAGAATGTGTCCTGAAATTGATTTCACTTCGCCATTACTACTTTACTATAGGCTGGAATATTTTTGATTTCGTGGTTGTCATTCTCTCCATAGTAGGTAAGAACAATTCATTTTCATGAAATGGCTAATTCTGGGGAAATTGAAAATTAATTTTGGAATGTAAAGTCTGTTTGCATTTGGGTTCATCATTGTGATTAGAAATTGAGTCCTTTCTGTCTTCTGATATCTTATTACCCAAAAAGTAACTGAACATAATGATAATAAATTTTTATCAGTGTGTTTTGTACACTCTTGCATTGGTTGAAATTAGACCCTTATGCTGAATTCAGTAGAAATTCCTCAGCATGGAAAGAAATCAATAAATTAAAGTCAATTTTGATACAAAATAACAGTGGCAGTTGCAGGAGAAAACAGATTCCTACAATCCAAAAGTAAAATCTGTGTGGGACTCTGGGTAGGCTAGCATGCAAGCAACTCAGACAGCAATGTAAAATCCTGAGCTTCCTTCAGAGTTTTGTTTGATCCTGAGAGGTTTTACACCAGAGCTAATGTGAGCAAATGAAGAAGCAGAACTGAAGTAGACATTGTAATAAATACATGGTTCTACTAATCTTTTCTTTATCTAGAGCAGAAAACCTGAAAGAACGTCAGCAGTTGTTCCATTTTAATTGTCAGAACTTTGTCATTTTGTCATTTTGTATGGAAACAGGATATATTTATTATTATTCTGCTTCACTGAGGCCCATGATATAATGCTCTTCAATGGGTTCTAGGAAGCCCTTATATTATCAGCTTATTTATGTTTGGAATTACTGTGTCTTTATTACTAAACTTGTGATCACATTATTTCATATGTGACTAAGAAGTTACAGTGCTCTTTGAACTTAATATTTGAATACCATAACTTGATTACATCATTTGAATACTGCTACAAATATGATCTTTCATATTAACTGGCATTATTTTTGTTAAACAGACAGTTATTCTGATCTCACCATTTGCAACTCTATATACAGTAGTTACCAGTTTGTCCTAAAAAAGATTGCCATTTTGTGTCTGTTTGCATATGCATTTATACAGTTTTTCCTTATCCTGCACATTACTTCAGACTTTCTGTTGGGATTTATGGATTTCACTAGCATAATGGACGCTGAAGATTTTGCAAAAACAACTGAGTGGCTAAAAGCTGAATTTCTGAAGACTCTGCAATTTTCTTGTTCTTCTTAACATTCTACAATGTTTGTAGGATAAATCTTTAGCGGCAGCTTTAAAATATAATAATATTATTTACTAATTTAACTTGTTTTTCAACAGGTATGTTCTTAGCTGAGATGATTGAGAAATATTTTGTGTCCCCCACTTTGTTCCGAGTCATCCGACTTGCCAGAATAGGTCGAATCCTGCGTCTCATTAAAGGCGCTAAGGGAATCCGCACTCTGCTCTTTGCTTTGATGATGTCTCTTCCTGCTTTGTTCAACATTGGTCTGCTACTGTTCCTGGTCATGTTTATCTATGCGATATTTGGCATGTCCAACTTTGCCTATGTTAAGAGGGAAGTTGGGATTGATGACATGTTCAACTTTGAAACATTTGGCAACAGCATGATCTGCCTATTTCAAATCACCACATCTGCTGGCTGGGATGGATTGTTAGCCCCAATTCTGAACAGTGGGGAGCCAGACTGTGACCCTCACAAAGATCATCCGGGGAGCTCTGTTAAAGGAGACTGCGGCAACCCTTCCGTTGGGATTTTCTTCTTTGTCAGCTACATCATTATATCCTTTCTGGTAGTGGTGAACATGTACATTGCTGTGATTCTGGAGAACTTCAGTGTTGCTACTGAGGAAAGTGCTGAGCCCCTGAGCGAGGATGACTTTGAGATGTTCTATGAAGTCTGGGAGAAGTTTGATCCAGATGCAACACAGTTCATAGAGTTTAGTAAACTATCAGATTTTGCAGCTTCGTTAGATCCTCCTCTTCTCATAGCAAAACCAAACAAAGTCCAGCTTATTGCAATGGATCTGCCCATGGTAAGCGGTGACAGAATTCACTGCCTTGACATCTTGTTTGCTTTCACAAAGCGTGTCCTGGGGGAAAGTGGGGAGATGGATGCCCTCAGAATCCAGATGGAAGATCGTTTTATGGCAGCCAATCCTTCTAAAGTCTCCTATGAACCAATTACAACCACATTAAAGCGGAAACAGGAGGAGGTATCTGCTGTCATTATTCAGCGTGCTTTCAGGCGTCACCTTTTAAGGCAAAAAGTCAAAAAAGTTTCATGTATATTTAATCAGGATAAAGGTAAAGATGAGGATGATCTGCCCACAAAAGAAGATATGATTATGGATAAACTAAATGAGAACTCCACTCCAGAGAAAACAGATATGACCCCATCCACAACCTCCCCACCATCCTATGACAGTGTAACAAAGCCAGACAAGGATAAATATGAAAAAGACAAATCAGAAAAAGAAGATAAAGGTAAAGACAGCAGGGAAAGTAAAAAGTAACACAGAATTCTGTGATAAACTGTTTACAGCCTGAGAAAGTATGTATTTGTGTCATCAGGACTCCTGTAGGAGGTACATGCCAAACTGACAGTTTTTACATATATAAATATATATATAATTATATATATATATATAAAAGGTCAGTGCCTATAACAAGACAGTGACCCCTCGTCATCAAACTGCAACTCTGTAAAACAGGGTAACATCTTGACAGGAGGTTGTTGTTTTTATTACCAGCTGACACTGCTGAAGAGAAGATAAAATGGCCAATCAGACTGTAGGGATCGGTTTAAAAAAAAAAAAAAAGGTGCGAACCTATGAATCTCTGTGTTTAACATGAAACACTCAGTATAAAAATTGTATCCACTGTTTGCATTTCAACAGCCACATTTGCCATATTTTTACAAAGATCAGTGTTGGTGAACTTATCATTTTTTAATTCACAGGTTGTTTACTATTATATGTGACTATTTTTGTAAATGGGTTTTATGTTGGGGAAGGGGTTATGAGAACCAGGTGTTCTACTCTCGGATTCTCTATAATGTACAGACAGAAGTGATTTGCATGAAGGCATGCTGCACTTGTAGTTCATGCATGGAAAAACATGACGTCGCACAAAGCAGCAGAGTCTGACTACTTCCATGTTTCAGGGTGGCTCTATATTTTGAGGTGCTTAATAACAGTATCCATCTAGTATCTCGTTCAGACAAATTTTAATGTGCCTGTAAAGTCCCATAGAGTCTACAATAATAGAACAGATGTTTTATTTTTTCATAAGTCATTTAACTGTAGTTGAATGAACTCTGCATAAAAAAATTGAGTGAGGGACATGAAGTCCATTTTTAAGTATTCTTCTGTGGAAAACAGCTTACCTAAACTTGGGAAATTTAGTTTACCAAATAAATAAATAAATAAACACAAAACTTAAGGATTATGAAGTTGTTCTGCATCACCCTGCAGTATCGTTTAGCCATCTTCTGCTCTCAGCAAGGTTGACATCGTATGTGTTGATTAAAAAAGTACCGTCTATGTAAATATTTTATCCTGTGGTGCATGTTTGAGCAAACAAATAATGACCTGTGCACAATATTTATTGCATCAAATATGTACCACAATAAGTGTAGTTTGCAAGCTTTTAACAGCTAATATAAAGTATTCTGTACCATTATAGATAGTTTGGAAGCTATCACTGATGCATGTTTATCTTGCCTTTGCTGCTGTAATTTTACTCCTTCCACTGTTAAAAGTCTAATATGGGAAGCCATATCTCAGTGGTTAAGTGAAACAAATTGTTCAATCAGTCATCATTTTTTCATGACATCAAGCAATAGTTTGCAGCTATTGAAGAGCTTCTTGCTTTGCATTCTAAAATTTTAAGTGAATACTGTACGGTGTATAGTCAGACTGTACAGGATTTGTTGCAAACTGCTCAATCTGTTGAAAATACATGGATAGAATTTTCTAAGAAAATATAAATATTGTAAAAATATCATTTTATTTTATTTTTCAGCATTTTGTACATAAAATAAGAAATGAGAATTATCTTCAGGTTGATGTCACTGTCACTTTTATTACTTTCTATCCATAGCACTTTTTAATTCAAGAACTTCACAAAATAAGAAACAAAGGAGAGAATGGGGTAGCTTTAGGTTTCTGCTTTTTTATTAGTACTGTATTTTTGCACACATTTTAATGTGAAATACGTTTCAAACTGAGTCCAAAATGCACTTGCTTCCAAATAGATATAACTTGTAATTGAAATGTGGTGGGGAAGATTTGTTTAAAATTCTAGCACTGCCTGCATCAGAAGTTTCAAGGTAGTCTTTATATTCATGAAATCTTTACCAGTGTTTGTTTACATAGACTATTCTTATTCTTGTTGATTCATGCTGCACTAGAACTGTTCTAAATATAATATGGGATCCACGGTGTTTTTTTTTTTTTTTTTTTTTTTTTCTTTCCCACAGGGATTAAATAGCAAACTTGTATAATTGATCACATCAGGACATTTTGTGTTTCTTACACAAGCAAAAATTTGATGTTGACTCCTCCTTTTACAAAAAATATTGACTCGTGTGTCGGTGAACTGCATGCAGGAAAATGCTATTACCATAAAGACCAGTAAACCACATTACAGTTGAGCCAAAAGAATAAAGACTTCATTTTTTATTGTATTAAATTGTTTTGTCTTTGTTTTCATCACTAAAAACTATTGGCTCTCAAGAGGTGCTGTGACAATAAAAAGTGAATATATAAAGTGTTAGAAGTAGGGAATAGTGACTAAAATTCAATAATAGAATTGTGAAAGGTCAAAAGTTGAAGCTGTATGCTTTGAGGAAGATCTTTATTATGATTTGCATTTACTCTCATCAGGTTATGAATCTTACTAAAAACTATTCTAGAGTAGGATAACACTTATGTGTATCCTACACGATACCTAAACCCCTTTTTCATGACAGATATTCTGAGACAACTAGAAAATGTTAAAGAAACTGGCTACCAAGGCTACAGAACAGTATGTATAATTTCCAATGATATTTTACTTTAGAAATCAAACTTTGTGTGTGTTGTAAGGAAAATTTTGTTTTCTACATAATTTGTAAAATATTTATAATTTGTTATGTTACTTTAAGGCATGAGGGTGTGGAAGCCAGCAGAAACTTAGCTGGAACTTTTGTTAAAGCATCAAATTCATACCTTTAAAAAAAATATCTTAGGGTGCTGAATGCAATTACAATTTCAAAATACAATAATATTAATTTTCTATGCTGAATTTATACACAGTGCTTTTCACTGCCAAAGAGCTGGCATATGCACTAAGTACTGTGCACTTACTTGTGGAAGTGCTGGTATGAGAATGCAGAAGACAGATCTAGAACAGGCATTGCAAATGTGGTTGCAGTGGAACTGAGGAAAAAAAATGCATTTTGGGGGAAAGAATACAAGTATTTCTTGTGTCAGTCTTGTTATGCAGATTTCCTAATTGTATCTCAACCTTACAGAATCCATTATGAGATGTCTGGACGTACGTTGGGAAAATGCCTTGGATCAAAGTATTTCTCTTCTCTCCTAAGAAAGCTTGCTGTGCTTCCTATACAAAAACAAAGCAGTTTTCTGTAAAATGGAGGGACAAGAAATTGTCATTACATATATATTTACTTACAAGATATGACTATCTTCTCAATGTATTAAAATGAGCAAGAGTTCATTTACACTCTTGCAGTTGTCTGTGATCCTGTAAGAAATGGGCTTAAAAAAAATAGCACGTGCAACA
Organism: Nettapus auritus; assembly: GCA_011076525.1. Taxonomy (NCBI): domain Eukaryota; kingdom Metazoa; phylum Chordata; class Aves; order Anseriformes; family Anatidae; genus Nettapus; species Nettapus auritus. The sequence continues at coordinate 20,635,785 of CM021771.1, read as the reverse complement.
CTGAAAGTAGGGGAGCCAAATTTTTAGGTTGCAGTCACATTTGAGTGCTAATTTTAAAAATAAATTTTCTCTGTTGTAAATTTCAAGTACTGTCTTGAAGAAATTAAAAGCTAGGCAAAATCTCAACCTTCTTGCTCCTATGGGTACAAAGAAGGAGCCTTTATGTCTTGTGATCCCAGCCTGAATTTGTGTACATTTCTGTGGCACATCAGGACAACCGAGCACACCTGATCGTGTACATGATGTGTCTTACCCCGGAGTGTGGACCTGAGATCAGGGCAAAAACATCTGAATAGGCTTTGCCCCAAATGGAGCAGAAGGACGGCTTCCTTCATCTCTTCTCTTAGTTTTCAATCACTAACGGTCTGTTGAGATTTTTAATTCCACACATCAGTGTTACAGCGCTACTGCAGCGAGCTGTTAGGCTGCAGTGTTGCAATTAGATTTTCCCCTCTGCCTGGAAAACATCACTGCTCAGGGTAGAGTCTAAGAAAGGAAGAGATGAGAAACTCTGAAATCCCATCACCGAATTACCAAAGTTGCGAGCGGTTCCTTGGTTTTGTGGCAGGAGAGCTGTGAAAAATAAGCAGATTACGCACACGTTTGTATAGCGGATACCATTCAAGAACCGATCCATGCTGCCTGCAGCGATCTGTAGCGCCAACACCAACAGCGCGCTCGGAGCAGACAAGCAGGCGTGCTTTTGCTCGAGCTCCCCCTTACCCAGAGGCTGGTCCCCCTGCCCTGCCGCTGCTCCTCAGCCCTACCGCTTCGGGCACGGCGCTGAGGCGGGCGGGCAGCGGGGCCTCGGCACCCGCCCGGGGCAGGTGAGGAGGCGCTGGGGAGCCGGGCGGGGCCGGGCTGAGGGGAGGCGCGTGCGGCACGTCCGGGGGCGGCCCTGGCAGCGGCGGCTCGAGCCCAACGGCCCCGCCAGGGCGGCGCGTGGAGGAGGCGCGAAGCGGCGCGAGCCCAACGGCCGGCAGCGGCACCGGCGTGAGGTGAGGTGAGGAGAGGCGAGGCGAGGAGTGGCGTGGCGGGGCGAGGGCAGGCGGCGGGGTGAACGGGCTGGAGGAGCCGAGCCGTGCGGTGCCGTGCCGTGCCCGGCGGCTCTGGCACCGCTCCGTGCCACTGTGCGCCGAGCGCCGCCCCGAACGGCTGCGAAGTCCGAGTTCGCCGCCTTTGTCTCGTCAGTGCGGCGGCTGGAGACTGGCACCTTGGTATCGCGTGTGCGGGAGGCGTAACGCTGTGAGGAGCCGGAGCGTTTTCGCGTTGTTACTCTGGCAGGCGGTGGGGCGAATAAAGAAAGGTACGTGAGCGCAGGTGCTGGGGCGGCGCGGTGGTGGCTCCCCGATTGCTTCTCTGCTGCTCTTGTCACAGGACAGCAAGCTCCAAGAGCTGGGGGCTTTGAAACCCTGCTCTAAAGCCTGGCTGCAAGGAGGGGTACGCCTGCTCCTGGCTGCTGATTTGTTTCGGTATTTTAGCTTTGTGGTGTTTATCCTGTGAAGCGTGGTTCAGGCTAGCCCGGCAGCATATCTCACCAGTTGAAGACAAGTCACTAAGAATTGCAGCTATCGTGTGCTTAAGATAGAAAATTGATTAAAAAACAGATAACATAAGAGATGGTTTCTGTTTATCTTCATGACTAAATATCCTTTTAGTTTAAATTTAAATTTACAATATTCCCGGGGATCCTAAGCGTAGCTCTTCAGATCCGTTTACTTTGTCTGCCCTGAAAGAAACGCAGCTTTCACCTGTGTGGGGCTGGTTGATATTAGGGAAATCTGTCCGCAATTTGAGTGAAGTGGGCTCAGTCTCGGGCACTTTCAGGAACATAAAGCAGTTGGATACTGGCTGTCATCTGCACGCTGCAGGAGCCCTTATTTACGTGATTCAGCGAGGAGTGCTTGCAGATTTATGTTACTGTGAATTTGCTGACTTATGCCTTGCTATTTAGATTTCAGATTCTGACAGGTCCTTCTAAAGATAACATTAAATTATTTCCTGCCTTTGTGATTGCGTAGCGATAGCTGGGGGAAATAAGCAATAACAACTGCAAGATGCTGTAATTGTGTTGTGATAACACGTGTCCACTGTTGTAAATTGGTGTAATTTAAAAACAAAAAGCCTTGTAGAGAGGATACCGATGATCTGAACACAGCCTGCTTTTGTGCTTGTGACGCTGGCAGTCCAGCAGCAGGAGTAGCAGCGGCCAGCCACAGGCAGATGTTCCCCTGTAACCACCGCGCTGATGTAACGCATCGATCTGTTTGTGCAAGATGGAGAGCGGAGTGAATGGGGCTGAACCGTGCCGTGGCTGCTTTTTATTTATTTATTTATTTATTTATTTATTTATTTATTTATTTATAGTGAAATGTAAATAGGGGCATCTTTACAGGTAGTGTAATTTAGTGGAACAATGAACTGACGAAAAGGGGGGAGGAGGGGGTGACCCAGGCAGCGAAGATGTCTGCCTAATGTCTGTATGAATCTGACAAATGCCGAGCATCCTTACTGCTGAAATAGTGACTCATCAAATAGATGCAGCTTTAAGTGAAGGATTGATATACACAGATAAGATCTACAAGATTAGATATTTTCCTGTTTTATTTTCCTTTTTAGAAATTGTTTACTGTTACTGGAGTATACTGTTACTATAGTATACTTTGTGGTATTACATCAGTTACATTAGTTACATTAGTTGGTTTGTTAGTCCACAGTTGTTCTTCCTCACCAATTTATCAAATGAATAGTGCCATACTATTGTGAATATAAATTTTCTCCATTATATTGCATGTGGTATTATATATATTGTAAATGGCATTATAAATATTGCAATACCAAGTATGGAACACTGAACTCTTTCATTTTGCTGTTGTAAATAACTTAACTTCTTAAGCTCGGTTTAAATATATTTGCAAATTTTCCAACTGTAGTAAAGATGCAGGTATTACCCCGTCCTTCAGCCATCCTATTTGTTGTATGGTTTTGTCATGAAAAAAACTGTTGCCTTTCCTGGATGAGTTCAGTCTCCATTGGAGATGACTCCCACTGCTCTGATTGCCCTCAGCAGTTTGTTGGCTTGTCCAAGGACTTCATGAGACCTGCATGGTTCTGTGCCAGGCTAGGCAGACCAGGACAAGAAGGAGAGGGGGCATGACTATGTTTCCAGATAGCTACCCAAATCTGCACTCCGTGGGGCATGAAATGAAGAGTTAATCAAACTAATTGGTTTTGGTAGTCCTATATTCTTTATAATATGCAGCCTGATAAGCTAGTGTGGTTTGAACAGATAAAAAATATTTTATTTCCTAGTTAACAGCCCTTCAAGAGCTATCCAAAACCATGAGCTAGTCTGCAGATTACACTTGCACTGTTTCCAAGATTTCCAAGTATTTTGCTATAATCTGATGTTTAAGTAATTGCTGTGTTAAAACAAAAATGTATTTAATATACGTGTATATTTAGAGAGAGACTACTTCTACATACAAAAGCAATTTCTGCAAAACTGTGTTTGCCAGGCTTCTTCCCCACTTCATTGTGCTATAAACCAGCCCAGAGGTCAAATAATTTTAACAATATTTATACGTAATATTTTTTGTGCAGTGTTCTCATGACATTTTACATTGTTACACATGCTTGACAGAAAAATAAGTCTAGCCTTTCTGTAAGATTATAATGGGCCGCTGAAAAGGGTATGTTTGATTGCATTGTGAATTCCATGTTATTACATGGATGCTTTGATCAGCGTTTTTGTTGTTGTTGTTGTTTTATTCACGCTTCTGGGAGCTGTTTGTGTTCAAGTGGGAATTGCATGACTCTGATTTTTCACTTTGCTTTGAAGTGACAACAGCATTCTCAAAAGGGATGGTTTTCTATTCTAGCAATCAAACGTTAATTTTTGTTACCTGGTGAGAACACAGGTACAAAAGCAAACTGTATGTATAAGTAACCTTGAAATACGGCTTTAAACAATTGCATTGTAAATATTGCTTTATGTAATCTGTTTTATGCAATATTCTTTGTCTTGTGTGTCCTTCTCATCAAGTGCTTTAGTCTTTTTTTTTTTTTTTTAAAAAAAGATCTATTCATTTTCCTGTGCACAGATAGACTGAGCCATGTAAATCAGGAGTGCACGTTTTGTACCAAGTATATCTGGGAAAGAAATGTGCAAGCTGCTATTCTTATGTTGTACATAGTACATCTTTTTAAACAGTACTTTGCTTACATTATTCTGTATAAATTATATATATATATCATATCAATTTTTAGTGGAAATTTTCTAGATATTTGTGGGGGAGAGTATGGAAGTAAGATCTGAGGAAGCATTTTGTTTTCAGGTTGAAAATACACAAGCATTTTTGATAAGAAAACCAGGACTAGTGGTAATTTCCCAGCAGACATGTTTCTGTTACAGCCTTGCTATGTCATGACTGACTTTTTTTTTGCAGTTCCCATGGCAACAAGGATTTTTGATCTGCAAAACAGAACACTGTGTATGGTTTGAGGGGGTACACATTTTCTTTATTACAGAAGCAATTTTGATCCATGAAAGGAGCTGGTCAGGCTCCCTGGTGTCCTGCTCCCATCCCCCCTTTAATAATCTATGTTTTGTTTGTATGATTACATGTAAATGTGAATTCCTTTTTGACAGAAACATGTTTAGCAGTTTTCATTTTTGTCATAGTATGGGAGATGGTAGAAAATTTGCAGTGGCTTATTGTAATTATAGCCTGGAAAACATCTTCCAGGTGGAGTCTTGACAAACAAGAAGCCACATTTGTAAACATCGTATATGCATATGAAATACTGAGAGTTAAATCTGCTCAGGATTTGTGTTGGCTTTCCACTAGTATCTACTTTGGCTTGATGGACACTGTTTCCAAGATGAATTGATAAAACAGGTACTTTTAAAATGGACTTAGATGCTTTAAAACAAGAATCCTAAAATAATATGCATAATTCACTTACTAAATTTTGTGAACAGTGGTGGTAATCTTGTGTATGCTTTCATGTGTATGCCTTCCCGTCACCTTTTCAGGTGAATATACTGATGGCTTTGCTCAAAATAGCTTATGAAGACAGAGGGCAAAGCTCAGGGTCATGATCAGAGCTTTGGTGCTTCCCGAATGCTGGTCCTGAGGTCTGAAGCGTGGTCCTTGGCTGTAGCGTGTGGCTGGTGGAGGTGGCGTTGCACCACTGCTTCCTCCAGCGTTCCTTTTCTTAGGGTAGCTGAGAGACACCCTTTTGTGAAAGACCTCGTGAAAGGCATATGTCTTGAGCTTGCATCGAAGTAAGAGACACACGTGTGAGAGAGAAATCAGGGTTCACACCCAGACCCATCCATGACATCCAGTGAAGCAGCATCAGGTTTCTCAAATGAAGCCTAAACTGCCCTAAAACTTCTGAAATGAGTGACTTTTTTTTTTTCTCTTTCATTTATTGGCCCCCTAGTAGATAGATTAAACAAGGTAGGTGTCTGTAGTTTGGACCTCTGTCTGCATCGCTCTTCTCTTGAATAATTCTTGAATCAGTTCAGCACTAAGATTGAAAGGTATAGCCTGCAGCAGTGTCATTCAGAATGCTTTACATGACTTTTGGGCATCCTTACGTTTGGGAATTCAAGAAAATCAGGATACGAATATTCAAAAATTGAACATGGGTATGCAAAGCTTTATGGTGACTGACAGCATCTGGTAGTGTATCACATACCATCTCTGGAAACAAACAAACTCATTAATTAAGATTCCCTTAAATGCAACTAAAGAATAGAAAAGAGTTGTGAGTTGCGATCTTAGATCTTTTCCTCTGTATGTGTAGAGGATGCGGGGCTGGTGGCTGTGTGGAAAGCTGGATGAGTGGGTCGGGTGGCTGGCATCTGCTTTGCTGTTGAGCTGCAGCAGAGGAGGCAACAATACAACGATGCAGTCACTGACCCTGGGTTGTTCTTGGCTATAAATCCTGCGGTTGCAGTCTCTGCTGTTCCTCAGCACGCGCTGTTCACATTTAAGGGCTTTTCAGCTCATCTCTATCACCATCTGCTCTGTAATGGAAACAGAGCAGTTTCGCTGTATGTGAGCCCGTCGCCTCCCTGTGTAGAGGAGAAGGTGTGCAAAGTCCCGATCCGGCCCCGGGAATTTCGTTGTCTGCTTGGCTTCATTGGGGTGCTGGGCGCTACTCACCAGCCTGTCGTGGTGGGTGGAAAACAAAGTGAGGTAGTCGCTCCTGTATGGGGACGTACATGTTTTTGTTACTTTGTGTGCTTTCATGCTTGTGTATGAAATACTACACACCCTGATGTCTCTCTAATTAGAAAAAGGAAACCGTAGTCCATCTGTGGAACACCTTGTCAGCAGGAATATATTGGTACCATTTGTCTTGCATGGGCAATTAGAAAAGCAGCAGCAGTATTTCTTAACTGCAAGTATTCACTAGGTGTCAGTGCGTGATCGCACCGAACTGGTGTTCGCATGGAGAGGTTCTCTGATAATTATGGTACCTCCCTTGTGGGTAGCGAATTTAAACAAAATTCCTACTTTGTCTTCAGAACGTAGTGTAGCTTAGATTTAAATAGATGCTAAATAAAGGTAATTTAAAGACTTTCAGTAGTTGAAAGTCTTTATGATCATCATCTAGATTTCTTGCCAGTATCTGGTATATTGCTGATGAAATACACTATGTGATTCTGTTTCTGATCTTGGGTATGACTAAAATTCCTATTAAGATGAGGGAAAATCAGTTTTTATAATGATGCATTATCTGTAGCACAAACACAGTCAATTATTTTCAAAACTACTATTTTTCTTAAGGTCTGTACGAGATTAAGTTTGTAAATATCAGCTGAGGTGGAAGAAACACCATGAATATAGCTAAAATGGCTTGGTTTTATGGAAGAAAATGTTTTGTTCTCTTGTTGTATCCAGTCACTAGAATGAAAAATCACATTCATTAGGATATATTTTAATGCCTATATTACTTGCATCTCAGTATTAGATTATTTGACTTTTAAACAGACTTAAATTCAGAATATTTAGCCTTGTTCTAGCCTACTTCTAGTGATAGATGATTAGAGAATGTATATTTCATATACAATCAGCGTTCATTTAGAACTTTAAGTTGTTGCAAAACACTTTATTTCTGTCTTGTGTGTTGAAGTATTCAGTGAGAACAGTGCATTAGTATGTTAAAATATCATAAATAGGCATTCCTTTGATAAATATTTGAAATGGCTCTCCTGTATCTTCCATTTTGTACTCAAATTCCATTAAATTTTAATCTGTAACACTGAGTTAATGGTTAAAAATATATATATATTAAATACATATTGTTTCATATGTCATGTATGGAAACGCTGCCTTTAGTGCTGCTCTGTGGTACCATAAGGAAGTTGTTAATGCCCGTGCTAGTAGCTCACAGAAGTTGATTTTTTTATAAACACGTTTTAACTTGCACTTAACATTATGTTGCTCTGTGTTCTGTGTGGAACACAAATATTGGTGTGACTGATGTCTCACCTTCAGTGTTTCCCCTATTGTTGCAGCTGTAAAAGAGAACTGGCGTGGTGTCATCTTTGTTTATTCAGTGACAGGGCAACACTTAACTGTGAGATACTTTCTATCTGTCCATTCATCAGGCATAAAGGCGTTATTTTTTTCCACCCCAATTGCCCTCTGGTTACGTTGTATAATGAGTTTTAAGCACTACATATTTCATCAGGGGATGCAGCTACCTGCCTAGCCAGATTTTAAGACAAGTTCTGATCTGGCTAGCATAAGAAGGTCCATAAGAAGTACACTAGTAAGTTAGCAGAGATTAAAATAGAGCTTTGCCTAATATATACTGCCTTACACAGACATACTGAATATAAATGCATATACCAAGTTCTAAATATAGGAGAGTTTGAGTGACTTGTCACCACATGTGATTCTTTGATTTTGTGTCTCTGAACACTGAACAAAAGCCCATTCTCCAGCTTCAATTGCTCATTAGCTTCACCAGAATTATTATCAATTCACAATGATGCAAAATGGAGCACATTCTGTCACTGTTTTAAAAATTGCCCATAACTAAGGCTTAAGAATTGATGCATAAGAAAGGCTGATTTTTCTGTTTGTTCATTTCTAATGTCAACTTTGGGATTTTTATAGGACCTCTCTTGAGAAGTTCATCTGTCTGAAAAGAGATCTTTGTGCTCAGTGACAAAATTTTATTTTCCCTTATTTGACATGTCTTGAGCAATTTGATTAAAATTATTCCCAGTGCTTTCTTTCCGCTGTGCTGCTTCTCATTGCCAAGCATGATGTTTTCTTGGCATGTTGCCTGTGAAGTTTGTGATTTAGGGAAGCATTTTTGCAACACCCAGTGCTGCCCTGGAGGTGATTAAAAAGGCACCTGTAACTCAGGAAATCAGTTTGGCGGTTCTCTGCTGCTTTTACCTTTAATGTAATGCTTTATTTCCTATGCTAAAAAACATAGTAGAGCTCAGTCATTCTGCATTTCGTTGGGATTTCTGGATGGCTAAAGTGAACATATTAGGAAAATAGCGTGTCTGAATTTCTGATCTCTAGAGTATAGGCAGCTGTGTACACTGAGAATCCCCAGCACTGATCCTTTTTCTGTGGGCAGACTCTTGATGTAATAGGATCGTTTCTGTTACAAAAGATAAGCATGCGCTTGTTTGTTGTAGTTGAGAGCACTTACTAAGAAAGTGAGAGACTTGGTTACCGTTCTTCCCTCAGTCTGAAAGTGTTCAAGTCTGCACCTGTATCTTCCAGAAGTGTGCCATAAATGGCAAGCTGTAACATGATTTGGGGCAGATAATGCTGAGCAGTGTGTCATCTGGGTGAAAAAGGGACAAAAAGGGGTGTAACACTCAAGCCTCATTACTGGGTCACTAAGCTGAGCAAAGGGACATCTGGGCTTGCTTTCATGTTCGCACAATTGTTTTTGTATTGTACACAACGTATAGGAAGTAGGGACTAGACTCCCATTTCCTCCGGAGTGTCCTTTTCTAGAACTCTTCTGCAAATCTGTATGTGCAGGTGGATTGTTTGCTGAACAAACTTTGGTGTGGCTGAAACGTCACCTCAAGACCAAGTACGTTTTAGTTCATCAGCAAAGCTATGTACAGACGTTCTGAACTCCACCTTAGCTATGACACAATGAAAAGGTAAATAATGACCTTTTCTACTTGCAAGGATCAGGACAAATCAGGCACCTAGTGAATTTCAGAAAGGGCAACTGATCTATCAAGTTGTGTACAGTGTTTTTTAACAACTTTGCTGTTTATGCATATAGTGTACTTGAGAATCCCATGTGGTTGCTTCTTTTTGATAACTGGTTAGTGTGTTGATGGCCAAAAGATCTGAAATCTGTTAGAGAAGATTGGCCTTAAGATATTGGTGTAGTCTTAAGAGCTCTCTAGTAATGTGCATAGAGTGATTTATGGCCAGTCCCCCAGCATTAACTGCATCTGAGTGTAAAGCTGCTTTTAAGGGCACGTGTTCCATCTGTGAGGCTAAGCACAGGGTAGCTGTGGAGTCATGCATTAAGCTGGGCTGGGTGGAGAGAGCCAAAAGTTGTAGGGCAAAAAGATGAAATAGAAGGGCTGGGAGACTGCATATGGCTGAAACTAGAATGGTGGCACACAAGGCAGAATTATCAAACATAAATTGATTTTTAACTTAATTATTTGAAAAATGACAGGTGCCCACAATGCTAACTTGGGGTCAGTGTCAAATGTGTGGAAGAAATGTGTCTTGGGATTATCCCCGTTCTTTGTGCTTTTCCACCTTTCTTGTCTGAACTTCCTACTTAAGGTCAAAATATTCAGCTTCACAGGTTTACGTTTTGGCATGTTTCATTATGTTACAGTACTCTCTGCAATGAAGGCTTCTTAAAGAACTACTGAAGACTGTCAAAGAAGGAACAATATTAGTGATGTTTGTCACTTAACAAACTTTGAATAACACTTGAATACACACACACATCTCTGCATTCAGTAATGCAGGAATTGATTATCATGAGCATCCCATATAAAACATTCTTAATTTGAATAGGAACTTTGATTCCATGACAGAAATACAGGGATTAGATTTATGTTGTAGTTCCTTCCATAAAATACCTCACCCATGGCCCTAAGAGAGGGGGTGGAGGGGGAGTCTTATACTTGCCAAGTACAAATGGTCTTTGATATTTATTAAAGTAATTAATAAAAGAATGAAAGTCTTCAGGCAGCCTGGGACATGTGCAAGCTTTTTTTTCTTTCTTTCTTTTTCAGGCATCTATATGCTTAATTGCTAGCAAGGTCAGAACTGGCTTGATTCAAAATTAGCTTAAAGGTTTCATCAGGTCAGAGCATTAGTAGAGAAAGATGGAATATAACTAAAAGAAGAAACTTGTATAACCTGCAAAATAAGCAGAAAGAAAAAGAACCTTTATTAATCTTTCAGATACTCAGTGGTGACTAAGTATGGTCTCATAATGAACCTGTCACAGAAAGAGGGGGGGGGAAAAAAAGTCCTATCCCTCCCTCCACTAGCTGTCAGTTACCTTTATCCTGCCAGTCTGTCTGTGCCCCTTCCAAAAGGGGTAGTACTTCATCTCTTTTCTTACCTTGCTATTCCAGCATTACACTCCTTACCAAAGCTGATATGGCTAAAAACTTTTTATGGAAAAACAAAAAACAAAACGCCACCACCAACAAAAACAACAAAAAACTTGTTTAAGTTTGCTTAATTCTGTCTTTCAGTCATGACATCTAGATTATGGTTTATAAGAGTCTTGTTTTTAAAATCTGATGTTTTAGGCTGTTACTATAAAACATGCTGGTATGTAAATAATTGGAACTGGAAATAATTTCCATGATGGAAAGCTGCTTTGGAAGATAGTCACAGATGAATTGATGTGAAATCATATATACTCTTGTGCAGAATTTCTTTGCTTACCTTTTCTCTCCCATGTTTCATTTATTATACCACTTTTGATTTCAATGAAGACAGGTGACTGTACTCTTAAATTGATTGAGGGAATACAGATGGATGTTGGTAAGTGGGTGGGGGTCTGAGGAGTTGAAATTTATGCAACTTGCACTTGAAGAGGTGAAAATTAGTCTACCTTGAATATGTTTCTCAATTTCACCTTGAAATTTGTTCCCACCTGGCAGTGTTTTCATGGAGGTTTCTGGTGTTTTTTATATGAACTGTATTTTCTTTTTTAAGAGGTAAGGAGAATTTATTTTGGTTTTGTTTATCAAGGGCTAAAAAAACTTGTTTATTATAACAGAGGTCTGCAGCAGTACTGTTTCCCTTAAAACTGAGAAAGGAACTATAGCTCTTTACAGCTGCACAGCAAGCAGTGTATTCCTTTTTTTTTTTTTTTGTTTTTTTTTTTTTTTTTTTTTGTTTTGTTTTGTTTGTTTGTTTTTCCTCTCCATCTTAGAATAGTTTTTACAGGTCCTTGAAAATTCCACCTCATGTAAGATGTCAAATGCCAGGTCCGCTGAACAGTATTGCCACTTTTTAGCATCCTCATGTGCTACATTAAAAGGCTTGCTTTTTTTACTGTTGTAAACTGAAACCAATACTGTTAGGCAGAGCTGCCTCAGAAATGGCACAGTCTTCTATGGTCTGTTAAAAAGTAAAATTGTCTGAATGTTACAATGAAGTAATCACGTTCTGTCTTGAAAGAGTTTAGATCCTCGAACTATAGGGTGACATGTTTTCACTCTGCATCGCCTGCAGTTATCCAGCTGCTGCTGAGCAGTCATCTCTTCAGGCTTCAGTAAATGCAGTCAGTAGGGCATTCCAGCCAATATAACTTGTATGCCTGCTGCATTTTCATATGGTGCTACTGATTTCAGAGTTCTGGTTTGGTCATAGACTTTCACAGGTTCTGTGCGGAGCCTCTCACTATTTAAATCTTGGATTGTTGGAATCTGACATGCCTTGAAAGATTTCTGAGGCTCGTAGATGACAGCATTTGCCCACCATTTGTGGGAAAGAAATCTAAATTCTCCATTTTTTATTTTTATTTTTTCCTTCTCCATGCTTGAGAGTCTTCTGAGAGGTTGGGCCTTTTCCTCTCATGAACTGTGCTGGCCCTTGGCTTAACTCTTGGCTCCTAGCCATGGGAGCCATTCTTATTCTAGGCAGGTTGGTAATTTTTGGTCATATTCTTGGTCACTTTGGATTTCAGTTCCACAGCTGATCTTCCAGCCAGGCACTAAGAGTGATTGTCTTTCCTAGGCCACATTGTCTCTGACACCCAAGTAGTGCTCTGTGCCAGGCTTTTGTAGTTTCCTCTAGAGGTGCTGTCCTTTGTTATTTGCTGACGGATCTTTCAGCAAGCTGCTTGCTGTTGTTCAAATCATATGACAGCACCTTCCAGTGTGGCAAGACACATGCAGTGTTTTCAGGAGCCTTCCTCCTAACCCTGCTACTCACAGTTTATCAGTTCATAGCAACAGATACGTTTTTCCAGGAGTGGGGTGGGATTTATTTATTTAGTTTTTGAATGGTGTGACTGCAAAAAGTGAAGTGCATCAGGAAGAATGGACCCAGCATGTGAATGCCGAATATCCATGGGTTCCAAGGCATGTTTGCAGAGCTCTTGGCCTGTATTTTGTGCTGTGAGAAGCACACAGAATGTAGGACACTGAGAAAGAAGGGGTTACAAATGAAGTCTCTCTCTTTTCGGGAGGTCAGATAGATGTAAGGCATGGAACATGACGTATGTGCCTGGAATCTTGCAAGCAGAATGGTGAATACGATTCTTATTTCTAGACCACATGTACAGAATGTAATCAGATGTCGTAGTGACCATCTTTCAGGACAGCTTTATCCTGTTGAAAACTTGACTGCTTCCTGTGTTTGTATCTGAGATGGTAACTTCAGCTCCTCAGCCAGGCAGTAGCCACTATGTTTCTTAGGCAAGTGGCTGATCCTGTGGTCAGTAGTATGATGAACGAATGGGTAAATCTCAAATATCTGCCTGTGCTCCAAACACCAACCTCCATCTGTGTCTTCAGTATGCCTGAGCTGATCTCACACTTTAGAATCTAATTAATGTAGTTCTGTAATGAAGGACAAAGTGATGACCTATCAAAAAGTTACATAACCTGAGGGGAGCTGCTGGGAGTCACCCATGATATGAGTGTCTGTGTGGATTATCAATTGAAGACAAAAAGAGATGTCACTTACTGGTATTTGGAGATCTTTGACACATGTAAATCTACAACTACCTTTCCCCCCCCGGCCATCTTTTCCCTTCCTTTCTGTCCCACTTGCAAATATTTGCATTTCAGAAGAAAACAAAATGATGCAGAATGTGCTACCCAGAATCTTAAATGTGAGAGCAGATGGGACACAGCACATCCTGTCCCAGGTTGCAGAAAGAAAAAGTGGTCTAGTGTTGCTGTGAAGGTACATGTGAACCGTAAGGAACTACAGTTACTGATGAGCTGTTACCCCCATCTCACTATTGTGTGTTTCTTCAAAATATGAAGTAAAGGCCACTAGCAGAAAACTGGATGTAGAACTATTGATTTAGGTTTAAAGAATTTTAACTATATCTTTAGATAAGTAAATCCATCATGATTCCAGGAAGCAAATTGGTATGGGTACTAAAGCAGCTATGGACCAGATATGGGATAAAGTAGAGAGAGGGGAAAAAAAATAATCTGTATTATTAGATAAAACAGAACAGCTGATTTTTTGTTTTGTTTTGTTTTTAAATCAAGAGAAGTATAAGGTCTAAAGGGAAAGAAAATGGGATTACTGTTAGAGACTGCTGAGGGAGGGGAGTGGAACATTTAGCTCTGCTAGAGAAAGAGGCTGAAGAAAGATATTCTGGGAAGGATCATGTTCAGTTTTAGCAGTGGATGTTATGAAATACAAGAGATTTGTTTGAGGTTCTAATTACTCACTAAGCTGTGTCAGCTCACCTTTACAATCAGGGCTGTCTAAAGCATTAAGATGAACATGCGTTTTATTTTATTATTATTATTATATCTTTTTTTTTTTTTTAACAGCATCTCTTTTAATTTGCTTAGTACCATTATATGGTAAAGCAAAGGGGATTACTGAGTTGTAATTTATATACACTTTCTACATTTTTTCTCTGAAGATTTTTTTTTGTCCTCTGTGAAGGAGGTGATCCTTCAACATGTCACCCTTGCGTAAAGGGATTGCTAAAAGAAGCTTTAATCTTTGTAGATTGAAAGAAAATGGAAGCAAATATTTTAGTAGCAACAGACATGAGCATGAAAAGGAGAAGTGCATAAAGTTATTTCAGGAGTCTGCTTCCAGATGAAGCCTTTCTTTTGTGCAATGTAATGTTTTTGGAGGAAAAACAAGGTATATTTTAAGAAGTATTAAGTAAAGATGGAAAACAGACATTCAAGGAAAAAAGCTGAAATAGTTGGAGGATTATAAGCCCACCTACTAATCACCTGAGTCACAGCAGGGACTGGGTACAAGCTGGGTTCAAAAAGGCCACTTTCCTCCATCTGTGTGTATGCGACCTACTGGTCTAGTAATAGCACCACAGAGCTGGGTAGCATTGCTAAGACTTGGAAGGTGTTGGCCGTGGAGGCAGACAGCCTGCTTCACGTGCCGTGCCAGGGTGGCCAGCGCAGCTGGCGGCTTTGAAGGGGCAGGCAGGCAGGTGCTGAGGGTGGCAGCAGGGCAGGGGCCAAATCCCCCAGCGCAGAGCAGGGATAGCAGCTGGGGGGAAACCCAGCATTCGCCCAGGGAGGTCCAGTCCATGCTCAGCATCAGCAGCTGAATCAGGCGGGCATGTGGCTGGGTATGAGGCAGCTGCCGTGCAGTCATAGCATGGCCAAGGGCAAGAGGCTTCGTTTAAAAGCATCACCCTGGCATAGGGTAGGCAGGCACTCAGTGAGGCTGCTTTGGGCATCTTCTTTCAAGGCCACCAGCTGCACTGGCTATAATTTGACCTTGTGCTCAGCCAAACCCCCAGGACACGGGTTTGTACTCAGGGCCCAGATATACTGGCAGAGTTGCATTTCACATATTTAAAATACGTTTCTCTATTAAGTAGGCTGGTGTTTAATTCATTTACTTACCTTTTTTTCAGCAAGATTACTTGCACTTTAGTTTAGAAATACTGATTACCTGTCTTAAATAGTTATTTCAGTCTGGGACTGTCTTAGAGTTTCTGTTGTGTTCTTTGTTATTAACTTATTTCATAGCAGGTACTAGCAAGAAGTTCTGACTTGTTTATGTGTACTGCCCATTTCTCTGTGACTAATTATTCTAATAGTGCTTTAGGACTGGAACAGCATTGCATTTTGCATCTGTGTTGAAAAGATTTTTATTAAAACAAGTTATGAGATTACAGTTCTCAGACTCTATGCATCTCTCTCAGCAGCCAGTCTGGATGAGAGGCGAAGCCTTGGTGCACAACTCTAAATTTGTTTCTGCAGATAAAAGAAAGTAAAGATGAAGATGTCTTCAAGCCAGTCTCTCATCGGGGCAAAACATCTCTTTTGTCTTCCCTCAGTGTTCCTGAAAGTTCTTTACCACTTAAAAAAAAAAATCATATTGATTGTCTGGATTTATCATTGAAGAGTTATTTTAGTTTTTGAACAGAGGCAGGAATGAATTTCCATTTTTCTAGGCACCGAGGAAGAGGTTTTATGTTAAATAGACGTAATTTGGATAAAAAGCCACCCACTTTTCTTGTAGGTGTCTTATAGAATCTGAATGTTATGCACAGGATCTACTGGCAGTTCATTATGGTAAGAGTGACAGATAATTTTTCCAGAAGCTAAAACAGCTATTAATTTATAGTGGAAGTATGCTAGTTCAAATTGGCCTTACTATGGTTAAAGATCAATAATTCAGCAAAGAGTATAGATGCTCTTCTTTAAAGGAATTCACAGTTAATTTCATTGGAAAACCATGGCTGAAGATAGAAATTTGTAAACGGAAAGGTTCCTTTCAGCTTCTACTTCTTAACATTTTCTTTTCAAAGGGAAATCCTGGAGTACAAATGCTTTGATGTGTCAGTAAACTTTACATTAGCTGGGACTGAAGACTCATTCTTGATTTTGATTTTAATTTTAAGTTCTCATTAAATTAATTTAATGCTCGTGTCTTCAGCTGAGCTGATACCCAATTGATATGGTTATATAAAAAATCAAATTCTCTTTGGAATTTGTCTTGGAAAACATTTTTTCTTCATGATTTAAGAGGCTACAAGTAGACTTAGTATCATTGAGGCACACAAGTTGAAAATTGTTTGCCCACTCATTCTCTGCATTTGAGTTCTTATTTAGACAGAAAGTTTTGTGTGGGTGAAGTTCACCTAGGGCATTGGCTTTGGGCAACAGATTTTTGGCTGCTAGGAGTTGGGTTTGATACTTGTGGGTCTTTTCCAGCTTGGTATATTCTCTGAAATAAATAATGAAGAGCCATAAACAACGTTTATATAGGTAGAGCTTT
Source organism: Nettapus auritus (assembly GCA_011076525.1). Classification (NCBI taxonomy): domain Eukaryota; kingdom Metazoa; phylum Chordata; class Aves; order Anseriformes; family Anatidae; genus Nettapus; species Nettapus auritus. The sequence goes on along the minus strand of CM021771.1, from coordinate 20,619,322 downwards.
ATACAGGTAAAACTTTAAGGAAAAAGTTACTACTGATTGTTCTCCTTCAGATATTTTATAAATGCTGTCTTAAGCAGGAAGAAAATGTGTTTAGCTGATGCTTAGGGATACTAAAATGGCTGAAGTACAGTTACAATCTGATAGAAATTAAAACCACAGGAAATCTGAGTTTTCCCCTCCCTTTATTATTTTGGCCTTCTTCTGGTGCTGCATATCTTGGTACCTTAGGGTTATTTTTAGCCTTTACAATTGGTATTCCTTTGCAGCATTGGAGAGTAGTAGGAAATTACTGTCATCAATCCCTGAATTGTAATTTGCATTGAGATTTCAGAGTCTTGCTTTGTATAAAAGCACCATTGTTACTTTGATAATCACAAAATTTCTTAAATGCACAGCAGCACTCCTCACTGCAAATCTGGATAGCTGAGTACAAAGCTGACATGCAGAAATATATCAAAGACTGTGTACAGGCAGTAACTGTGTTCCTACAGCTGCTTGCTTGGTTTTTCTTAGAAAAAGGAGCTGAAGGGGAGAACTGCAATTTACTACTGGAGCTGAAGGTTATTAGTAGACTTTTTTTTTTTTTCTTGTCTTTAAATTTTGTCATTACCTTCCAGTACAGAGCATTCTCAGTGATTTCTAAGTAGCATATTAAAACTGGTTTTCAGATGTGTGTTTTTTGTTTGTTTGTTTGTTTGCTTGCTGTTTTCCCATTTTGCTAGCGTGCAGATGGGGGTGGGGAGTGGGAAATAGGGGAGAGAGGAGAGAGCATGTTCCAGAGGATGCCAGGATGACTTCAGTTATTGGATGACTGCTGTCTGATGGATGGAAAAAGGAGGAGTAAACCTTTCAGTCTGCATTGATAGAGCTGAAACACAGAAAGACAGTTTACAGGTAAGGGAGAAAAATAAATCCTTAATAGCTGTTCTTGATCCTTGCCACAATATTTCTTGGCTTTAAAAAAAAAAAAAAAAAAAAAAGGCATGTGCAAGGATCTTACTGTTTGTTCCTCATTAATGACTATGAAGCAGCCTCTCAGCTTATTATTTCTCCTTTGGAGGAGATTTCAACTTAGATGAGATCCGTAGGCAGTGAAATCATACACAAGCCTAATGCAGTCTGGTAACTCTCATTTGACGTTGCATCTCATTGATCCTGAAGTTGTTCGTAAGGCTATAGGAAGAGGAAATCATACATGTGATGGAAATACTGTTGAAAATACAGTGTATGCTACCAGCAGTAAAACAGTGCAAGAAAATCTAAAAATGTTTTCATTGAGTTTGGGTAGGAAAAGGGACTTAAAAATGAACTGTTTCAGAAAATGTATATATTTTTATTTAGTGTTGAACATGCAGAAAGAGTGGCTCCTCAGAGCAATTCTTAAAGGATGAAGGCTCTTTTGTGGATTTTTGCATTATTTTTATATTAGGAATATATCTGGTTACTATTCAATTGTAAAAATTTTGTCATAAAAATGCATATAATTAAATTATGCATACAAGATAGACAAATCTTGTAATACCTAGTGCAGGTACATACCAGATTCAATAAACTGTTGAAGTAGGTTATATGAAACATATTTTACCAAGTTTACGTGTTATCAGTAGCTTTTAGATCACAGACATTGAGGATGGCAAGTAGCAAATAACTCACTTGTTACAGAAAACAGGATTGTTTATCAAGCTACATTATTTGAGGGTATAGAGTTACAGAAAGAAGTCCTGGTTCCACTGAAAAAATTGGAGACAACAATATTTGCCTCCCTGGGGTGAAGATTTCAATGTGTGAACTCTATTGACTTATTTCTGTGTGTTTTACATGCAGCAAATAGCTATTATAGTACAGGACCCCATTATGCTGGTGTGAAGCAGAAATCTTGATCTAAATGAATGAGTTGTGATTATATTGTTGCCAATGTACAGATTTTTTTTTTTTTTAAACATTTACCTTACTTGACATTGCTGGTGGAGATAGCACTATGATGGGAATTAATTTGTTTCAGATAACTATATTTTTTGTTGCATTTAATCTCATAATTATATTAAAGGAGCTACTGCAGATGTTCAAGTAACCACTGTATACTTCTGATGTGACCTTTTTTCCTGGAATTTCTTGAAGTTAATTATAACAATCTAAGAAATACCTAATTTTTAAGCAATTTTTGATATCAAGTATTTTATGGAAGAAGTTCCTGTTTAAATAATATAGATTGATTGTTCCTTAAGCAGTTGTTAATTTTTGTGACACTTGTCTGTGTCTTTCAATACTGTATTCTGAATTAATCCATTGATAGAAAAATTGGGAGTGTTATTTCATGAACTAGCTTTTAGTTAGTTGTTCATCTTCCCACCCCACTGAAAATATAGTAAGGGGGTTATTTAGTTGTCACAGTCCATTTATACCACATTGAAATAAAGGGAAGGATTAGAAGTTTTCTGCTTCATTTGAGATTATATAATTTTATGTTTATAAAGCTAGATTCTGCTAAAATATTAGAATTTACTTTTACTGGATTTGAGAGATTAAAATCAGCAAATGTATATATTCAGTTTTCTTGTATTCATTTAGAGAAGACCTAAATTTCTCAAAATGGGATTTAATTAAAAAATAGCTGGAGAAGGACAATAAAACTCTTACTGAGTGCTAAAGAGGAGTGGAAGAAACTCTGTCCTTTGTCCATGTCTTGTACACCTAACCAGCTGTAAGCATCAGGTGTGGTTTCGTTTTCTTCTAGCCATTTCTTCAGAGAATGGAGCCTGATGTAAGTTTGCTAAACAAAAAATCAGTAAGACTTAGTGATTTACAAAATTATTCTGAAAAACTGAGAAACTGTTTTTGTATCTGCTATTCACTGGAATGTACACACTGGTAAATAATATTAACTGAAAAATAGATGATTTGCATCCTGATATTTGATTATTTGTAAGCAGTTGATATGTATCTGAAACCATAAGGAAAATGTTGAATTAAATCTCAGATTTATACATTTCACCCCACTTTTATCATTTCAGGAAAAAAAATAAAAAAAAAAAAAAAAAATTACTCAAACCAGCTCCAGTAACAGCGAGGACTTGATGAAAACAAAGATCTAGTTCCACATGTATTTAAATTATTCTGTCTCCTTGGAAACGCCGCTGCTGCCGATGGATTTTGCTTTTGCTGGCTAAAAATATCTACTTAATAATGACAACGTGAAAGATACTGGATAAAACCACTATGTGTAGTCACTGGTTTTAAAGTTCCCTAATGATTCAGGTATTCTACTGAACTACAGATTTACATTTTCTATCCACTATTCCCTATCAGCTGCTGCCAGCACTCACCAGCTTGGTGGAAATGAGATAAACTCATTAGCTTTGGTTGCAGACCCTACTGAGAAGGGAGCATGTGAGTGGGAGGCAGGACAGCTGAAGAATTTGAAAGCAGGCAGCAAGTTGGAAAAAAGTTCCTGGTGGGTGTGTGAGCATGCATTGTGCAATGTACTTGTGGATACAGGCTTACTCCCAGTGGAGTCAGTATTAGGAAGAGCATGTTTAAGCCCTGCCTTTGTACATAATCTTTGTGCAAATATATATATATATATATATATTTAAATACATTGCAAAATCTTTTGTGAGGATTTCCTCATTGGCTGTATGTGTAGGTGATTAAAATAAAATAGAAATTAAGTTAAATATTCTATTACCTTAAACAAAAGCCCCAAACTAAATCACTAAAAAAACTTTGTTGTAAGCCAGTAATAGCATTGCTAAGGGATGTCATCCTTTAAAGAATTAATTCAATTATTATTATTTTTTTTTTATCCACTTCTAACTTACTGATTCCCTGTATATATTACAACTTCTTTTGTTGTTAGCTGGTATTCAGTACATATGAAAAATGCCACTCTTCTGTTTATTTTTTATCTTTCTCCTTCATTTCCATTGGATGGCTTCCTGACTGCGCCAAGAAAACAGAACAAATGACAGATGTTTCCTAAGTGCTGCATGATGGGCGAAATGTGCCTCTTTTTTATTTAGTTAGTATATATGTGCTTTGTTGTGGCATAGATCAAATCACTGAATAATTTTCCAGCCTTGAATGAGGCATTTTCCCTGTTCTGCAGTGTCTCAGAGGCAACATTAAAATATTACGTGGTATTGGTAAATAGATAAATAATTAATCCGCTGCAAATTAGTACTAAAATCCGTTTTTAGCTGACAACACAAGTACCAAAGGTTACTTAAAGTGAAAGCTGAGTACTTGGTTTTGATTAATTGAAATGAGTAAGAGGAAAGGATCTGGTATCTTTAATTCTATAAGAGAGTATTAACATATTAATAAGGCAAATTAATAAATGGATTATAAAAACTTTTCTTTGAGGACAATAAAAATTAATCATAGCAGGCTTTCATGTTGAGAATAATTTATTTTTTATTTTTTGTATTAAGGTGAGCAAAGCTATGTCACAGTAAAATTAAAGACCACTTTCCTACAGTATGTAGTTTAAAATTCCATGGAGATAATAAATAAATCTGATCATTATTTAAGGGAGTAAAGGTCTGCTATGTTACTGGAAGTAACATCAGTGTGTTTTTACAGCTGTAGCTGAGTTGTGCCAATTTGACATGATTCCTTTGATTTCTGGGTGTAGAGGCAGAACTTCTCATCTGCTGAAAACTGTAATGAGAAAGTTTGTCACACATTGCATGTCTCTGTGCAGAAAGACTAAGGATGATAACATGGAGAGAGTACGGCCTCTTTTCTTTTCTTTTTAATAGCAAGTTGTAGACAGACAGGCTGAGGTTTCTGCCAGGTTAGTTTTTATTTTTATTTTTTTCTTTTTTCTTCCACTTATTTTCAGCATTATTTGTTCATGTCTGAAAAAGGAGAGAATTGTTCAGTGCTATACAGCTGGAATCAGACCACATAGGTGAAGACAGATGATGTTACAACATTTGTTACTCTCCTCTCCCCCCAAAATACCAAACCATCCATTTCTCTTGTTTCTAACCTTACCCCATCACCTGAAGTTAAACATTTTTTAGACATCCTCTCATGTATAGCTAACATCATTATTGTCAATAATTATTGCCAATATGTCAATAATTATTGTATGAATGGTTTATTCATACACAGACCATTAAGCTGGAAGAGTTTGCTCATGTCTTTTTGGGTAAAAGAGGAAAACCTAGTTCAGAGTTACTTTTCCAAGTATGCTCCAGGACATTTTTGTTTCAGTAGCTTATGTTGGTTCTTTTTGTAGTTCTTTTTTTTTTTTTTTTTTTTTTTAACCAACCAAAAAAACCCTCTGTTGTAAAGCACTACAGATTTCAGAAGAAACACTGTACCAAAATGCAGAGATCATGGGGCAGAAAAGAAGAACTATTGAATTTGTGCTGTCTCTGCTAGCTTTTGGCAATGGTGAACAAGCAGACAGGCTGTGTTTAAACACATGCTGATTTGCTCCCTGTTGCATGCTGTCTCAGCTGGAGAGGTCTGAAGGCCCTTTTGGCACATACTGGTTAAATCCATAGTATATGTTGGCAAGAGTATCCTGAGATGTACAAGATTTCCTACCATCTTGTACAGCCCCTCAGCAGGCAGTGTACAAGATGTTCACAAAAGAAGCGTGTGGAAGATAAGTACTGAAATAGCATGAGGATGGATTGCAGCGTGTCTACTAATGTTATTGCCTGATCTAATATGCAAAATTTAAATTAAAGAACATCCATTTTTCAGCACTTTGTAAGTTGTTCGCATTTCCAATCTCCACTACAGAGCTGGACCCTACTGCTATTCCTGTTGCTGGGAGCAGCTTAATGCAAAGGCACTGTGCCAAAAACATGCTGAAAACACTGCTGGTGGTCTCAGAATCTCATTCCAGTTAGGGAATACTAGTGAGGGACTAAGCAAACCAAACGCTCTGTCCTTTTGCAAACAGATGAAATAATGATGTGTTGCTAGCATGCTGTCTCATACAGTGAACAGTCTAGTTCTTCCATCACGTCCACGTTCACTCCTCTTTAAAAGGCTGCATGCCTGTAAAAGTCAGTCGTCAGGTGGCAGCGTCTTGCTCACATCTCAATTTTAAGGGCAGTTGACATCTCCTGGCCAGAGCTCTGTCATGCGCTGTCCTTCTGCAGCACATTCTAAAACGTAATAAGCCTTTTCTTGGTTCACATGCAAGCTTAAAAGTTGCTTCAGATGCTTCAGTAACAGAGGCCAAATGCGTTGCACTGTTTCTGTTCTTCAAACAGAAGCAAGAGAACATCTGCAGTACTCTTCAATGAAGGGATTTTAATTAGTGAAATTTCATCATCAAAGCTTAAAACCTCACAGAAGATAATTGGTCAGCACCAGGTTGGTGGTGGTTTACCTGAAAACTTTGGTGAGGACTTCGTGACAGACCCAGCTAAAAGTGTCCTAGATGACTTAGATGAAGGTTAGGTATTATGAGCCTGAGTTTGTGACCCATCTTCAGCATGACTTGCTCCTTGATCTCCTGTTTTCCTGTAGGATGCAGTACCATTTATGCATCATTTGCTCCTCTGGAAGCAGTTTTTGATGCAGCAAATTTAAAAAAACTGTTATGAGTGAAACACAGCCTCAAACTGTGCCGCTTCTATAGGCAAATCTCATCTGGACAGGAATGTCTCTTCTGTTGTTGAGTGACTCTGAATCCACTTCTGCCAGGTTGCACACTGGAGCCCTAGATACAAAGTTCCTGGATGTCTGCTTGAATTATCACTGTCTCTTACCCCATCTCTCTTTGCTCTTCAGGCACCATGCCTAGCACAAGGCATGCCAGAAGACCTAAGAGAACCAGCCGAAAATTTTCTTCTGTTTGCTGAATTGTGTGTTTCCTGTAACTGTTGAACTCAGACTTCAGAAAGCTGCTTTAATGCTGTTATATACAGCCATTTTATATTTGGAGGTGGAGAAGGGGATATGTGCACACTTGGGGTATGTAAGAGCTTAAGGCATGCTCTTGCAGACCTTATGGCATGCTAAGGGTGACAGATTTACCATTCACTATTGCATCCATACTGCGTGTAGAGAGAGCAGGTGAGCATATGCCAGCATCCCTATGGCATTCTAAATTCATTGCTGGTGGAGCTAGTGGCGTGTACAGTGGAGCGTACAACAATGTGTAGGCAGTCTAGAAGATTCGTGGATTAGTACTCAAGTGTGAAATCAGGAGTGCTCTAAAGCGATGGTATAGAAACCCTGCAAAGAGCAGACTTGGCAGGATTTGGCTTGCAATGCCGGAACAAATTCCCTAGGTTGAAATACACAGCCTATGGCATTTACTTAGTGCTATGGGTTTAGCTAGACTGAAGCAAGCAAGTGAAGGATTTTCCTAGTTTATGACTGTGTAACTTGACCACTGCTAAAAGCATGAATTTAAGAGTAAGATTATACTAATGGTATTCCCTATTGCCTATGCAGTAGTCTCAAAGTGGAATTATCTTGCTGTGTGTTTTTAGTTTTTACAGACCGTACTAGTGAAATTATCAGTGCCTACCTCTGACAACTGGTGCTTGTGATTAGAGCTGCCAAATATACCAAAACATGTATTGCAAACATTAATTTGAATTCTGAACAGCTGTTTGATTCATGTTCTTGTACCTCTGTTGTTCACTGTTTGCAAGCATTCATGCAAATGGATTTGTGTGTGCATTAATGCAATCCTTTACATGAATAGTCATTTTCACAAGCAAATGGTATTCTTTGTGTGAGTGATGTTGTCACTATAGATGCTTTCAGTTACGACTTTTTTTTCCCTTTTCAAACTGTCAATTACAAAAGAGCAAAATAACAAAGCATGATATGCGTAACTAAGCAAACAGCTTGATTATTTTATGACCCTGTCTGTTACTGATGTTTTTAAGCAGCTAAGAAAAATTTCTTAAAAATATATCAAGTTTTGTTTGTGAGCTAAGAAATAGACGTATATTCAACAAGAATATTAATCACAACGAATAACCCAAACATCTCTGCTTGTGAGCATCAATATTCATGATTTAACTGTGAAATTATTTGCCAAGTCTCCCTAGCATGTTACAGTACATGCTGACTGGCCAGTGGGTGGGAGTTGTTTGTGATGAGTACTTGCAGTAATGTTTTGTGTGTAACATCTGTTTTCTGCATCCTCCTGTTCTGTTTGCAGTCATTTACACAGAAGTGGTTTTTGTTTGGAAGCGAATCTGTATTGCTACTTTAGAGTTTATCTATGTTTTTCCATACTTTCAGTTGATACAGTTGAGACAAGGCAAAAGACTGTGTGACTCATAGGTCAAGTCTTTGATGGCTACCTTTTATTTTCATTTTCAGGTAAGAATTTCTGTCCAGGTAGATTTTATTATGGTACGTGATCAGGTCTCAAGAAGGAATTAGTGCAAAATAAGATTTCATAAGTGAACGAAAGAAGTAATTAATTGGACTTTATTTTAGCCTAAATGCCTTTGTGTTCTTGGATTTTTATCTTGTTTTTCGTGAGCTTTAATCAATAACTGTTTCATGTAGTAATGAGCAGGAAAATATATAACCTGAGGCAGGGACCTATTTTATTATTGCATGTCTGTTCTGTTTTATGTTGTGGCTACTGCATATGGTAAATACTTGATGTTTATGAATTTGCAGGTATGCTCTGTACTTGTTCAATTTCCCATAAGATGATACATGAGCTGTGTGTGTGTATATATATATCTAATGCTGAATTTTGCAACACGGTAATTTATTTGTAGAGTATGAGTAGGATGAGCAAGTCTTGGTCTCGTTGTTATTAAGCGAAGATTTTGTGAATTCCCTATTTCTGTATTGCAGCTTGTTGTCTGTTTTCTTAGCATCCTTTAGCACATTTCAAAGCGATAGCAGAAGTGCAAGTTAGGAGTAATGCTTTTACCTCTCCCTGTGCTGCCTATCCCACAACGTACTGGTGTTTTTTGTTTTGTGGATGTTTTTTGCTTTACTGTTTTTGTTTTTTTTTTTCTGTCCATGGGTGCCAGTGAAAGACTGAGGGTGGCAGCATGCCTTACACGGGAACATCACAGCAAGAAGTGTCTCCTAGGACCAAAGGTAATGCTGCTGTGTCACCCCTCCCTTCCACTCACCAGTAATTCTAACACAGCTTTTTGGGGGCTTTTCACTGGTGTTTGGAGATACCTGCTATCTGCAGGACTGCTGTAATGAGATTGTTACCATGGTTTTCTAAAATTTCCAGCCTTTTCAGGCACAAGAGGAAGTCAATCTAGCCAGGCTTTTGCATTATTTCACTCCGTAGGTTACGGGCAGCATTGTGACTGCTTTAAATGCCCCCCGCACCCGCATGGGGTTTTTCTCTTCCAGTAATAGCTCGCTGCCTCTGAGCCTGCGGATGTGGGGTGTCTGCCAGTTGTCTGGCTCCGTGCAAGGCAGAGCCCGTTGCCATGGCATCCTGAGGCCTTGCTTCGCCGGGCAGCTACCTGCAGCCAGCAGCTGGTCAAACTGTCCCTATGTGCCTGTAGCTTCTTCAGAGAGGAGGAAAAGGAGGAAGGATGGATGCGGGGGATTGAGGGAAACGGATTCTCCTTCCAGCAGGCACGAGTCCTGTGCTTCTGCTGAGGCAAGTTGCCGTTTTCTCTCAGAACCCTTGTCTGCGTCAGGCATTTGGTGCCTGACCTGCAGCTTATGACAAGGCACGTGTGGCTGATTCTCCTTGTTCTGATATACTGTTACCTCAGTTTGAGCTGTGTTTCGCCTTGGTGTAGATTAGTGCCCCATTAGCGTGGTGAGGAGCGTGGCAGAGGATGACGCAGCACTTCACTGCGTGAGGACTTTGTGTTGTGAAGCATACATCAACGCACAGGAAAGCTTCCGCTGCCTGCATCTTACTTGGTTGTATGAGACAGCAGGATGCTGCTCCAAGTCCGTCTGAGGTTTTAGACAGCTATTTAATGATTATCCACAAAGGTCTGTTTTTAATTGAACTCTGCATGCCAACTTTCTTCCTTTTTCACCTAAACTGCCAGTTTGATGTGGTAGATTTCTGACTAGCTGGTTCTTGTCTCAGCATTTGCCTCTGAAGGCTGGAACTCACTGGTATCTTACTGGGAGTTCGAGCATAGTGACTTAGTACTTTTTTAATTTCCATGTTTAATCTATTCTGGACATTGTTTTTCTCAGTCACATGACATTGGTTCCCGTAGAGTCATGCACATTTGTGTACTGAATTTGATGCAGAAATGCACACCTTTGCTCATTTTTCTTCAGAATATACATACTGCTGTAGTACTTCGGTGTGTAAGAGATTAATCCTGTTCCGTGTGATGTAATGTCTTGGATATTTTGCTATATTTTGCTTTTGCCATGTGACTGCAGTAGCTTCAGTTTGACTCCCAAAAATTTGAAACTATTGATTCAGTTGTAGCTGCAATGCAGAAAAAGACTGACAATTCAGAGTTCCCTGTCCTGGTCCCCTGATTCTGGTCTTTGGGAGCCTTTATAGATATCACAAACTTTGTGGCTTCATTGCTGTCAGGAGCTGGACTGCTGCTTTTTCCCTTTTTCCACTGGGATGTATCATGTGATCCATATGCAAAGTGACACTTGGATAAACAGTACCGGGTTGTATGTTGCCATGCTTATGGATCCTGGAGGTGCGGATGAGTCATGCAGGTACTGCATGATGTCTGTGCAAATGAGGCATGGGTTAAATGTATTCGATCGAATATGCCTCGCTCCTGCACAGATGTGCCTCTTTCTGAAGAATATTGCGTCTGGAATGGCAGCTGTTTATACAGATGTGATTCTGAGGGGATGTCCTGCTGGTACGTAGTGTGTACACACAGGTTTAGATGCCCTGTAATTGATCTGTGTGATATCCAAGCTCTTGAGTTGTGTAAATATCTTTTCCCTATCTAGCATTTTCCTACAGAGACTCGATACCAGTGACATGAATCAACAGATCCTAGACAAGTGACAACACCTAAATTTTAGTGTGACTGCTTTGTCAAGCAACCTTCTTGATAAGATAATCTTCCTGCAAGAGAGATTCAGAACAAAAATTGGGCAGCAGTGATAACTATACATACATTTTAAAATTGATAGTTATGCCTTTTTAAAGTGTCATGGTGATACTGATCTTCTGCAGTGTTCACATACCTCTTGGCTTAGCTGTATCAGCTACTCTGTCTGTCTGTTCAGGGATCCTGGGAATCATTTATTATGGTTTGTTCCAGAAATTCCAATACAGTGGCTTTACTGCTGCCAGGTCATGGCACATGATGCAAATGTAGGCTATGCTAAACGCAAGGAAATGTAAAACCCTTTGGTGTGAAAAATATTTGTTGCTGCTACTAGCTGTAAACGGTTATGGTGACTGAGATTCTCACTATCTGCGACAGCTTTACTGAGGGGCAAGATGTATGATAGGCATGTAGGCGCTGTGTGGTATACTTGCAGAAGACAATGTCTGGCAAAAGAGCTTTTGTCTGGAAATCATCTCAGGCTATGAAATTAGCTCTTTCTGAGGGTCTGCACACTAGTGATGATTACAGCTATTAGGTTTGCCTTACAATGCAGTTATGACAGAGGTTCTTTGGGCTTTAAGACTCTGTAGTCACAATTTCAATGTGCTTAAATGTGGATTTGACCTAGGTTTTGCTTGCACAGTAAACTCTGTCAGCCCTTTTCTCACTCTTCTGTCTCTTCACTGAGATGTTTGAGTGTAAGCATTTTCTTTCTCACACTCCAGCTGCTTCTTTACGCTATTCTGCAGTCAAGCTGTAATCCTTTGGTTTTGATATTGCAGGCAGTTGCCATGGAAATAATTGTGATTTCACAAATTCAGTGCTGTAAGCACTGCAGGAGGCAGTGGAAAAGGTGGTTGGCAAGAGATATAGTGAGGACACAGAGGGCAGTTTGAAGTTGTTTCTGACCCTATCTTTTGGGGTTTTCTGCCCCCTCTCCATTTTTCTAGGTTTCTAGTGTGTTTGGGTTTTGTTACTTTTTTTTTTTTTTTTTTTCTTTTGAAAGTGTATTTTTATAATAATGGGTGATTCTTAACAATTTTTTAAAATCTTTTTTTTTTTTTTTTTTTTTTTTTTTTTTTTTCCCAAAAATGATACAGAATGCACCTTTCCTTGTCCTCAGGATGAAAAATTAAAATGTTTCTTTGCAGTATGTGATAGCTTCTTTTTGGACAGAAGGTCAAAGTTGAAATCTAAGTCTGTAGTGTTAGTCATGCGTTTAGCCTGAAGAAATCCCTTTCAGGAAAACAGTTTTTTCATAAATAGTAAAACGAGCTGAGAAGATTTAGACAAGTGTATGCATTTAAAACTGCCTGAGTGACTGACAGTATTAGAACCTAATGTATTCGTTATTTAATTTTTAGTGTGCTCTGCAGTCAAACAAATTCAGTGGTGAAGATCATGTTATGCAGCGTCTGTTCTGAGCATTATGTTGCATTATCTTACCATTCCACACCTATATTGAAATCTTTTCTCTCAATTAGACACATCCATAAAGGTAGAACAAAACTTAGCAGAGGAAAACAACTTCATTATGAAATAAATTGTATTGGCAGCTTACAGAAGCTGCAGACGAGTGGCATTCAGAGGAATGGGATTTTTTTGCTACTGTATGCTTGAAAGCATCAAGCAGCAACCCAGCAAACCTTCCCCCCCCCCCCCCCAGCTATTTACAGCAACTTTCCACTGATTAGTAGTCAGAGTGTAGATGTTATCTGTAACTTTTAAATTAAGATCTAGGAATTAATTTTCCATCTTCACAAGGATGTAATCAGTAATGATAGTGACAGTAAATTTAAGATTTTTTTTTTTTTTTAATTAAAGATACAGAAAAAAATGCTTTAGCCTGTCAGATGTGTTAAGATGATCTAGGAATTGCTTTATAAATGAAAGGGAAACAGTGAGGAATGCTCTGGCTATATTGGACAATATTATTAGGAAGCAAAGTTCACAAAGATAATTTCAGTCCTTTGATACTTTATCCATATGAATGGAAATAGTCTACATATGTACCACTACTCATATCTTAATTTCATAAATGCTCTGCAAGAAACTTCTACATAAATTAAAATTGCAAAATGAGCCAGAACTGTGTCTGCAGGGCTTGGCCTGTCAAGATGCTAAGCATCTCGTGCTCTGAAATCTAATTGAAAATATGGGCATTTGATAGAGCTGAGCATTTCTTTCTGAACTATATTTGGTAGGGAACACTAATTTTTGCTATGTAATGTTTCTTGGTGCCAACTAAGTTTTTAAATGTCATATGAAGGCACTACATATTTCAACTGAACTGTATTGGATTATGTGTACTTTATGCTTAGCCAAAGCTTGCTCCAAAACTGAAATATTTATTATTTAAATGCATGAGATTAGTTATAGTACTTTGGATGTGCTGGTAGAAAACAGGTGGCATTTACCTTCTGTCTTAAGAAGACTGCCTGTAAGAAAGTCAGAATGTCTTTTGGACTTTTTCCTGCAAAAGTTGTTTAAAGCTCTTGTTAAAGAACCATTTAACTGAAGGTGATAGTATCAGATTTAGATATAAACTCCTCCATGATAAATGAATTTGAAGACTTGGACAGCAGGCAGATGTTTCAATGCTTCATTGCCTCTGTTCCTGCTACAGGTGCATGTGACAGCATTGCAGCAATGAGTGGAATTTTAAAGAGGAAGTTTGAAGAAGTTGATGGCTCCTCACCTTGTTCCTGTGTGTGGGAATCAGATGATGACATTTCTAGCAGTGAAAGTGCTGACAGTGGAAGCAATGTCCATCCATCAGCTTCTAATCATTTTACCCGTAAGTACTAAAGTGGCATGTAAGACATGATCCTTGTTTTTATAACAGTTATGAAAGGTTCATCTTACTCTGAAGAAAGACATTGTAGGCTACTTGGATTTATTTGAGGTGTGTTTCTTTTCCCCGTTTTACTGCATTTCAGTGCTGACACTGTGAGGAAATACTTCTTGATTAAAAACAACTTTCCTCTAGTCAGTTTTGTGTGTTTGTTTTTTGTAAAAATTAGTAGCTGTCAGAATGAGTTTCAGAGGCAACTTTTGTACTGAATCATTTTCATCTAGAGAACCTGAAATGTTATGAATGTGTGGGAGAACATCTTCCATTTTGGGTGATGATTTGGGGACAGCGGGAAAATCAGCAGTAATTAAGCTTTAAAGTGAATGCTTTTGCTTGTTCCTGTCAGTTCAGTGTTGAGAGTAGCCTGCACTATCTGTGGCATAACAGTTATTCCCTGACCACTCATCCTGTCACCTGATCCAATGCAACCAAACAGCCCGCAGTCTTTTTCTTCTACTCTATACAGGAGTAAGAAATGTGTAATTTTCTTGGAGAAGATATATTCATACCTGATGTCTGTATGAGACACTTGAAGAACATAATGCAGATGGTAGCTAGTAGAGTGGTTTTGAAAAGCCCAGGTTTTCTCTAGGCTTCTCAGTGAATTTAGAGTTATAGTGAGAAGAACAAAGATCTAAGACATAGGTAGATGTGAGATGTCCACCCCCCTCCTCTACCCCCTGCAACTCATTACCCCACTCTGATTGTCTTTTGAGGCTCTTGCTGGTGGCTCTTGAACTTGAACTCTTTCAGCCTAGCAATACAGTTTTCAGTCTGGAATTTCTTCCACTTGGCAGTCTGCCAGTGCTTTACTCTAGCGTGAATAGGCTTCAGGGCATGATGTAGATGCATTTATTTTGCTTAGCTTTCATTTGTTGTGTGTTTTTTGTTGTTTTTTATTTTGTTTCATTCTTGACAAAGCCACAACCTATTTGCTCGTGGTTTCTATAGGCAATGGCAGTATTTCTTTAATACAACTCAGTTTGGGTAACTGCTTTGTAATGTTTGTGTTAGGGAAACAAACAAACACACACACAAAACAAGCAAACAAAAACAACAAAACCACCCACAAAAACAATCCCTGACTGCTACAACAGACTTATAAATCACAAAATAAACTGATTAAAGTGTTCTTTGTAAAGTAGAAATAAACAACAATATTTGAATATTTGAATGAGCATATCTCTTCGTAGTTGAATCTTGGACAATATAATAGAGTCAAAATAGATGCCGCATATACTTTTTACAGTGGTGTTTGTATTGGGTGGTGGAGAAACAGGCGTGTAGTCCCAGACAGTGCGTTATTTCCTGTAAAATAGCTGAGGTACTTGTGATTACTTTCCTGTTTGTTTCCTCAGATAAAATCTTGTGAGCCCTATACGATGATATGATACTGCTTTATTTTCCCAATTTTCCTAACAGCCATTGTTTTTGGAAGTATACTTATTTTCTGGGCAGAAAGTGTGTATTGGAATGATCACAGCAATAGATTACTACTTACATAAGATTTTTCCTTTCAAAAGGATCTGGAGTTGCATATTTTGTATCAGAACATTTATTTCTGACCAGATACTGGCAGTAGTGGTTTTCAGATTCACGTTTTCTGTTGTTACTTTCACCAGTCACCACTCTCTGCAAAACCAAGATGTCAAAATTTATTAACAGACTAAGATCTCTTGATGCATACGTTGAAATAAATAAGATTATTTACAAATAAAAATAGTGTGATAAAGTTGCCGGATTGGGTCGTGTAATGTTTGAATATAGGGCAAAACATGAAAACATACTTTGCTGCTGTATACAACTATATCCTCGCTAGCATATGTTATATGCACAACAATAGGCTTTTAGAATATGTAAAGTATATTTGCTCTAACCTCATCAGAGATCGGTGTCAGATTCTTTCCTCCTCAGCCCACTCTGTGTGGTGGTGTGTTTATTCTGTACACATGTTCCCTGAAGTCTGGGCTCCTACTGTGTGCCCAAAGCCACTGTGCTGTTCAGCAAAATATCAAAAGATTCATATAAATTCTTCTCACTCTTCTTTATCAGTACATACACAGATTCATTACATCTCCAAGGGACTGCTGAGACACAACTACAATCTAAAAAATCCTCTATTATGCCATGAGCTCCCGAAATCCCTGTCAGTACATAAAAATTCTTTGTGATAATCAAATGTAATATTCTAACAGTATTTCATAAGCTGCATATAGATTAAGACTGCTGTTAATAATTAATACTCAACATTTTACATTTATCTATTTCTCTTTCTGTGGTAGCATATTTTAATCAAAAATAATTGTTGGGCATATTCGAAGCATTTAATAATTACAGTAGTATTTTATTGCTTTTCATGTCCCCAGTGGCATCCATGCAAGTGAGTGTACCTTCTTCAGTAAATAAAAGGTGTATGTCTGTGTACATGTTTGTATACATTTATAGTATTCAAAAAGCCTAACAGTGAATGTGTACTATATATGTATGTAAACTACATGTATGTATAGTTTGAAAAAGTATGTTTGTGTACTTATATGTGTAAGAAGCCTGTGCTATGTATACAGCAAACAAATTAATTCATGACGTTCTTGGAAAGGAAAGGTGAGTGGTGTTTGTTTCTTAGTCCCTTGAAGAAAGTTTACTCGTTCACTCATTAATTGCTTGTTAATCATTTTACTGGAAGCAGGATTTCATTTTGTTTTAAATCAGAACTTTCTTCTAAACTGATGGTTTGAGAGATTGACAGTTTGATTTGTGCGGGCCCAAACTTAATCTCAGATGCAGCTGGGAAAGTTTGTCTAATGTCAGTTAACCTTCTGTAGATTGCTGAAGCATGTTGCAGACTAAAGACTTTTCACTAAATATAGTCCCTAAGCAAGGAGAGTCAGTGAAGATGTGTAGGACACAAGTCTGGAAAGTGCTCAGTGCAGTCAAGATAAAACAGATCTGAATACTTCTTTAATACCTCAATCTTTCTGCCTCTATGTGTTCATGCACGTTGATGCTCAGGGAGCACAGGAAATGCTTTTAGATGTTTTTCCTATAGTAATATAAAAAAATTAAAGGTAATTTTAGGAAAGCATAGGGAAAACCAATGTATGTTTGTTTGCTGTCTATTCAAAATATATGCACCTCATCTGAAAGAATAAATTAAAGCTACAGAATGAAAATGGTTTAAGGAAACCATGTGAAAAACAAAGAAGAAAATGAAAGCCCCACAAATTTATCCATAAAACTCAATACAAGGCTTTCTAGTTTTTTTGTTTTGTTTTGTTTGTTTGTTTTAACATCTGAATACTTCTACATTCACACTGCTGCTTTTCAGATTATTCATGGTTAAACTACTTGATTTGTTCACCTGCACTGGGGATAGCCTAACAGTATTTCTATGTATTATGATTATTTTCTTTTCATCACGTTGGGCTCAGCTTAAAGGGCAAGTGGTTGCAGTTAGGCACTCCAGTCAATTAATAATTACCAAGTGTCACCTTGTTGCAGTAGACTCTTTTGCAGTGTGTGAACTTTGGTCTATGATGTGGCTCAGGGAGGTGGAGAGCAAATGGTTCTTGTAGCCTTTATTAGTTAAGAGTAGAGTTTTATTTTACTGATTTTTGTGTTGCATGAGAAGAACCTAACATAGTGTTTTACATGGAGCTGGACCGTCTTTGGTTGGGCTAGAGCCTTGCAGCTTAATTCTTTTCTTGAATAGAGCATGTAAGAGACTGAAGCTAATGGCAATGTGTGTTTTTCTAAAGTGATGTTTGATTTGCCTGTTAAAAAAGCTACAAATGGGATCTTTGAAATGTTGAGAATGTTGGCCAAAAGTCCCTCCAGGATATCTCAGACTCTGGATCAAAGAAATTCTGTCCCCGTAACCCAGAGGCTTGTACCGAATTTTTTTAGAACAGTCTTTGTACATTTGCTATAACCAATGTGTAGAGCAGGAGTAATACTAATGTTTTCCGAACTCTGACCAGATTATTAAAAACAGTAATCATATCTGTCATTAGAAGATTGTGTTAAATTGAGGAACTATAGGTAAATGCACTGAGGCATTTCCAACATGAAAACCTGAGCCAGCAGACATTTTCCATTATCCCCTTGTTATGTCATGACTGACTTCAGTTTTTACAGTTTCTATGACAACCATGATTTTTGATTGTTAAAGAATAAGAATAAAGTGCTGAAATATTTTTTGGACTGTATAATGTATTTCCATTAACAGAGTAGTGAACACGGATGTTTTTCACTGATCGGTGTTGTAATTTAATCTTTGCCTAAACAGGGATACCTGCTTGGAGCAGACTCCATGTACACTAATTTCTCAGATAGAACAGTTGAGAAAATAACCCTGTTACTGTTCCTGAATAACTTTCTAGAAAATTAATCATAATTTGTAACTTAAGACATTCTTACTTGTCAAATCACATGGATATTTACATTACCATGTTAACACTAAAAGGAATGTACCTAGGATATGGCTCAAAGCTACGTACCAGGTTGCTTTCTGAGATTCTTTGGCAATTTTTTGGCAATTTTGCAAAATAGTATTAGGGATTGATGATGGAATTTCATCAAGTTGGAGTCAAAAAAAAAAAAAAAAAAAAGTGGGAGGAGGGAAAAACAAGAAAATGACTTTCTGGATTGTAAGAGAATAAAGTGGTCATAATCCACAGATGAACAATTACTAGAAATACAGAGAGGAGCTAATAACTTTTGCTGTGGAAAAACAGCTTGTTGATCATATCGTATATGAACTAAAAGAGAGGAAGAGGTTCCCTGAGGCAGGAGGAGTTTGACAAGCAACAGGATGTTTTTTATTAAGAGCAAAAAAGTGCCGGTAACAGATTTTCCTTGGCAAATATGTCAGCTTGCAGAAAGGGCCACAGATTGGCTGTCTCATAACTGGGAAAAGAAGGAGGGCTAATGAACAAAATGAGAATAAACCAGTTTTATCAAGATAAAAGGAATTTAATGATCTAGCAGTTTGTAAATTCTTAGTCAGTAAAAGTGACTCATCCCCTTTCACTACAATACTGTGCAGAACATATTTTAGAAACACATCAGAAAATTACTGGAAAATGTTGATTGGGATTTTGTAGCACTTCCAGTTCTGTTCTGTTTTTGTTAGAGAAAGGTGCCTTGCAGATGCGTAAGCCCCAGTCCACACTCAGGAGTATGTTATGTACTGACTGGCATTCCTAGTTTAGAATGACAGTAACGTGATATATGAAGTGAGATTTGCTGATTTTTTTTGTCTGTGAGGTTTGCTAAAAGTTAAACTTGGTGGTTGGATTTTGTCCTTGATTTATGATGCAGAACAAAAATTATAGTAACAATTGAAGTAGTATATTGGATACAATCCAAGGCACTAGTTCTATATTTTTTATAGTAGTTGCTGTCTTCAGATACTGTTCTAATCTGCAAAATAACTTCAGTAATTTTACAGATAAATGAAAATCATTTATACACATAGAATGTAAAGTCTGTTTTCTCATACCTGTGACATGTATATAGAATTTAAAAAACATGAAATCATAATGACTGTGACTTTCATGGTGAAGAGGAACGTAACGTCTTTAATGTCAGTTCTTCTTTTCAACTGATTTTAAATTTGCATTTGATCTAGTCTTACCCAACATTCTCTTCTGGAGAAACCGTAATGTTGGCAAGTAGATGGGTTTATTTTAATGCAGTCTTGCTCCATGGTCTTTGACAAATAATACCAGAATTTTACAACGTGTTTCCTAAAGGTGAAAACTTAGATGTCTTGGGTGCTAAAAGTAGCAGTCTTGCTTCTCAGACGTGAGGAAACATTATGACATTTGGATACCAGTGAAAGCTGAGGGTGGTCTGATACTATTACATTAGATTCTGTAGGGAAATCATTGAATCAAATCATAAAAGAAGGAAGATGGATTTTTCTGTTACCAGTTTATAACTTCTAATAGCTTCATTTTTGCCTGAAATTTTTTCTTTATGCTTTCTTTCTCAGGGCTGCTCTGTCCTAGTGCTAGCTTTTATTCCTACTGAGAGTCCCAATGGCCCTTCAGCAGCTTCCCTTGGATTTTCTTTATGTGCTCTTACAAAGCAAATGAAGCTTTGGAAAGACTGTTAATGGCCTCCTTTTTCTTATTTAGTACCATTTTTTCATTTCATATATTTAGTACATATTCTGCATTTTATACTGGTTTACAAGTTTTTAATACCAGTCTTTAATGATGGCTTGAAACTTAAAGCCAAGTTAGATTTAGTGCTTTTAACAAATTACGTTGTTTGTGTAAGGAATACATTATTTAAGACTGGGAAATATGAATAAAGTACTAGGATGCTGAATACCTCCTGAGACATGTGAGTTAATTCTTTGTTTTCAGTTGGAACTTTCTGCTAGAGGAGAGCTTTATATCTGATCAGATAGATAGTAAGTTCAGGTAGAGTGCGATATGTTAGGAAGGTAGTTATGCAAGTTATACCATGAGCAAAACAAGCAGATCAGTAAGATCTGTAAGTGCCTGCCTCATACAAATTTGCAGAAGATTCCTACCTTTCTCATACACATTTGCTTTGAATAGAGATATTAAAAAATTGAAAATATATCTACTATTCTTGGTTGTGGTCTATCAGAACTCCAAGACACTGTTTATGACACAGTTCTTCATCAGTGCTGTCTTTCAAGGGCACCTCCTGTACGTCAGCAACTTGCACTTCTGGCAATGGCAACTGAAGAGGCTATCTTTTTTGCTCGCTAAACTGCTAAAGTTGACAGGTGCTAAGCTGCTATTCTGTCAGTCTTAGAAAGGCACACAATTCTATTAACTGTAGTATTTAAGTAATTAAGATCTGAGACTGACAAAATATCAGAAACAGTCTTCTCGATGCCATTCAACGCTACTGATTGTCATTCTTCCGGTCATTGAATATGTAACATTTTTGGTGTTCTAATTGTGTACGTGAATACTGATTCTAGCCCACCACAATGCATTTGTAGTACTAGTAGCATTAAGGCATGTGTATAGCATCCAGACCTTAAACCTTGTTTAAGAGCTTTCATGATACCTTTAACTAACGATAAGTATCTGGTTCAGTCTAAGCTCATAATATAGTGAAATGAGACTGTTCTAAAGGGGAAAACAGCTTGTGGTTGGTCAAGGGCATTGACTTGTCCTGTTACTTCCCAATTCCCTATCAAAGCCAATTAGTGTCTTTTTGTAATATAGAGTCTTTGTATTTTAATTAATTCATTGTCAACTCTTTATGCCCCGGAGTAATAGTGGTGAGAAAGGGATTTTCACCATCAGTTTGACTGAATCCTCTACCACTTCCTCCCCAGTGAGGCTTTTACCTTTCTTATTCGTGGTTCTTGTTATATCACTGGGTTTTCTGTGTGGTTGTGTGCAAGGTAATACTCTGCCAAGTCTTTAACTCCCACTTGCAATATGTACTGAATACACAGTTTCAGAATTTGCTGTGTGCTTATCAAAGACAGCTTAAGCTACTTGTGAATCCTTTGTGAACTTCCTGTATTACTGATGTTCGGTGGATTGCTGTGTATAAATATTTTTCACACACTTGTAAAGTTGATTGTCTCCAGTTTTGAGAGTCTAGGCTTGATGCAGACAAAGAGTAAGCTTTTAGTACTGAAAGTTTTCGTGCAATTACAGTGGGTTAGTGAGGGTAGTTTATCTACTGAAGGATATTAGGTAAAGCTTTTGAAATTGTTAAAGCAGGAGTTGAAAGCAAATTAAGGGCAATTCCAAGCACTCCTTTTAGCTCTTTCTCATTCTAACTGAGGCATAGCTGTATTTGTACATCACCTGCTAGCGATGAAAGCAACCATAGGCAGTGGTCATCTGTAGAGTAGTTCAGCAGTGGTTACTATGGAAACTGTAGGTGACCTACATTCTACCAAAAAAGTGAGGAAGTTTGTGATTATTATTTTTTTTTTTTTTTTAAATGAAGCACACCTATTGACTTCTGCTGCTTTTAACCTTTTACCCATTGTTTTACTCATGTAGTATTCTTAGTTTTGAGTGATTAGTGTGGAATGGACACAAGTCACTAGCCTACTGTATGAATAAACTTTACTCAAACTATTGGGCATTGAGTCAATGTCAAAAGCATGCTTCTGGCTTCTCAAAAAAAATGAGAATATAGTGCAGAGAGTGTTTGGAAAAAAGCCGCCAGATGAGAGGAGTTTGTGACATTTGAACTAAAGCTTGAGTTGACATTTTTAAATACTTATTTCAGACAATTAGATTAATGTAGAAAGGTAAGTGGTGGGCTAGAGCACGTGACTAATTAAGTCATTAACTGTTGTGATTTGATTAGAACTATGATTTTCAGAAAAAAATGTTAAAACAGGTTTTCAGAGGAAGGATTTGCATTGATTTTTTTTATTTGGCAGACTTTGTTATTTAGAGAAAAACCCTGTTCCACTTTGAAATATTTAATGTACTTTCTCTGTAGCATGTAGGAATCTTAAAGTTTAATAGAAATTAAGGACAAGAAAGCAAAAATATTGATTTACTAGAGGCTATGGTGCGGGCTACATAGGTCCCTAACTGTCCTCGTTTGCAATCCCTATTGTCCCACTGGCAACACATGATGTTAAATTATTCACATGCACAGTCATAGGCCTCTGGCAGCTGATACTGGAACCACCACTTGACTTGTCCTGAATTTTCTTTTTCCCTTTCTGCCTGTGCATCTTTTGTAGCCCTGTTTATTGCTCTGAAGTTATACAACCTCTTCAGTGTGTTCCATGCTGCCTGGCATGCTTCTCTCCATTGCTTCGGTCAAGTTTTATTAGATTAGCTACTGACTAATTTGTTCGCATGTCTCAATATATATATATTTGTTTGTTAACCTCTTTCTTGCTCTAAAAAGACGGAGTTGCATGCACTGTATCCATTTCCCTGCGCTGTGATACATGAAAAGGCCGGTCACTAGTGGCATTCCCCAGGGCTCAGTGCTGGGGCCGGTCCTCTTTAATATCTTCATCGATGATCTGGACGACGGCATTGAGTGCACCCTCAGTAAGTTTGCAGATGACACCAAGTTAGGTGCGTGTGTCGATCTGCTCGAGGGTAGGAAGACTCTGCAGGAGGATCTGGATAGGCTGCACCGATGGGCTGACGTCAACTGCATGAAGTTCAACAAGGCCAAGTGCCGGGTCCTCCACCTGGGACGCAATAACCCCAAGCAGAGCTACAGGCTGGGAGATGAGTGGTTGGAGAGCTGCCAGGCAGAGAAGGACCTGGGAGTGATGGTTGACAGTCGGCTGAATATGAGCCAGCAGTGTGCTCAGGTGGCCATGAAGGCCAACAGCATCCTGGCCTGTATAAGAAACAGTGTGACCAGCAGGGCTAGGGAGGTGATCGTCCCCCTGTACTCGGCTCTGGTGAGGCCGCACCTCGAATACTGTGTTCAGTTTTGGGCCCCTCGTTACAAGAAGGACATGGAGGTGCTTGAGCGAGTCCAGAGAAGGGCGACGAAGCTGGTGAGGGGTATGGAGAACAAGTCTTAATGAGGAGTGGCTGAGGGAGCTGGGATTGTTCAGCCTGGAGAAAAGGAGGCTCAGGGGTGACCTTATCGCTCTCTACAGGTACCTCAAAGGAGGCTGTAGCGAGGTGGGGGATGGTCTGTTCTCCCACGTGCCTGGTGACAGGACGAGGGGGAATGGGCTAAAGTTGTGCCAGGGGAGTTTTAGGTTGGATCTTAGGAAGAACTTCTTTACCGAAAGGGTTGTTAGACATTGGAACGGGCTGCCCAGGGAAGTGGTGGAGTCACCATCCCTGGAGGTCTTTAAAAGTCGTATAGATGTAGAGCTTAGGGATATGGTTTAGTGGGGACTGTTAGTGTTAGGTCAGAGGTTGGACTCGATGATCTTGAGGTCTCTTCCAACCTAGAAAATTCTGTGATTCTGTGAAAACAGCAGCAGTATTGGCAAGAAATATCAATTACTTTCTGTAACAACAGAGTTCATAATGCTTTTGGGGGCTGGTGTAGTTTAGTTTGCCTTTATGACACAGGCTTTAATTATCATCTGAACTTCTTGTATCATGATCAAAAACTTATTTTCCAAATTATTTTGATCCTAAAAAAAATCATAAGCATGCCTTAAATAGAGAATAGTATTTATCAGTTCTACCACTGAAGCTCAAGATCCAGACATGTCAAGATTGTTGAGGTAAAGACGAATTGGCAAGACAAGGACGCTATAGGAATTGTATGTCCAAAGAGTGACAGCTAGCAGAGCATGCCCTGTGCTGAAGGAGGATATGGAAAGTGCCAGAGGTCTATCTGGAGTCTGTATCATAGTTTCTTAACAATCATGTTGTTATGAACTAGCAATGAGTACAGGATACTTTCCAGGCACAAGCACAATGCCTCTCACTATGTCTGGCCATGAGCCTGTCTCCAGCAGCGCTCAATTTTCAGAAGAAGGTGAGAAATGATCAGTCGAGCCACAGAAACCAGATTCTGAGGTCAGAGATGTTGAAATGAATATTCCTTTCTGATCCTCTGTAAGTTGAGCTGAAATACTGAACCAAGTTATGAACACGAAGTTATTTTCAAGCATGATCACAAGTGTTATGGGGCAAAATGGAACATGATGCAAGCTAGTAAACTAGTTGGTACCTGCAACTGCAAAGTCAGAACTGTCACTGGCTTGTGCTCCTGTTCCCTCTTCTCCCTTTACCATAGCCACATGCACAAGTGTACAATATGGATCAAGGATTTTTTATTTTTTTTTTCAAAACATATATCCAAAAATGGATTTTGGAAAGATAAGAAACCTTGCTTTAAGTACTTCAACAGATGGCAAGTCTGTCACCTGCCTTGATAAGCAAGATTAATGTTTAATTGTCCTTGCTGTTACTGAATTTTGTTCTGTTCAGTGAAAAGATGCTTAGGTGTTCAGTCTTCCTGTTCTGTCTGAGCAGAAGTGCCTAGTGTACACCAGAACCCAAATATGCACACTGGCTATGTGCTCAAAGGTTTCACACTCATTTAAAATAAAAAGTCACAACCGTTCCTTCTGAAATATGTTATATGAGATATTCAATAATTTAGATTAATCTTAAATTAATATTTTGGTTAAATAACTTGTATGACTTACTCATACATGTGACTCACATGCTCTTCTGAAATCTTTTTCCTCCTGTTAATTAGTTTTGTTGCAAACAAACTGAATTTTCTGTTTATCCTATGAGTTTGTATAGGGCATCACTAATACTTTGGTAGAAATTCTAAATGTTTGTTGGTATCATTTTAACAGTAACGAGACATGAATTTCATTTTTTTAAGGACAGATTAAGGAAATGTTTACAGACTGAAAACATGATTTCAGAGGTCTAAAAATCTCCTGAGAGAAACTGCCATTCTTTGAGGTCACAAGGTCAGTAGTACAGTAGCAGTAATTCACATGCATCTATCTGTACAATTACGCAGACCTAGTTTCAGTTTTCTGCCATTTGATGGTACAAAATATGTTATATTTTACATCTACAGATATTTTTATCAGCAATTTTAGAACAGCATTAAGGAAAATATTCCAATTTCCAGCTGCAAATTTGTTTAAAATGGCTTAAAATTAATTCTAAAAGCTTTTGGATTAATATACATCAACAGCTTCCACTGTAATTAGATTTACAGAGGATAAATGTTCCTAAGTTCTTGTCTTTGTTTGTAAATTAATTAATTGTTGCATATTTGCATCTTTCTTCACTTGCTTGCAAAAGTGTAAGCTGTAAAAAAAAAAAAAAAAAAAAAAAAAAAAAAAGTTTTCTGAAGAGGTACTTCCAAAGCTTGTATTTTAATTTGTCACATCATTATGTGATTTATTTCTTCCAAGGACTGGAAGTAATGGATATGATTTATTCAAGCACAAAGAGCTAGCCAACACATCAAAAGTAGTAAATGTGTTCAAAGAACTATGTGTAATCAGTATAGTATTATAAGAACTTCACAAAGTAATCAAAAATGCTTAATTTAATTAAAAAAAAAAAAAAAAAAGAAAAAGGGAAAAAAAAGATCTCTCAGATAAAGTTCATAATTTGTTGTAAGTTTTGCTCAGATACTAGAAAATCTGTACAATCATTATTATATCTTTTCACGTGTTTGTTATTAGAATGTGATTTTCAAATTTTACATGTATTGATGAAGGAAAAACTAGAGAGCGTAAGTGTAGTTAATTGTTACCTGAAAGGCCTGAAACCGTGATGTGAATGCAGACACCAAACCTGGCTTTTCACAAAGGACTGTGGATCTAAGTGTAGCTGTCAGGCTTAGGTACGGTACTGTATCATGTGGGTATGCACAGATGGGCAGTGTTCCATGACAGCGGTTACTGTCATGGACCTTTTGGTTGTTTTTATAGCCTAAAATGTACTTTGTATATTGTTTCTTTTTATCTTACCTGGATTATCTTTCTCACACATTATTGAAAGCAACTGAGAGCTGATTTTCTTTCAGTAGCTAGAGCCTTAAATCATGTTCTGATTTTTGAGTGTTGAGTTTCTGCAGTGAAAAGGACATATACTGCTTAATGAAGGCTCACTTGGCCCAGCTTTCCTCATTTGTAGTGTACAAGTGAAGAGAAATTTATTATAACTGTCTCATAATATTAATTTAAGAAAAGATAACACTTTGAATGTTGAAATATTTTTCTTTTGCTATACTCAAATTGTGTAAAGAAGAATGCTCCTCTCATTTGTGTGATTAGCATGCAGTGAGGTAGAATTATAAAACAAACAAAACAACAACAACAAAAACACCACAACGGGAAGCAGTCTTGTTTACTTATGGGGTTCTCCATTAAGTTAGATGGGTAAACACTGCAGGAAAACTTTCCAAGTGACCCTTGGTATTACCATTGTTCCACTGATGGTTGCAATATAAAATGTGATTTAGAAAGGTAAATAAATAAATATTCCTGTAGTGGCTGCATCAGAGAGGGTGCTTTTGGTGAATTTTCAAGTACCAAGTAATTTACACGACAAACTGAGTAAGGGCGCTATTAACGTGTTCCCTTCTCTAGACAGATGGGATGTATATGTAAAAAACTTGTGAAAATCTTCAGAAGAGTGGTATGTTTGTGTTGAAGTATAATAACAATTTCAACTTTATTTATTAGTCATAATTCAATTAAACCTTGCAATATAACGCTCAATCATATAGTCATTATTGAACAACTTTTGAGAACGAAACTTAGTACCTACATTGTAATGCTGTACATGTAACTTTCTTCTTGGGGTTCTGGTGAATTCTTTTCTTGAATTCATTAACTCTTAGTGGGTTTTAGAGATCAGAGGTGGCTTAGCTAGGGCTAATTATCAGTAACAAATCTGTAGAGAAGTTTAACATTTAAGAGATGTGCAAAACATGTAGAAACTCCTGAATCATTCCTTCAGGGCATAACATCAGAGATCTCTGAAACCGATGCCCTAAACACAGTGATGTTTATTCCTGTTTCCTTTACCTCATGCTGTATTTAAATGCTTTGGGTAACTGTACCAGATATCTGAATCTGTAGTTGAATGTTGCTATTCTAATAGAAATGAATTTCAGTGAGGATCTGATTTTGTTACCTCTTATGCAGAAATTTTCCATCTTTGTAATAGATAAACCGATCTTCTTTTAACAAACTGTAGCAAAATTCTATATTAATATTGATATAAATTCAAATTTTTAATGTTTATTTCACAGGAAAGATGTATTAGGATTTTTTAAAAGTATACAGTGGAGGAATCTAAGCCTAAATAATTTTTAATAGAATGAAGGCTTTTTGTTCAGTTGTGTACTTTTATCTAATTTCTGTAAAAGAACATTGTGTCACATTGTTCCACCTCTTCTCCGTAAAAGCAGTATTTTAGACCTCAAGGATACAAAGGACACAATAAAGGAACTGTTAAGGAACCTGTGTCCTACCTCAGTTTACCTGAAGTACTTTCCCTAACCTGTAGGTACCTCCAGTTTCTGACCTTATCTTGTCATATTTTATTATTTGTTTTGTTGAAAATGGAAATAAGAGGGGAAAAAAAAATATAATTCATAAAATGCAGTTGCAGATGACAGGTAGGCCCAATGCTATTGGACCAATTGCCAAAATTTCCATTTTACATGGAAAATGTGTCTTGCAGACTCCATGACTGAAACTTTAGGAGTCACCTGCAAAGCGTTTACAGAGAAGAAGGATTTTTATCTGTGATTGTAGAGCTAACATCTAGGAGAGCCTTTCACTTGCTGCCAAATCTGTGGATAAAGAAAAGGACTTGAAGCTGTCCCCCCCAGAGAAGAACCCCATTCTTGCAGCATTCTGGACTCTAGCCCTCCTGCCTGCTGGTAACACACAGCCACTGCATGTAGGAGTTCGTATTTTCATTCACTGTAATGGATAGGCATTTAGATAGGAAAACAGCTTTCCCCCTTCTGTTCTTGTGGTTCTCACAGTACAGCATATAAGAGGGGAGCATGTGATTCCTGATGTGACCATGTGAATTGATAAGAATCTTGAGCTTATTTAAAAATTGGCTTTTAATAAACAAAATGCTTCATTTATTTCAGTAAGCATGAAAACATGCATCAGATTTCTGGAATTTATTTCCTAGATGCCTAAATATTACTGAACTTGCAAAACTTGTTAATATTATTGGATCTAAAGTTCTGGGTTTTCATCAGGCACTGGAAGACGTTCATGCCTACTATGGATTCCTTGCTGTATGTCACAGTCTTGCAATCAAACAAAACTTTTGTCATGTTGCTCTGATTTGAGAAGTGGAGGAAGGGTGGGGTTTCCTCACCCCGTCTCCTTTTGGAACTTGGACTTAGGTTTCTGAACCATGTAAGAGATCATGTGAAAAGGGTTTCCTTTTCCAGGCTTTATTTAATAAATAATCTAATACAAGAGGTAATAGCATAAATAAATAACATGATAACCATGTAGCTATCCTATTCATCTTTGGATTGTGTTTTCCAATCTCTTTTTGGAGTATTTTCTCCTTGCCCTTCCTTTTTTTTGGAGGGGAAGTTTGTTCCATGTGCTTTTTAAATGGCAGTTTAACTTTCTGTAGGTAATTCACAAGAATAAACAAATTACAAGACAAGGAAAAGCTGAGGAGGTTCATAATTTAAACTTAGAGGAGGATCTGCACAGAATTACTGATGAAAATTTTTGTAAAGGCTTTTGTGTTAACAAGTTAATTTAACATAGCTTTAGAAGTGCTTATTCTGCTATTGTTACACGACATGGTGATTTCCCCTCTCTGTATGTTACTAGATTTGAATTTCTTTCAGCAAAGACAGCATAAATTGTTGATCCCGTTGAGCTGGAATAGCTGTCCAGATATAGCGACCACAAAATCTGATTCAATTGTTTCTAATGACTGTTTCATCTAAGAGCTCTGTGTGCTTATCAGTGTCTGGATTCAGTGGCTGTTTTAAGGCATTTTCTGTTGGGCATTTCTTTTTAAGGTATTTTCATGAGTTACTACATTTGTGCAGTATACATCATCTTCTGATGGTGCTGGCTTAGTGCAAGCATGTGCACTTGTTTAGCACTGGAGAGATGCAAGACATACAAAGCTTTACCAAATGCTTTAAACTGATGAAGGGGATGATCCCTGCTATCACAAATGTAACAGCGTTCCTTTGCCAGGATCTATAAAACTTCAGGACAACTGAACAGATGTCTCATAGCCAGTACTTCAGGAACTAATAGGCTAGTTTTGTCGTTAAATCAGACATTATTTAATTTTATATGACAGTGGCTGCATTTTAATGCATAGCATAATAAAGCCTGAACCCCATGGCTGAGGTCAGCCTATCTACTAGTGTCTTGTTTTAGGAGTAGTTAAGGATATGAAGAAAAAAAATCTCTTCTAAAAATCTTTCAGTGGTTTACTACAAGATAGTTTTTAATCAGAAATTGCATTAAAGAAGAGTGCAAAAGATTTATCTGACTATAAGTTCCCTTATATTATTTTTCTTCCCAGAAGCTAGAAATACAGGAGAAAAAGAAGATAAAAAGTGTGCCCCAATGCCAATTTAGAGAACAACCACTGCAGGATTTCTCTCATAGTGGAGCTTCTGTTGTGAGCTGTGAAGCTGTGGTTTTCTTTCTGAGAGTTTTGTTCAGTAGTATTAGCTTTAAATAATAATAATTGATGTAATTAGTACTTACCGTTACGTAAGGTATAAAAAAGGCATGAGTCAACTACTTCAGGATTGGGAGCTAGTTTAAAAATCCTAAGTAATTCCACTGGAGAAAGCGTGTTATTATTTAACAAATAAACATTTTCAGAGTAAAAATGTTTGTATCTTTTGTCTAAGATACACATTTTGTTGATTATATGATGTAGTGGTTGAAAGGTGATGCAGGGACATTGGAGACTTGTATTCTAGGCTCTAGAGTTTCCTTGCTTTGGGAATTTGAGGGATTCATTAAATAGATCTGGCCAGTAGAGATTAAGGCCCTCTTTCAGCATGATGCTAAAGTTATATTCATGCTTAATGAGAATAACTGTGCTGGGACCATTGTTTTTTAATATCTGTTCTCACTCAAAGGAAGCCTTAAAAATCCAACCACCTAAAATTACAGCGGAATAAATGGTTACGGACACTGATGAACAATTTGGAAGAAACATATTATTCATACTTAAATACTTTGACAATCTGTTTCTCCCTACCTCTGTTTCTTCATCATTATCCATATTGTCCTTTTGATTGCTTGAAAAACATTAAAATTCAGTGGTCTGGTTTAGTACTTAAGTCCTAGAAGCATTCTTGTTATTTCTAATCCATCAAGAGTACCCAACAGCTCTTTTATTTCTTTATTTAGGCTTCCCTACCCAGCAGTCTAATGAGGTCAGAAAGGTCAGAAGAAACTAGCAAGAAAGGTCAGGATGGCTTATGCATGGCTCCTTTTCTGTAGGCTGATACTCAGCATGCTGGGAATGGGTCAGATTATACTGTTTGGATTGTGCAGTGAAATAATGACATTACCAATTTGACAAGTATTCTTCATTATCCTTTCCCACAGAATGTATTTCCATGACTGGAGCAATTAGCAGGGATTATCTTTGAGAAGAGAAATAAATGGCTTTTAACTCCTTTGTGTATACTAAAATAATGCTAGCTGGTTTAAATTTTTCTTAGCTGAAGGATTTTTTTTTTTTTTGTAAATTCAAGTGGTAGAATATCACCCTATATCAGAAAAAAACAGTGCTTTCCCATCGACCTACTGCATGTTACTTAGACATAAATAGAATTGTAAAGTTCATATGAGGCTTAAATTTTCAGGCTTGCCATTATAATTTTCCTTTGTTGTTGTTGTTAGCAATGGTGCAAAATAATTCCTTATTTTTTTCCTGTAACTACTTTGACTTGTTAAGTGCGACAGACAGGTTCTCTGTAACTGGTGGTCTTCCAGCATACCTTGTCACCAAGAGCACAATTGTGGGATAAGTAACAATAAGATCCTGTTTGAATTTTTTCATACAGAGAAGCAAGGCATGGAATAACTAAATTGCTGAAGGTCTCACAAAGTTTTTTTATTAAAAACAGCTTCCTTTTACAATTCAAAGAAAAATTTTAAAATCTAATAATTAAACTATTGGTGATACTTGTATAAGGAAAATATTAGCTGCATAGCAATTAGTAAATGCTTGGTCATTTCTTAGCAATTGCTTTCTTTATATAATATGTGCTATTTGATGCATGTTCTAATTCATACTGCTGAATTGTATGCTATCAGGCAGTGGCTTCAGAGTTCTCAGTGGTTACCCCCTGCTTAGTAAAAATTCCCCTAAATTGTATTTGACTTTTAAAATATACGTCTGGAACCTCTGAATTTTTGTTTTTGTTGTCTGAAGATTTGCCTTTGGCTGACAACTGGGTGTTGGACAGGAGATTTTACTGCTGCCACTAGTGGAGTCACCTGGGTACCCTGTTTGTTTGCTTAAGTTTAACATAACACCAGATGAGTGGACAGGAAGAAATTTTCACTCCAGTTCTCATTCAGGCTAGATTAGACTCAGCTGTCAGCCTGTCTAGTATCTTGGATTTTGGCTTTTTTGGTTTTCTTTACACCCCATTCACAATAGTCTGAGGTCATTAGTCCTTTTTCATCAAATTCTCTGATGTTATGTAGCTAAGCATTAGCTTTCATATCTTCCTCTTCTTGTTCAGTGCACGTTTCACTTTGTAAATTTTGTCTTTACTTTAGGACCCACGTGCCTTAATTTCTACATATATGCACTAGAAACAAATGCATTTCCTAGATCTCAGAATAAACATTCTGGACCCATCTTCTACTACCCATCTTCAAGAGTTTACCATGTTTTGTCTTCTGAAATGTTGGCTTGCCTCTGCATTTCCCCAGACTTGGTTCTTCAATTATTCTAATTGCTATTCAATTTATTTTTCAAAAGGTACTTTGTTTTTTCCTTCCTCACCCTACAATTTTTTATACATTTATATCTTTTCATTTCTATCTGTACATTTTTTTTTCTGGTTAATTGCAAAAACATTTGCAATGAACTTAAGATATATCTCTCAGACTTTTACTGTACAATCATTTTCCATTGAGTGGTTTGTCTCGTATGTATCCTCCAAGATAATTAACTGAACTCAGCTGTGAAACAAAATTTCTAGTATTTCCCATCTCAAGTATCACAAAATTCTGTCCTTAACAAATGTTTTCTTAATGTGTTTTCATGTATACCAGTGCTGCTTCACAAGTAATGCCTCCTTGACCTGATGATGCATCTCTTTGTATCCCCTTTAGCAGCATGCATGCTATTTTTTTTTTTTTAAACTGTCATGGAAGTATATTATTAGCCTCTGCTTCTTGGCAGAGAAACAAGTTCTTGGTCTTTTCCTCTCCACTTTCAGCATTCATTAGTATTGGTAACTCTTGAAATCTTCAGCTCCCATTTTGTTTCTAATGCTTTGGAGGAGTTCCTGGAAGTCTGCAAATGTATGTCATTTTTCAAATTCTTTCATAAAACCTTTGTCATTAGGTCTACAAAATTTTCACCTGGTATGTAAAAGTAACTGTTTTGAGATGACAAGGGATATTTCTTGTTTTCTCTGTTCAAAGAACGCCCAGTTCTTTGAATCTATCTGTCTCCTGTTTGACTTTTAAGGTACATCGCTTTTAGGGCAGAGACCGCTGTAGTCTCTCTTAATGCCCTAGTTATTACAGTATGATGATCTAAGGATAACCACCAGGAGAAGGTTTGTGGGGAAAGTAATATTTTTTAAAAAAATTGATTATCTTCTGCAGTTAGAAAAATAGGCAGGCTTTTGTGTGTATGACTTCTCATATTCTCAGAGGCTTCAATTGTACTAGTCATCTCCACTTGTCTTTTAAAGATCCCGCTTTTCCTTGCAAATTTTGCTTATAGCCATGAAGAGGCTAGCAATTGTTGATCTGGGCCTGTTCCAGTATGACTATGAATGTAGTTTTTGAAGAGTGGTTTGCAACTGCAGCAAAAGAACAGTAAGATCAGCACAGAGTGTGTAGCAACTTGCTGTTTTAAGTATTTCACAAGCTAAATGTGACAACTCAGGAATTCTCCAAGTACTGGAGATAATAAGAAAACTGCAGGATACACAATGCACAGTTATGAACTCATGGGCATTGTAAATTACATGAAATGTGTTTCCTGTGTGTAAATGGGGCCACTGCTGTGTCTCAGTCCAAGACATCCAGGTCAGCGAGAATGTCTTTTGCTCTGGAGGAGTAGAACAGTTAGCCTTGGCAAACGCTTATGCTTCTTGGAATCTGAAATGGTGCAAGTCTACGTTTAGGATGTCTGGTGACTTATGTAGCTGTTAGTGACAGCAGAGTTAACACAGAATGAAAACAGTTAAACAAATGCAGCTAGAACTGTAGTAGAAGGACTGAAATCCACCCACCTGAAGAGATGGAATGAGACAGCCAAGGACCTTGACTTCATACTTTCCAGTCACAGAACTGGTGAGTTCCTCCATGAGCTTAGAGCTGTTGGTCTGGTCAAAGTCTGTTAACAGCAAATGACAGCTGGTGCTGTCAGCTTGCACCTTTGCTATAACCTAGAAGGTCAAAACAGACAAGTTGAGTAGACTCTAAATATCTGACAAAACTGGTACTATCTCCATCTCTTATAGCAGATATAAACAGTGTCCTCATGCTACTAGATGGGAAAACATTGTGACAGAGTGCTTAAAGTTGCCTGGCCAAAAGGATAAATTGGTTGAGAAACCACAGTCATGGCAGGGATGCCAAAAATCATACTGAGGAAATAATCACTTCTTTTTTGCAACATAGAAAACTGCTAGATGCAACTTCCTGGAAGGTAATATCAGTGATCCCCAGAGCCCAAGTTTTGTCCATGATGTAAATTGATGAGCCTTTTTCAAAGTATTTGGCTATAAATCTGGTAGGAAGTCTGTTTCGTTGATTTGCTTGTTTATTGAATTGATGTACTGGAAAAGATGTTGAATAATGATTTTAAAACAAAATCAAAAAACTTTTCTCAACTGAAAATGCACCAACGCAACAAAAATGCAGTGTTTAGAGATTGTAGCCTGACGTAACTCAAACCCAGACTGTTTTACTTCAGTCTGGGTGATAAACATATCTACCTCATACTATGAACAGAAGTCTAACTGAAACATTAAGTCCTGCAGCTAGTGGGTATCAAGCAGTTTAATTAAAAATAATAATAAAAATTTAAAAAAATCTCATAGATTTCTGAAATGCTGAAACCTTGAAAAAGATTTAGGCTATGTAAGTGCTCTATTACAAGTCTTTATTCAGTCCTGATGCCTTTGATAAAGAACTGAGGTAAAAATAATCACTTGACTGCTACTTCTACAAAAGAACTTCAGGTTTCAGCCTGTTGCTGAAATGTTGATCTTTGAACAGTTCCAGATCATGTGAAAACTGCAATTATTCATTGTCCTGTTGGAAAATTAGATCAAGAACATTATATATCTTTGAACACCAGCTGAAAACTGTAATCAAACTGTAAATCAACAGCCCATTTTGATTGTTCACTGAAATAATGGATTTATACCAACACATCATAGAACGGTCCTCTGATTTGGTAACATGGCTGTGATTACTTTAATACTGTTAATCGATCTTCATATATGAAAGAAATGGCAACCACTGTTCCTTGGAAAGCATATTTCTAAATTGTAGGCACTTACTTTCTGAAGTTTTATTTCAATGTGGGACAGTTCTGTGTAAAAGCTGTAATCCCCATGATATTATCATGTAATAGTAAGATGTTTATTATAAGAATATAGTGGTTCAGGTTTTAACTTGATTAAAATCTGGTATATATGCTATAGAATTTATTTTTTATGTTAAGTATATGATAAAATTTTGAATTGAATTTCTTTTAAAGTTGATTTTGGAGAAAGCCAGATTGTTACTATGTCTTAACCAGCAGCTTTCAGAAAGCTTATAGGATAAGGAGGGGAATATCCTACAAAATATATTTACTTTCTTCATGTAGTCCACTGTCATGGAACAAATGGGGGAAAATGTGTTGTTCTCTGCTGATAGAGAAAATTCAGCATGAGAAATAAAATTCCCAGTGCTATGCTGATACTATCAGTGATGATGGTACACAAACAAAGAAGTAAAGAAAAATTATTTTCAAGCTTTGCTGGATACACCTAAGGGAAAGAAATCGATGCTGGCCAAATAGAAATGGACAGAATTATTACAGGAGAATCAGTTTCTAGGCTTTAAAGGTTATTCGAAACAGCAAAGAGTTCACATACAATCTAGAATTCAGTGTAATTTTAAACTTTAAATGACATGTGGGGTGGTATATGAGATGTACAAAGCCAGGAAGAAGTCTTGCAGCAAATTCACTTCCTCTGGAATGAGATCCTAAACTGTTTTTTTTAGCAATTCAGTGAGGACACCTTATTTTAGAGCTTAGTTATCTCCTGGTCTGTAAAAGTCCACTATGTATTTTATTAGAAGTGCATTGAAAATGTGTTGTAAGTTGTGATGCTTTATGAGTTACTGCCTAGCTGTTATAAAATGTAAAGAATTGTTACTTATATTTTATCACTGTCTCTGCTTAAACTAAAATATATATATTTATGGTGGACAGGAACAAATTCAGACTGTAACAATGAAAGATTCATCTTCCAGTGGAAGGAATCTTTAATTGTTCATAAAAACTAAAGAGCTTGTCTGCTTCACTGTGGAAATTTTGAAAGCGAGGGATAAGATGTTTCAGGTTACAGTGGTACTTTAGAAAGTTCTACTGACGATAAATCCAGTGAGTAAATATGGTCTGCTTCCTCTTGACTAGATTTTACTCCTCTTTCAACTCCACTGATTCAGTAAGCTACTCTTTGGTTTACTGTTGTATAAGGGAGACTAGAAGAAACAAACAGTTGGAGGAAAAGAAAAAGAGAAAATATTAGCTACCACACTTGCTTCAGGTATCTCTAATCGTGTTTATTTTTAAGCTTTCTGCTGGTCAACAGCCAAGTGAAATTTGTAAGCTGGAAAGTGATACTATGAGAAAAGGTGTGCTTAGTAACCAGGCAAGGGAGTAGGGAGTATGTCAGTTAATTTAAATCCTTAAAGAACTGCCTTTGTTTCTTCTGTCTTGCAATTTCTAACAGCACCAAGCATAGCTTTATAGTTCTGAATTACTCCCTGGCATGGATCATGTTGCTATGTCTGAGCTGTCATGGAAACTAGCTGGAGCAAAGCTGGCTTATGAAGTACATACAAGACAGCACAGGCAGTCCCTGTTCTTAAGGTATCTAGCTTTTTCTAAGTTCCTTTTTTTTTTTTTTTTTTTTTTTTTTTTTAACATGATAATAAGCAGTTTGCTCTTTAAAATTATCTTATGTTTTATTTGAGAAACTCCATGCTCTGCTGGTGTTTTGGATCTTGCATAAGACTAACGTTGGCTGTATCAAGCATTACGGCTACACTTAATTGTTTTGATTATTCACATAATCTAATGCAACAGCAGTCAAGATTCTTTTGCTGCTTACTATGCACCTCTCAGTACATTAATTTGCCTGCCACAGAGTTAATATATTCTTTGGTTTTGGTAGTTAACCACCAGTTTTCAGAAAGTTTGCGGAACTAGAAAGAAACCCTAAATGTTTACTACAGGGGAGTGTTTTTGTTTGAGCATAGTAGCTCCTGTAATCATAGTACCATTAAAGTACCTCCAGCTGTTTTCTGGAAGGAAGTACACTTTCCTCTGAGATATCACCCTAGAAAGAAGGTCATTGAGATTTGTTTTTTATCCTGGAAAGATCCAGGTATTGTAAGATGTAGAAACACTGTATCATTAAAAATGAGGTTGCTTTCAAGACAATCAGTAGGAAATGGTACTTTGTTGTATACCTCGTAGAGTACATAAAGAGAATTCACTGCTACTCTGTGGCTGATTTACACCACATAATTTAGGAAGTTGCTCCTGATCAAGGAGAAAATTTAAGGAGTGATAAACTAAGGAAACTTTACACGCTGCCCTTAAAACTGACATCACATGGCAAATGTGCCAGAAGTAGAAGTGGAGAGTGGCACTGGTAGTCTTAGTTTTAATGCTCTAGTCGTCACTGTTTGGAATTTGAAGGGGAGATCACAAAGGTGCCAGAAATCGGAACAGCTTCTGAGGAGCTAGCTATTGTTACTATTTTCCCTCCATCCATTGAGCTGAGAATGTCTCCTTACCTTTCAAATGGATTTTATCTGTTTTTCTAAATTTCACTGACTAGACTCTGATTTCAAAATATGGTTGTACTTCTCTTTGAAAATGTCATTTAGGAATGTGTGAGTTTTCATGTTTGTGAAATTCAGGAATCCAAAGTATGTTCCTTCTGACAGGCTACTGAAATCCTACAAGCCCCAGTATTTTGAACTGAGTAGTTAATGTGGAAATACTTGAAGACAGTTCAACTTTGGCTGTGATCTATCTACAGAAAGCAGTATGTTTGGAGGCTGAGATGAGGAAGTGTATTTGATTAAATTATATTCGGTCTGGAAAGAAAGATGTGGAATCTATATTTAAGGTTATCCTACCCCAGTGGTATTGATGGTAAGTTCAGATGGAGAGCTTTAATAAATATTTTACCATTTTCTCTCAAAGATGTGCATTTTTAGTTTTGTAGAACTACTGAAATGGCAGGGTTCCATAGGAAATTTGTGGCTACACCTCTTCCTGAGCTCAAATTAGAGGAGTTTGTGTGGGTAACATTTGTGATCATTCCTTCAGTAAAATGTATAGATCATCCACTTCCAAATGTGGAAGTCAATTCTGAGGCATTTGGCTGCTGTAGCTCATAAAATACAAGCCATGGCCTCCAAACCATGCTGCTTCTAAGAGCTGGAGCAGAGCGCATGTGGTCTATAGGATGCATTTCATAAACCCTGGGCTTCTGATCTATTTTGTCACTGGACTGCAAAAAAGTTTGAGCAAAGCCCTCTTTCCTCATGATGTGAGAACTTGCATTACTGGTGTATTTGGCAAAATGGGTGCTTTCTCTTGTATTTTATTCGTAGTTACAGGATTCAGCCGTTTAGGAAAAACATGACATTGAGTGCAAAGAGCTCCTTTTTGTCTCATGAAATTGAACAGTGCTGTCCCAGTAATTGTTTTCATTCATATCTGAATCATCCAACTGTGATACAGGATACCGAACAGCATATTATGCTCAGTGCATAGCAAAGCAATTTAGTTGTATAAGGTGGGAATGATCTGAATTTGAAATCTTAAGTCTATTGTTTGATAAATGGCTAGTGTTTTTTTTTTGTTGTTGTTGTTGTTGGTTTTTTTTTTTAATTCCGTGCAAGATCGTTATTTCAATGCCTATAATCTATGTATAAAACTACTTAAGTTTAAATGCATACAGGCTAGAATAAAGCAGGCTTTCGCCAGTTATTCCTTTATAACAATGGAGGTGATTTGATGTCCAAACTTGCTTAACAATTGCGTTTTGCTGTAGCTTCTGTAGAATAGGAAAGCAGAAGAATGTTCCTCTGAACTGGTCTTCTTTCAGAGCAGATGTGGAATATGGCAGATGAGTTACCTGTATGTACAATTTGTTGTGAGATTCTTGATTGTTTTCATTTGGATTCACTAGGAACCTTATATTAAAGAAGAGAGCCCTTCCTTACCTCTTGGCACCAATGTGGGACTTCAGGTGGAAGGATTGCTAAGCATTTGCACATCATTGTTCCACTAGTGCTTCAAGGAGAGGTGGTTTTAGATTTTCCTAACGAAGTCTTGTCTGTTCCAGGACAAGTCCTGTATGATGAGTCTTGTTCAGATCTCTTTCAGCTGTGGAGTGACAAGGGAGGTCTGGTTCTAAAGTCAATATGGGTTCTTGCCACTGTGAAACTCTTGGGTGATCTTTAACTCCTTGGGGGTGAAAAGGCATTTCCACCATAGTATGATGAAGTAGAAATTCCACAGGATGGCTCTGATAAAGACCTCCTTCTATTTAGTATGGCTGTAAGAATAGAATATGGAATATATCTGGAATGTATGGTATATATTTAGCTTCCTGAAAATGTAATTAGAATAAGGAAATCCCAAATTCCACTGTGGTGGAATTTTTTTCCCAACCCTGAAGAGCCAAATAACTGAAGCTGCCTTTTGTGTAGCGTGAAGACTGCTTGCTG
Organism: Nettapus auritus; assembly: GCA_011076525.1. Lineage (NCBI taxonomy): Eukaryota > Metazoa > Chordata > Aves > Anseriformes > Anatidae > Nettapus > Nettapus auritus. Next base: position 20,579,808 of record CM021771.1, on the reverse strand, counting down.
CTATTATCTCCCTACAAAAACAACTCATTCCTGCAGGCTGGTTTAACAGTATCATGTTCTTGAATCTGTTTTCCTCTACCCTTCTTTCAAGTTGTGAAAAGGGCTCCATAGTATATATAATGGCACCTAGAAAATGTGACGATAGTACTTTTTCCTTACCAGTTTTTGTTCTTTCCACTTTCCATCTGCCAAACATTTGGTTGTGTCCCCCCCCCCCCCGACCCCCCCTAGTGCTACTGCAGCAAAAATGCCTGCCTTTTGTTTACGTCTTCCTACACTAGCATCGTGACATCATCAATGATATCGCCAGGGGAAAAAATATTCGTAGCTATAGTTAAACCAGCTGTTCGTTAGCAACCCATCTAGTCTGCTTTCATTTCTTCTCATTAATGTGTATGTGGTAGTGTTTCCTGCTTAAGAGATGTGGAAGGTTCTCCGCCACGAACCATCTGCTCTGTTGTTTTCTTTGGGAAGATAAAAAGGATGGCATTTTAAAGTATACACGTTCTTGATAATGGAATTTTCTATTTAACAAAATGAATATAAGGTTCTAGAAGAGATTCATCACTGGATTTAGCTGTGGGTAATTCTCTGTCCTTTACATCTTTTTTTATTTTTTATGAATTACATCTTTTGTAATTCAGTGTAATCATAGAGAATGCAAACCAGCTGACAGAAAACCTTAATAGTACATGATGAGTAAGGTGCAGAGAACAACAAAGAATTTGAGAGTTTTGTCACTGATTTGCATGACGACAGTATAGCGCATGAATTTTTGTCGTGCTTGTTCCTTCTTCCATGCAAATCAGCGGCAAAACTTCCATAGGACCAGAATAAAGCCAACAAAGAGCAACAAGCTGTCATTTATTCTAATGAGGGGGATTTTAAATAGAAGAAGTCGGTATTTCATTTGTGGAATGTTAATGAGAAAACAGGTTCTTTTTGCCAACTTGCGTTTTCAAAATGCTATGAATTGTTCCAGTGATAATTCACAATAAAGTAGCTGCACCTTTGCAGTGTTAATGTTCGGGTTAATTACTTGTTCAGTACCTCTTGTTTGGATGGAGATGTTAATTTATCATCACTAGCTCTAGGTTAGAATCGAATACCAGAATATTCTGATATTCTGAGGTTGTAGTTAGGATATCTCCAGTAATTCCATAGTGGATTCCTGATACTGATACATCATCAGTGGAAAAAAATATATTTTTATTTTATATATATATATATATATATATATATAACATGTAAAATAAAACATTTATGTAAGTGGTGTTCTGATTTTGAATGTGATTCACTTAGTCCAATATAAAATCCTCAGGTAAATATTAAGCTTTTAGCCAATATAAAATATTCTTTATAATTTGTGTAAAAACAATAATAATAATAATAATAATAAAACATAAAACAACAAACCAACAAGAAAACACAAAACCCTGAGTGTCATCACGTATTATCAAGAAGTGATCAGACTACATTGTGTACTATATAAATTATCTGGGAATAATCCTTGCTCAAATGGCCAATTCTTATTCACCTGAGTAGTCTCACTGAAACCAGCGAAACTAATTTTATGACCAAAGATTACAGGATAATGTCCTTTACTGACGAGACAAATTTAAATCAAGGGCTGCTTTTGGGGAGCAATTTTTCATTTAGAAGCTTGTCCTCTACATAAAGGATAAACAGCGGCAGATTAAATGTGTTGGCACAATATTACCTCTTTAGAATATTAATTTAAATGTGCATGATGTGTAGAGTAATGCAGATAATGCAAGGTTTTTACTACTGCCCACAAGAAAAAAAAGATACTTCTTAAAACTCTTGAATTTTACTTGAACCTTTGTTACAATGGCAATAATAATAACAAAGTAAAAAAAAAAAAAAAAAAAAAGAAGTTGAGGGGGATTTCCACAATGTCTGCTGTCTTAATGAGCTGAAGGAGCTTTACAATTTGTTATTCCTTTCTCATAGTAGTCCTCAGCTGATTAAAAATAAATAAATAAAAAAATCCATAGACAGTGAAATCAGTGGCATGCCTGGCTTTCTCAGACAAAACTCCCATGTGATCACACAGGCAGCCTCAGTGAGACTGAAGCTGCTCAGCAAGCAGTAGGTAATGAGTCTTTGTGCAGAGTGCAGCTCTTGTCGCTGAACAATAAAGCATATGGTACCAGCAATAAAACACAGGGCTGGGAAATTTAAGAAGATTTCTGCTGGAACTAGGAAGACAGTGAATATGTCACACATTATAAAATGATGATCAGTCTGTTTGGGTTCCTAATTAATAAAAGCAGTGCATGGATTGGAAAAACAACAATTTGAACAGGTCAGTTTTTTTTTTTTTTTTTTTTTTTTTTAATATACATTATTCCCACACTTTAGTAGTGCAAATGTAAGTGCTGGTTTGCTATTTCCTTATTTTTAGTAAAGTCAGTTTTTTCGCATTTGGTAAGGTGGGATTGGAAAGATGCACGGTAATGTGATACCATGCTAAACTGTATAAATTCTGTGATCAGATTCATTGTAAAAATGTTTTTAGTGTTATTCCTATGCAATTCAAAATTCAATTATGCATGAAAATCTCGATAGCGAGTAAAATTAAATTTATGCTAGATGGATCATTTGCCAATATCATAAAATATTTAACAACAACAATCTATTATTCTGCTATGTATTCAAGTCTAATTCTCTCTCGATAGGAGAGCTGTAGCGTTTGTTTAGCGTCTAAAATAACGGAACACCGCAGCATAGCTGAGTGCACTTGGATGCGTTGTCGGTTTTGCTTAGCTGATTCTGAAGGTGGTGGTTGTGGTGGCTTAATACGGTTGTATTGACACAGCACCGGCGCTCTGCATCTCTGCGTTCGCTCCGCTCTTGTGTTATCAGCACAGGCTCCGTTGTTATTTCCAGGCGGGTGCTGATTCCCCTCGGCCTCACTCAGTGTTCTCCGAAGGCGGGCCCGGCGCCTTCGGCGGCCCGCGGCCGGCCGCGATCGCTTCTCCCCCGTCCCGCGGCCCCTCGCCGCCGGCCCCCAGGCGCCTGTGTGCGCACCGTCCCCTTTCCGCACCGCTCCCACACCGCAGCCGCCGCCCGGCGGCACCGGGACGGGGCCTCGCGACCCCCCGGCGGCTTCCGGCCGCGCCGCTCGCCCCCGCCGGTTAACACACGAGGGCAGCAGGAGGCGGCGCGGGCCGCCTTGCGGGCCGGCACGGGCCGCGCTGCCCCTACGAGCGGGATTTGGGGCGCGTCCCCGCAGCCCCCGGCCTCCGTCCCGGCGGGCTGCGCCCAGCGTGCCCCGCGGCGGGGGCGGGACCATGCGAACGAGGCCCCGGGCGGGCAGCGCCGCTGCGGGGCGGCGGCCG
>CM021771.1:20370565-20570626 GCA_011076525.1 Nettapus auritus | reverse complement strand
ATATAAAAAAAAAAAAAAAAAAAAAAGTATTTAAATTAAGCATGGTTTTTGTGGGCCTGAATGCCTCCTTAGTACTGTCTTGGGTGTGCATTAAACCTGCAAATTGTAACGTTTTATGTTGGTTGTACTTTGTCCTTGATTTAGACACGAAAGCTTGAATTATTATAGCCATAAAGCTATTTTGGAAGATAGTAGTTTCAAAACATTACAGCCTTCCAGTAGATATTAATATTTTATATTTTCCAGTCTGAATAGTTTGTTGACTATTCTCTGGAGAAGGAGATGCACTTAAACATCTTTTTACTAATTTTGGCTAAGCCTTGAATGAAGATATGACTTTATGCTCATGCCATGGAGCATGCTCATTCATTTCTTTGGTGGCAATTGAATGTTGTCTCCTCCTGAACAAAATTATTTTTGTTTACAGGGGCCTGTTTCATATACACTAATCATCAAGTATATCTGCAAAATAAAGTAATGTGAAGTAATGTTTTTTCCGGTATTTTTGAGTTGCTGCTTAGTTTCTAGCATTTTTTTTTTCCCTGGTTTACTGGTAGAAAAATGTGACAGAGTTAATCTGTTCAAGAAGTGTGTTGAGCTACCATAGACATTAATCTGTGACCATGTCACCAAAGTACTATTAATGGCTGAACAAATATGTTTTTGGTGTCTGAAAAATTCTCACAGCCTTGTGAGGATATTAGATAATTGGCTTAATACTTTTCTTTGTATTCTTTCTGCTTAAAAACAAGATGTTATGGGAGTTTTTTATGGCTTTGGTCTTCAAAAAAGAGAAAAGGGACAAAAAAAGCATGACAAACCAAAATCTCTAGCTTGGTTGCTTGTAATTCATCAGATCCCGCCCCCCCCCCCCCCCCCAAAAAAAGGGGGGGGGGTGGGAAGCTCATGCTGTAACTTTTAAATGACCTGCTGTTGAAGTTGGAAAGACATGATCCAACCATCCGGGCTCCACACAAATTTGTGTGTTCTCCCTCAGAGAAAATCTGGAGGCTGCTGGAGCTTCCAGGTCTGTATCAGGACTTGCATGGGCACAGGAGAAGGTATTCCTGCAGCTGTGCCTTTTCTTACGTGGCTGTGAGAAGGCAAAGGCATTGGGTTGGACACAATCATCTGCCAAGCTGGAATTTGAACGCTGTATTAAGGAGAGGAAAGTTGAAACAGCCTCCATTAGGGAACGTGCTGAGCATGCCTATTGTATAACAAACTGCAGCAATACTAAAACGCAAATGGCTGCTGGCTGTGCACAGGCAGCTCTTTAATATCTCAGGATTTGGTGCATAATAAACTAAGACCATTTTTCATTCTACTTACGCTATGAATTCTTATTAACAATATTTGGTAAGGCATATTAAACATCTGCATCAAATGTATATACATAATTAAATTTTTTCAGTGTGTGACAAAAGGAAACCTATGGTAGAAGAGCAACAAAATTTGCAAAATGAAGCAATGAATAATTGGGAAATAGCATAATTCTTGCACTCATATGACCCTTTACTTTGTATTTATTTTGATATCCAAATCAGTATGTTTACACTTCAGAGATGCCCGTTGAAGCTACAAATACATTTCACAGCTCTGTGACTGTATTAGGGCAGCATTCTGCTGGACAAATCAGTTCTGCTGAGAAGCAAGATATATTGGTACAACTCATCTGCTTCTGCTGTTTATGCTGGCTTGCTCAAAGTGAGCTAAGTTAGTGCATATCCTTAGCTACATATAGCATAGATGAATACCTGTGGCATGATAACACAACTTCAAGGACATCCATGTTTTTTATATCTGCTTTGTTTACCATCCCCTTTATAACTCGCCTTCAGTGATCATGACAGTGCATGGCTGTGCTGTTTGATTTATAATTTTTATTAAACAGTGGAGAAAAATTGAAACTCAGCATTTTTGGATCAGCTTTCAACTTCTGTAGGAAAGGTATTTTTTACTTAAGTCTACAAATCCTCTCATTGTTTTTCTCTCTACAGTTTTACCTTATCCGTTGTGCTGTTACTCAGTCCATATTGCCATTAATTGTCAAGAACTTACAAATGTTAATTTGTTTAGGCACTTCTTTGATATTTGAGAGATGTCTCCACTAGTAATTTCAGGTCTTTTCCTCAAAGTCCTAGGGACTGAGAGTGCTTTCAGCCACAGCAGTTGCAAGATTTTGTTCTATTTGTTGTACTTTTTAACACAGATAGAACATTTCCCTGGTGTTTGTCCACAAAAGTAATTGGACTAATAAAGAACTGAAAATAAGTCTTAAAATAAATGGGCAAAAAGTGAGAGAATAAGAGCAAGCTCTTTGTGTTCCTGTTTCCAGAAGAACATATTTAGAGGTCAGAATAGCCAGCCTAATTGATTCCTGCCAGAGGCAGTATGAATTTATATCTTTACCCTTGACTTGACTTCTAGCCTGTATTTATTTAGGTGTTTAAGTTGTTGCAGCCATTTCACTTGACCATCTCCTTTGGCAGCCTCATTCACTTCACTTCACTCATTGCTACTTCACTTCCTCCATGTTTGGAATCATAATGGCTGGAAATATTTTTGAAAGAAAGTGTGTATAGGCTACAACAGAATTCTGTGTCACTGTCTAAATGCAAGTGTTAATGCCCTCTCAATTAAATCAAGCACTGTTGTAGAGGATATATTTCCTGACTAAATATTTAAATTCTAATCTTGCTTATATGTTAACTGTGATATGTAAATGTAACATTTAAAATACCTAATTAAGAGCGTTAAGAAAGCTGAGTTGATTTTAAGGTGGCCAGAAAACAAATTAATGGAATTCAGTTGCCTTTTACTGAAGAGGGGAAGAGGGATCAATGTTCAGAAAAAGAATTATGAAATGAGCAGGCCAAGCTATCATTGCCCTAGAGATCATATTATTTAATACATCTGCTTTTGTTTTCAAATATTTCCTCCTAAAGTCTTCTAGAATTTTTCAGACTTCCATCATTTTTCAAGACAAGTCACAATTACAGTGCCAGGAGAAGTGTTACTGATGCTGCAGTCCAGTAACATGCTATAGGGAGGAGCACGCGTTCTGTAGTAGTGTTGAGATGGCTGTAAAGTACCCTGTACTTCCAGCAACTCACTTTGACTGAAATATATTTTGTTACATGGTAAGGATAGGCTGTGGTTTTTGAAAACTGCAGATCTTTTGCTTCTGAGTAAGGTTTCAAGATTAGTCCCTAAGTCACCTCACCTTTGTGGAATAAGAAGCAAGGTAATTAGAGATTAGATGGTTGAATGTTAAATGTTTTAATCTGTAACTTCTGGATGGTTACCATTCAGCACTGAACCCCAACTCAGCTGTGTGGTATGTGAGATCCCTGTGCTGCACAGCCACAGTCCAGACCCCTGTCCTGAAGGCAGGCCCAGGTATCTTCAAGAACAGAGCCTAAGTCACTCTTACAGCAACTTTATTTTTAAAATCTGCTGCTGAATAGGTGTCCTATCTTTCACACAGTAATTTAACAGTTCAAGAGAGCTCACCAGGATGCTGGAGACCTGAATCTGTTTTTCAGGAATTGCTGCCTCTCAGCTATAGCTTAGAGAGACTCTTAGTCCTCAGTCTAGATGGGGACCATTGCACTCTGTAGAAAATAGTGCCAAGATTCATAGGCCAGAGAGAGTGTGCACAGGTAGCTTGCCAAGTGTTGTGTTGTATTAAGTAGCCTTCAGGTACATAAACAATCACTCATGGGATTGGGCCCAGCCCTACCCTTTCTGTCCGTTTTCCTTTTCAACGTGCATTACAATCATGTTCCACTTTTATTTTGTTCTTAGACACCTTGCTTGGAAAAACACCAAGTTTCCAGCTCCCAGGGAGACCTGGACATGAGTTACTCAAGCATCTCAAAGCTCTGGAACTTTTGAGTATGTGCAGATGCAGCCTTTATGTCAGGGGAACTTGAAAGTGAGACCCTGAAAAAGCTTATATGCCCTTATATGCCCTTGAAGAAGTGTGTGACAGATAGGTAGAGTCTTTCAGGAAAGCAGTTTTTATTTAAGGACTGGACAGTCAAAAGACAGGGGTGTTGGAGTGGTTCAAAAGTTACGGGATTTTTAGCAGAAAGCCATTGTTTTCCAGTCAGCAGACAGTAATCAGCCATTTCTGTGTCCCTGTGCCAGTGCATGGCGTAAAATAAGCATGTGCAACTGTGACTAGTCAAGGCTGTACTGTGTGTGCTTGGCAGTTTTTCTTTTTTTTTTTTTTTTTTTTTTTTTCTCCTGGCCCTAGTGAACACGGCACCAGTTCCCAGAACAGGGCTTCCTGTACATTACACTCAGGAGTTGGGTACCTTCTGTTGAGAATCTGTTTCTTGTTCTAGGAATCATTAACTCAGAGTTGTGAAGAACCTGTTTGAATAGTAACTGTGTGTACAAGTGCTTTCAGATCTGCGCAATTTTTCTCCCACTTTCTCTTCCTTGTTCTGGCTGTGCTGCTTTGATGCATTTCCCAGAGGCAGAATCACAGATTCAGAATGGTTGAGGCTGGAAGGAGCCTCTGGAGGTCACCTGGTCCAAATCTGTGCTCAAACAGAGCTACCAGTTTGTGTTCCAGTTTGTGCCCACTGTCTCTTGTCCCGCACTGGACACCACTGAAAAGAGGTTGGCTCCATTGTCTTTGCAGTCTTCATTCAGGTATAGACATTGATTAGATCCCATCTCAGCCGCCTCTTCTTCAGGCTGAACAGTCCCATTTCTCTCAGCCTCTTATAGGAGAGGTGCTACAGTCCTTTGATCATCTTGGTGGCCTAGCGTTGGACACCCTCCAGAATGTCCATGCCTCTCTTGTACCGGGGGGCCCAGAACTGGAAACAGCACTCCAGGTGAGGCCTCAGTGCTGAGAATGTTGAGTTACGCAGCTATGAGACTGCAAATGTAGGCAGTAACACACATTTAGGCAACTGCAGTGGATTGACAGGCTCAGCTTTGGGCTGAGGAACTTGATGTTGCAGATCTGTTTGTGTCTCCATCACCATGCCCTCCCTGCATCCCCACACACCCCCTCACCAAGTATAACCATATTTCCTAACTCCATACATAACACTGGGTGCACTGCACCTCTGTTGTAAACTAATTGCTATTAGGGATTGAAATGTAAGTATCAGTGTATAAATGCCATAAGATCTCAGTGACTTCTCTTCAGCTATTTCTACTTTGTGGGAATTACCAGTATAGGTGGGGTTCTCGCTGGTAAAGCATACTGCTGGACAGTGGTGTATTTTTGCTGCTCCTTACTGTCCAAAATATTGTAAAGGCTGGAACTGCTGTGATTTTGAAGGGTCTGTGGCTATAGTTTCGGGAGATTTGTTTAGTTGGTCTTTTTTCCTGATAAACTAATATGAAACTTGTTGCCTTGGCAGAGCAAGTCAAATGAATTTAAGAGGCTGTGCACTGTAATATAGCAACATTTCAGCCTTATGCTTAGGGGAAATTGACTGCAAGGATGAGAAAGCAGAGCCATGTATCTTGCAGTGGGTTGTGGCTGAATTTCTCATTCCATTGCTTTTCACTGAAGCATTAAATACTGACTGCTACTGGAGACAGGATATTAAACTTGCTGCAATCATGTATGTACTTCTCAGAGCTTTTACTTCCCTAAGAGGTGAATGATCTCCTTTATTATAAAACTTCTGTTCTAGCCCTTATAATTAAATAACATAATGAAAGTTTTGTATAACGTTTCTGTAATTTCTAGTTTTGGCTTACAAAGGCAAGTTTAAACTTCCCCATAACTTCATCCTGCTGTGCTTAGGATCTGGCAGGCAATGTAAAATGCTTTGTCAGCAAAGCAAAGCAAATAATTAGAACTAATTTCTGTTGCACTGGGGTGAAGCTGTACTATTCTTCAGTCTCCTTCCTAGCATTTCCTGCAGACAGACCTGTTTGCTGAATTACCATTTTGAATTAGTTTTACAGACTTTCTATGACTTGATGAATCCATCAATATGTTTTTCGTATCTGTCAGTTTCATACATCCATCTTTGTCCTGTTCTAGGTTCATACCAGGCCAGAAGTTGGTTGCAAACCTCTGACAAGCTGCCTTTGATATTTCACAGATGGAAACTCATCTTAGGGCATGAAGATGCATAGGAGACATTCAATCTATTTGGTACTAGACCACCTCTGAGGTTTAGCAAAGATATCTTAGGATCTATCAAAGTGCTGTCAGACAAGGGTCAGAACATAGCTGCTGCTTCAGTGAGAGTACCTCTGTGATAATTAAAAAGATGAGAAGCTGCAGGATGAGGACAGCATTCTCTGGCTTCTGATGGAAGTAGCAGGTTATGACTCTTGACCACAGTGGCTGTCAGCCCTCCGCCAAAAACAGGGTGCCCTCATCCAGACTGCCTACTGGGCATGGCTCTGGCACCAGCTGCACCCTGCATCATCCAGGAGAGTGCTAGGTGGCCTGGGCCAAAGCTGCGACACGTTCTAGTTGTTAGAAGTATGGCCACAATTGGAGTCTTTGCCTTAACCTTGTCTCCTTTACTAGTAGTCATTTAGCCTGACATATGTTCGTTTCCTGACAGTTTCATGTTTTGTTTTGTTTTGTTTTGTTTTTTTACAAAATCATAAAAGTTTGTGTTGGAAGGGAGCTCTGGGGCATCATCGTCTGACGTTCTGGATGAAGCAGAATGTACCTGGTTTGGAAGCAGTTAATCCTAGAGGTAGCTGCAGGGATTTAAGTTGTTCTATTTGAGGGAGGGATGTGATTTTCTTTTTTTCTTGATTTTAGTGGGATTTGGCAGTACACTGTGCGCTGTGGTATCTTCTAGATTTTGCATCCTGCTCAGCAAGTCTAGGATGTCATCAATCCTAGATAGACTTCTTGCCTTGGATAATTATTAGCACCATTTACCTCTGCAGTGCTGCAGGAGGCACTGGGGCAGGTGTGTGTCCTCTGAACAAGATCCAACTGCCCTTCATCTCTCCTCGGTTAGATAAGGCTACACCTTCTCCTTAATTATGTGATACTCATTGTAAATTTCTATCTTTGCTGCTAAATTCCTGCTTGAATACTTAGCCTTATACTCTTCTATGCAACCTCAGGAGCATATTAGGCATCTCATTTCTTAAAGTGGGGAGGAGAGAGTTTGGGAAGCAATTAGTATCTCTGACTGGAGTGGGGAATTTCTGAATTCCAAGGGTTTATCAAGTGTGAAACTGATACATGGTCTTTGTGACTTCATTGCCTTTTATCTCTCTGTATTACCGAATTATCGGATAATACTTTACTTATGATTTCTTTTAGGTGTGATGTGTGCACTAATTAGAGCACATATTTGGCAGTGGGAACTGTAATGTTCAGTATGGTTTATTCTTATTTAATTTCATCTCTGTTCGTGAAAATTTCTTTCTCCCAAACGAGTGTTAGAAGAGAAACTCTGAATTCTTCTTTACATTTCACAGCATAACCTAGACTGGGGCTGATGTCCATAGAAATCAGGGATGCTAAGCACCCTGCAATTCATGCACAGCATTAGGCTGTTGCAGTCACAGTTCTCCCTGGCCTGAAGAGAGTCTATATTTCAAATTAAATTTTTGTCTTTTCATGAAAAGGGATAACTTCAAAATGGCAAAAATATACCCTGAAACCAGTCTGTTACCCATTATTCTAACAATATAACCATCTCCACAGATAGCAAGTTAGAGAGTATGATTTATGAAGGTTTTTTTCTTTCCTGTGGCTTCACTGTCTCCTAATTAATTATATATAATCTTATACTAAATGGCTATTCAAGATGAGAAGTGGCAACTTATTGGTACTTCTAAATAAAAATGACTTTGGAGACTATGACTGCATATTCTGCAGTTGGATGTTTCAATGCTTCATTGCCTCTGTTCCTGCTACAGGTGCATGTGACAGCATTGCAGCGATGAGTGGAATTTTAAAGAGGAAGTTTGAAGAAGTTGATGGCTCCTCACCTTGTTCCTCTGTGCGGGAATCAGATGATGACATTTCTAGCAGTGAAAGTGCGGACAGTGGTGATAGTGTCAATCCATCCACTTCTAATCATTTTACCCGTAAGTACTAACGTTATATATCTAAACAATTCTTTCTGTTCCCGAAAATAAAATTAAAATAATAATTACAAACACCATAATTACATAAACACGACAATTTAAAATTGACCAGATGATAAAACTGACTTTCAGAGAGTATGTGACTTGTTCAAAACAACTTAGCAGATCTGTACCTTTTTGCCTTCATGTTATCTATATAAATCTATTTGTCACTGTAAAAATGTGTAGTCACTTGGAAGCCCCTGACTGTTTGCTGTTTGAGTCATATATCTATTTGTATAATGCTGGGAGTTGTGCTTAAGGTTTTTCAAGCAGGAACTGTGGGGAAGATGCTCTAGGTAAGCTTATTTATTTTCTATGGACAAATGTAATGCAGCTGTCAGCCATCTACGGTATTGTATTCTGAGAGTTCTTCTTCAAAGAAAATAGTGCACTTGTGTTTTTTTTTTTTTTTCCAAATTGTGGAACATTGTGTATTAGACATAGAGGCACCTATCATTGCAGCAGTTTTCGTTCTTCAGGCAGGGGACGGTATCTCTGTACTCAGCAATTCTTTTGTGTACAGATAAGCATTTGTTCTTAAGCTAGCAATGCTAGGTAGATTATGTGGGCATCGTCTATGTATATGAGGAATTAATTAAGGTTTTGTTTTTGTAGTTTATGATACCTGGTGGTGGTTATGCTGTTCTAATGGTGAACTGCATGTTTTAAAAAGCTGCGGTTTCCATCCTTCAGCTCTGCTATATACAAATCTCTCCACTGTAGTCAGTGACTGTAAAGCTGTTTCTTAAAACTGTGGCTCAAGGAGTAGGTGAGGTTCCTTGTCACCACCCATATACAACATGATCCTTACAAATATGTGGTTTAGCATGTGCCCAGAAAGTGTGTTTTACCATGTGATATGAAGGTTCTTATAATTGATTTGTCTGCAAAATGCAGCTGCGCAGTTTGAGATAGGATTTCAATGTGAGGGTTCAAATCTCCTCTTTGCTTTTGCGCACCACCCGCTGACCAATGCCCAGCCTGTCCTCAAGCAGCTGGTACCCCTGCTGTCCCAGCCACCCCACAGTACTTGTCCAGCATGACACCATTCGGTATGGAATACCCCTTTGGCCAGTTGGGGTCAGCTGTCCTGCTTCTGTCCCCTCCCAGCTCCTGCTGCACGCCCAGCCTCATCGCTGGCAGGGCAGCGTGAGAAGCTGAAACGTCCTTGACTCAGAGTAAGCACTGCTCTTCAGCAGTTCAAACAAGTAGGAGAAATTTCTTCTCAGAAAGAGTCAGGCATTGGAACAGGTTGCTCGGGGAAGTGGTGGTGTCACCGTCCCTGGGGGTGTTGAGCGCTGACTGGAGTGCTGCAGTGACTGGCTATAGGCTATTCAGAAGGGACAGGCAGCACAGAATGGGTGGTGGTGTGGCTCACTGTATTAGTGTTTTGATGTTGTGGAACTCAAGACTGGGAATGATAAGGTTGAGTCCCTATGGGTTAGGATCAGCGGGAAGGCCAACAAGGCAAGCATCCTGGTTATAGTCTGTTATAGTCTGCCAGACCAGGATGAGGAGACAGATGAGGAGTTCTACAGGCAACTGGCAGAAGTTGTGAAGTTGACAGCACTTGTTCTTGTGGGGGCTTCAGCTTCCCAGACATGTCCTGGAAATACAATACATTTCAGAGGAAGCAGTCTAGGAGGTTTCTGGAGAGTGTGGAAGCTAGTTTCCTGACGCAGCTGGTTAATGAGCCTACCAGGGGAGGTGCCCTGCCAGACCTTCTGTTCACGAGCAGAGAAGGACTGGTGGGAGATGTGGTGGTCAGGAACTGTCTTGGGCAGAGTGACCACGAAATGGTAGCATTCTATATTCTTGGCAAAGTCAGTAGGGGGATCAGTAAAACCGCTGTCTTGGACTTCTGCAGGGCAGACTTTGAGCTGTTCAAGGTACTAGTTGGCAGAGTCCCTTGGGGGGCAGTTCTGAAGGGCAGAGGAGTCCAGGAAGGCTGGGCGCTCTTCAAGAAGGAAATCTTAATGGCTCAGGAGCGGTCTGTCCCCACGTGCCCAAAGACAAGCCAGCATGGAAGAAGACCAGCCTGGCTGAACAGAGTTGTGGCTAGAGCTTAGGCATAAAAAGAGTGTTTATGACCTTTGGAAAAGGTGGTGGGCCACTCAGGCGGACTAGAAGGGTGTTGTAAGGCTGTGCGGGGACAAAATTAGAAAAGCCAAAGCTCATCTGGAGCTCAATCTGGCTACTGTTGTTAAAGATATCAGAAAATGTTTTTATATATGCATAAACATGAAAAGGAGGGCTAAGGAGAATCTCCATCCTTTACTGGACGCAGGGGAAACTTAGTGACAAGAGATGAAGAAAAGGCTGAGGTGCTTAATGTCTTCTTTGCCTCAGTCTTGAGTGGCAAGACCAGTTGTTCTCTGGACGCCCAGTACCCTGAGCTGGTGGAAGGGGGTGGGGAGCAGAATGTGGCCCTCATAATCCATGAGGAAATGGCTGCTGACCTGCTACAGAACTTAGATGTACGCAAGTCGATGGGGCCGGATGGGATGCACCCGAGGGTGCTGAGAGAACTGGCGGAAGAGCTGGCCAAGCCGCTTTCCATCATTTATTGGCAGTCCTGGCTATCGGGGGAGGTCCCACTTGACTGGCGGATAGCAAATGTGACGCCCATCTACAAGAAGGGCCGGAGGGTAGACCCAGGGAACTATAGTCCTGGTAATTTGAGCTCAGTGCCAGGGAAACTCATGGAGCAGATTATCTTGAGCATCATCATGCAGCACTTACAGGGCAAGCAGGCGATCAGGCCCAGTCAGCATGGGTTTATGAAGGGCAGGTCCTGCTTGACGAACTCGATCTCCTTCTATGACAAGGTTACACACTTAGCGGATGAGGGAAAGGCTGTGGATGTGGTCTACCTTGACTTCAGTAAGGCTTTTGACACCGTTCCCCACAGCATTCTCCTCAGGAAACTGGCTGCTCATGGCTTGGACTGGCGTGCGCTTCATTGGGTTAAGAGCTGGCTGGATGGCCGGGCCCAGAGAGTCTTAGTGAATGGAGTCAAATCCAGTTGGAGGCCGGTCACTAGTGGCATCCCCCAGGGCTCGGTACTGGGGCCAGTCCTCTTTAACATCTTCATCAATGATCTGGATGAGGGGATCGAGCGCATCCTCAGTAAGTTTGCAGATGACACCAAGGTAGGTGCATGTGTCGATCTGTTCGAGGGTAGGAAGGCTCTGCAAGATGATCTGGATAGGCTGGACCGATGGGCTGAGGCCAACGGTATGAAGTTCAACAAGGCCAAGTGCCAGGTTCTGCACCTGGGGCACAACAACCCCAAGCAGAGCTACAGGCTGGGAGATGTGTGGTTAGAAAGCTGCCTGTCAGAGAAGGACCTGGGAGTGATGGTTGACAGTCGGCTGAATATGAGCCAGCAGTGTGCTCAGGTGGCCAAGAAGGCCAACAGCTTCCTAGCTTGCATAAGAAGCAGCGTGGCCAGCAGGTCCAGGGAAGTGATTGTCCCCCTGTACTCAGCTCTGATGAGGCCGCACCTTGAGTACTGTGTTCAGCTTTGGGCCCCTCGTTACAAGAAGGACATGGAGGTGCTTGAGCGAGTCCAGAGAAGGGCTACGAAGCTGGTGAGGGGTATGGAGAACAAGTCTTAATGAAGAGCGGCTGAGCGAGCTGGGACTATTTAGCCTGGAGAAGAGGAGGCTCAGGGGCGACCTTATCACTCTCTACGGGTACCTTAAAGGAGGCTGTAGCGAGGTGGGGGTTGGTCTTTTCTCCCACGTGCCTGGTGACAGGACGAGGGGGAATGGGCTAAAGTTGCGCCAGGGGAGGTTTAGGTTGGATCTTAGGAAGAACTTCTTTACCGAAAGGGTTGTTAGGCACTGGAATAGGCTGCCCAGGGAAGTGGTTGGGTCCCCATCCATGGAGGTCTTTAAAAGACGTTTAGATGTAGAGCTTAGGGGTATGCTTTAGTGGAGGACGTGTTAGTGTTAGGTCACGGTTTGGACTAGGTGATCTTGGAGGTCTCTTCCAACCTTGATGATTCTGTGAAATATATACGCAGCTTGTACACACTACATTTATACATATACATATATACATCAGCTGGCAGTATGGAAATAGGAAAATAAATTTGTCTGAAGCATTGATACTACTTTATAAACAGTATTTTCTTTAATATAGATGCAGTGGCCGAAATTCCAATAACTCAGTCAGAATATTCACACCATTACATAAGGCAGGTCTGAGAGGGAAGGAATTGAGCACGTGGCTTAAGTGCTACATTTGAATAGGAGTCAAGGAAAATACTTTTGCAGACTGGTATATGACAGAGGCATCTTTTGGTATCTGACATTCTGCTTTGGTATTATTGTATACAGCATACTTGCACAGCCTTTTAAACTTAATTACTTGTATCTTGCATCCAAACTCTCACCTAGTATGCATTATTATTTCATAACTGTAGCAAATACACTCAGTTTCCCATCTGATGGGGAAGTCAGACTTTATTCATTTATTTTTAAGATGTTGTAAGTGAGACATTGCACCTTCTTCCTTCTTAATATTGTCATATATTGGTTATTCATGTTTAGACAGTCAACATGTGGCAATTGAGCAGTGTTAGAAAAATCACTCATTTGGTAGCCTTAGGCACATCTGATATATATATATTAGGAACTCTGTGCTAAAAAGGTGATGATGTCTGATAGTAAAAGTTAATATGTTTGCAATAAAAAGATTTGCATTTACATTTAAAATAAATGCAAAGGAGCAAAGATAATTGACGAATGCTGAAAGACATTTTTAATTCAATAAATGACTACGTCTAGTAAAAAAACTTTTTTGTTGAGATTTGATCTTTACTTTACTTTATTATTTTCACATTCTCTTCAGTTTTCATGTGCTTTGATTCTAGAAAGAGTGTTTTAATTGGACAGTTGCTGATTTTTTTTATACACAGGATTTGTTTTCATTTTTGTTTGTATTGGTTGTCATCAGTTGTGTGTGTGTTGTGTGTTTTTCAGTACATGAACACTTTCTATATACTTATTTATTTTTTTAATTGTAAAATTTTCAAATAGCATTATTTGAAAAAGCATGTTTTGAGTTCTAGGAAGGGTTAAGAAGTGAACTGATCTTTTTGAGGTACTCAGCTTTTTGTAGAAGTAAAATATGTAGAAATTGTCAATGTGTTATTTCACTTCCCTACTGAATCCTGGTGTCTCATGGAGATGCTAAGGGATTGAAAGCTAGTTGAAAACTACATGCAGGACATATGGAAAGAAAGAGTTCTGTACATTTTTTTTCAGCAAACAGATTGAAAAGAGTCAATGTAGAAGAAATGCTGGCTAGATTTCTTGCCTCTGTAACATATACTGTTAATGTATGTTTCTTGACACTTACTACCCCATTCTTTTTTCTCTTTTGTGGGACACTGTTTCCTTAGAGGCACGTAGAGTGGGAGTGCACCCACCATTTGAGCTCCTTTTAATTGCCCTGTTGAGCTCAGATACCCCACTGCTATGGTTCATCAGCTCCACAGTGAGTTCTCTTTGGAGTTGCCCTTCAGGATGCCTGTACAACTCCATGACCATTTGCGTGCTGAGGGACATTGGGTTCCATGCCCTAGCTCAGATGTGAGGGATTTTTCCTGTGTTAGGGTGTTATGGACATACCTGTCCCTAAATTCTTGATCTGTTTTTCTGATAAAGAAAAATACCCAAATTTAAGTTGCGGAATTACATGCCATTGAAAGAACTTTTGCATTCTAGTGCTGGTAAAAACATTCTATACCAAATTAATCATGGATTAATCTCTTAAGGAATATACTCAGAGGAACTGCTGCTTTCCTGTGCAATTTCAGCTTCAGTGTAGTGAAGCTGAAACTTTCAGACTAACGCCTTTATTGTAGAACCTTCTCAGGTAGGTGAAATCTCCAAAACTAGCTCATCTGTCAAGATGATCTTCAACCATCAGTAGAACTTCAGTCAGTTTTCTGTGTCTTGCTGTTAATCTTGTCACTACCATTAACAAGGTTATCCTACAAGCAGCCATAATCATAAGTACTGTCATTATGCTGAGTAGGGTCGATGCAGTGCTGTCTGTACAGTATTGGATGCCTTAGGCTTATTATGAATGTGGCTAGTTAGTAAAGGTTTTGAGAAGACCCTTCAGTATCTAACTGCTCTTACCATCTTTGAATTTGCCATCAAAGATAAGCAAAAGTATTCAAAAACAAATCTTCTTCGCCCTTCTGTCCATATGCCCTTAAAAGTACTGTTTTGAATGTCCTAGGGTCACCAGCAAATCGAGCTGTCTCATCTGTGTGGCCACAAAGAGTTTGGAAGAAGGTATTAAATCCTTGGAAATCATTAGGAAGGTCTTCTTTATGTGAAGCTTAAAGTATTATTTGGTGTGATGTTCATAACAGAAGGCATTACCTGACCCTTGAGCTTAAACTTTGTGTTTTATTACTGGTAAGAGATAGAAATCTCAATGAGTTAGATTTGCTGATGCTGGCTTATTAGGGGAAAACACGTAGGAGCATAGCTAAATGCAGGCATTATTCGTGGTATCTTGCAGTGATTTATATTGCCTGCCACAAGGCTTGGAATTTCCTTGTTAACGAGGAATACATTCTCATCGCCATTTGTTGACTAACACTAGGAAATGCAAACAAGTTGAGAGAGTCTTGGTTTTGATTTTAAAAGTAGGTTAATCTGGACAGTAAACACCAAGAAACTGAAAGAAATTCAGTGAAATGTGGTGCAATGTTTTAGCTCAAATGTTCATACAAAATTATAGGTCAGGGTATGCCTCAAGAGAAACCTGCCTGCTGTCTTTCATCTGGAGTAGTAACTATTGTAGAAGTTTTTCAGAAATGTAAAGAGGGATTAGAAAGCAGGCTCTCACTGATTTTTAGAAGGATTTGTATGATTAATTCTATGTCTTTGTTTTTGAAGATTTCTCTCAAATTAGTGCATTTCACACACTATACAGAGGGGCAGTTTTTGCCTTAAATGATGTATTTGTTGAAGATGTTTGTTACATGCACAGAATGTTTGAAAATGCAAATTTGTGGACAGCTAAATGGGTAGTTGCATTTGTATCAAATGGCTAATCACAGAAGTCACCCATAAGATGGGACAAAGGATTGACTGTAGTGTCTTAGGAGAGTTCAGCAAATTCAGTTGTTATGCTTGGGCCTTCTTGCAACAATACGTCGTGGCAGCTTTCCTCCTCACAGTGCTCGAAGCTAGGGCCAACGTCAGAAATAATCATCCAAAAAACAGCAGCTGGCATTTAGAGCAAATGGTGAGGCAGAGAGCAGTTAACTTCTCCCTGCAGGCTGTGATTATATTTGCAGAATGGAGAAACCAGACTGTTGTAGCCATTGTCAAAGAAAAGTGTTCATCAGATAGAGGGTGATGAAGAAGGAAACTTAAACTTTCAGTGAAATTTTAGCAGTAAATTTCCAGCTTTTAGCATGCATTCAAACAATTTAACATTCCTGTAAGATTTTAAAGAAAACTCTGACAGTAAAGTAAAATGTTTAACTGAAGCTCAAATGAAATACCTGTCCCATTTGTGTCAAACTTCTCTACAAACTATTATTTTTCAAAAACCTTTTAAAATGTGACATAAATCTGGCATTAGGCAAGCATTCCCATCCAGCCAATCCTGTGAGATGAATTTAGCTTTGATTTTACCTGAGGGAGGCACTAGACGCATGAAGCAGTGAAATGCTGTTAAGGTAGGTTCCACAATGCTGTCCATGTCCCATCTAATTTCCAGTACTCAGTTTACTCCTTTCTGAGTATGCAGCTCCCTTAAAGACTTCCACATTCACGTGTTTCTTTGGGACAGGATATAGTATGTCACAGCGCTTCCTTTTAATGTGCATTTCCAGGCATGCAGGGGAAGCATTTAATTGTTAAGGATTTTACATTTCCAAGTTAGTATATAGAGTCTGTTTAGAAAAATATCTTGTGGGAGGCAGTGTGGGAGTGGTATAAGAAATTTCTGGAATATTTTGTTTTCTAGGAAGATGGTGAAGCAAGGTGGCTTTTGTCAGTGATGTTCTGGCCTACGTTACTATGATGTGTGAGGCTTTGCTGTTCTGTGTCATTAGACTTGATGAAACACTACGTGAGAAAGTCATTGAGCAGGAGAATGGTGTTAATCCTTTTTGCCACAGTGGTTTATGTGGCACTAAGAGTATGTAAAAAGTACACTAATGGAATTGTAGGGTTTAAGAAAAGCAGCATTTCTTCCTGTTTAAGATAGAGTTTTAATCCAAAAGGCTACCTTTTTTTTTTTTTTTTTTTTTTTTTTTTTTTTCCCAGCCTTTTGAAATTTTCATGTGCCTAAGGTATTTCCATGATGGTGACAATGAATTGCTTTGCCCTCATTGATGCAAGAGTGCTTGTAATCTGCCGAGTAGCCATATGGTTCGCATCTATTTTAATGGGTCTTTGACATCAGGAGAATAGCTGAGACAGCAGAAGAAAGTGCTTAAGTTTTGGAGTTCAGCCAGAACTAAGATTATTTATGTTTAGTAATGGAAGAACTACCAGTTTGCTCAGTAAAAATGTTTCAAAAACATTATGGGCTTAAAATGTTATTCCTATCAGGATTTTGTAAAATTAGGAAACATGTTTGCTTTTCATAGATGAATACAGCTGTAGCAGGATCCATTCCCTAATGTGGGGGTTCTGGATTCTATTTTGGCCACTAGATGTATGGAATTAAGTGCTCTGTCTTTCTCAGTTTTACGCTGCTCTAGGTCCGCTACCCAGAGAGCAAAATAAGGATGTTCAAAGCAGATGAAAAGTGCAGATGTATAGAACATTATCTGTATATGAGAGTACTTTGTCTGCTAGTACATTATTGCTGTTGCTTACCTATTTAATCCATTGTAATTTATTCATGCATAAATGAGAGTTGGATGTACATCATAAGATGTGTTACTAACACATAAGAAATAGCTTAACCTGAATTCTTCAAAGCTGGAAGGAGTTGAGGTTGTATCTTTTGTTTTTCGCAAGCTGACAATGCTTTTTTCTCAGGGTAGAGCACACAATATAGCTTGAGGTGCTGAAGAGGGTGGGGAGGGCTCACAGGTAAACAGTTCACCCCAACACGCAGAGGTCTGGAAGTATCCTATGGGTATCTGAATTTTCTGCTCCATGCTTTGAGAATCCCTTGGTATGGTGCAGGGGGGCCAAATTAAGACAGAAAAGATGGGGGCACAATTACATAAATCAGAGAAATGCTGATATAGAGCTTCGAAGCAACAGTAAAAAATGAGTTAGTAATAAAATTCTCAGCTATTGTAACCTTCAGTCCTCCAAAGAGATGTAAAATGAGAAATTTTCTTTGCAATACAGAAGGCAAGTGAAAGAAATCTTACAAGCCTTTTGTTAAGAATAAGGTGATGGCAGCCATTATTTGAAACTAAGTTAGCTGCAGGACTTGGTGGTTTGTTCCATACAGCGATATCACTGAGGAGACAGTCTCTAACCATAGTGTCCTAGTTACATTAAAATACATTACAAAAACCCGTGTATTGCTACATCTTTTTTCACCCTTAGTCTATTCACACATTTCTCTAGACATGTTTAAACTTTTCTGCCTTACAAATTGCTTAATTCTCTTTTATTTAACTGGTATTAACTTTTATTAATTATTGATGAACAAAGGCCTTTCTTATTCTCTAACCTCACATGGCTTGGATGCTTACTTTCATCATCTTTGTTGATGAGTTTTTTTTCAAAGAGGTGTAAAAATAGTACTTTTTGTTTTGATAGATAAAAGTTATCATTTCAAATTGCAACCATTTTAATAAAAATGTTGGTAGAAGAAGGTATGACTTAGTGGCCCAGCATGGTTTCCAGCCATGCTTATAATTTGCCACTAATGGGAATGATCGTGATTATGTTTGTGTGTTTATTTATTGTGTGCTTACTGCCATTTCCTAGTAGATCTTCCCATGTCTAGTAAACCACATGTTGGGTAAGACAGCTTTACTGAGTCAAGCTTTAACTTTTGTAATTTGTAGGTGTGTGTGTGTGTGTATACAAAAGTGTTGTCATGCAGGTGACAAAGCTATTTTCATGCATGTTGGTGCATTTGTAATGCCTTATGGAAAAATCACTGAAAGAAATCTTAATTTCTTGACTTACTGCTGAACAGTTGTCCCTGTCCTGTACTACAGTTATGTAGTACATGTCATGTATGTCAATGGCTTAAAAACGGCTCTACTGAAACATGGAAAACTGAAGGGCTATAATGAAAAAACTTGATGTTTAGTGTTTAGGCATTGCAGTGTTCTGTTCCTCTCTGGCTTGCCATATGGATGTTCTTCAGTTTTGGAATCCTTAGACATTCCTTGTATGTTCAATAGCCAGAGCAGTACATGAAGGGGAATGGCAGAATTACCATATGTAGTCATGAAGTAATTATAACTGCTGTGGATAAACAGAATTGTTAAGACAGACAGGGAAGCTAACAGCTGAGGAAAAAATGAATAAATGCATCCTACAATGTTTGTGTGCGTGCATATCATGAACAAGGATAACAAAAGGGCAAGGACAAAGAGCAGGCTGTGTTTCCAGAATGGGTTAACCATCCATGTTTGCCTGTAAAAGTTTTACTTTAAGTCTTTAAGTCTGAGTCTGGCCTCACCTTTAGGAAGGAAGTTTGCTTGCAGATGATTCCCAGTTTCCATAAATAGCCTGTGCTGCAGATGACCTGTGCTGTGGCTGTTAGTTCAGGTTGAGTGCTGCATGAAGAATGCTGCATAGTGTCCCTGAAAGTACAGCAGCCCCTCTGCCTTGGCAGACACCTGTAGGACAGGGCTCGATTCTGTGGGCTGCAGCTGGTTGCAAGCACGTTATTAACATGGGCTCTGTTCTGCTAAACCCAGAAACTGAACCACTTAAATGGCAAATCCCAAAAATCAAAATTTGAGCTGTTGATACTATTTCAGATGACAAATTCTGTCAGGGTTTTTTGAAGATATTTATGTTTGAAGACCTTGTTCAGATTTTACTTTTAAAGCGACTTTTTCTGAGGGACAGATCTGTAGCAGTAATTATGTTAACAGTATCATCCTCCCCTCTGATAATACACAGATTTTATGCATGATGGTACTTATGTTTCTGCCAAATATATTACATTCCATATAATCCTAGAACATGGAACTACGAATTATATTCATTGTTTAACTTTGTGAAAATTATTTTTTTTCCTTTCCTGGAAAACACCAGGAAAGGTATTTATACATCTGACTTATGTATCAAACCTGTAATACGTAAGTATATTAAAAGATCATGTGATCCATGGGGTAGTTTTAGATGGTGGTGTATATTCCTATTCTCACTGCTATCCTTGCACATCATAAACTGCTAGACCCAAGACGGTGGCATTAATTTTCAAAAACCACCTTCTGGTTCCTGTTGACAGTGTGTGTCCAGCAGATGCTAAACCACCACATCTCTGCATAACAAGCTGGCTGGAGTTAATACTGCCCCTTTTTCGCAGAACGGATGATAGTGGCATCCCTGGGTATCACTGTTGCACAGCCAGATGTCCTGTAAGTACTTCTGAGACTGTCCAAGCAGGGAAGCCTGTTGATTACAGTCTCTTTGGATGAATTGTTAGGTTACAAGCTTTTCCTGCCTTGCAAAACCTTTGAAACTGACTCCACAGAGGCCTGGCAAATGTTCATGACTTCTGATATATCAGAAAATATTCTGATGTCCTTGTGCTCTGTCTCAAGTTAAACAGTGTCCTTAGCAGTAATTACAGCTGATTCAAACTTACTATTTAAGTTGTGGTGCATGCAAAGTAACATGTGGCTCTGAATCCTGGTAAGATGATCTAAAAATCTGAGTTTCGGCTGCCTTGAAACAAAAGGACTGAATGAGTTATAGAGCAATCCATCCCAGATGCTGGAAAACGTTCAACACTTCCTTTCAATATCAAATAATCTTTGAGAAATCACATTAAGGCAGTCCTCTACTCAGAGATTTAAGGAAGTACAGGAGAACAAGAACATAATGCCTTGGCAGTGCTGACTGTGCTTCTTTGTGTGTCCTTTGTTACTGAGGTGGTCACAATTCTCCAGTGCCTTCGCTGACAGAAGGCTGATTGTATCTTAAAAAAAAAAAAAAAAAAAAAAGGGACACCTGAACATCTCTAGTTCATGTTTCTGGGTAACCAAGTCAAATCCTGTTATCTCTTGCAGTTCCTGCCTGCTCTGTTCTTGTAAACAACATTCTCATAAATATGAATATACTCTGACTACTTCCTAGTAGTAACATAGAAGAGAGAACTGCAGAGTTATTCATAGAGCCTTAGCTCTTCCTTTAATATGCTCTTGGTTGAGACAAAAGCAAACGCAAAAGATAGGATGTGTTTCAGAAAAAAATAACTGCATATAGTGTGAGGTCTCTGAACGTTTACATGCTTGCTTACTTACACAGATTAGCATATAATTTGTCTGACTAGGAACTACTATAGTGTTAATAAATAAAAGCATGTACAACAAATGCATGCCAGCTCTCATAGTCTTCAGTCCAATTGTATAGTGCTAGATTTATAGTGCTGGTTGTGTTGCAGTGACAGTACCCCTGTATCTCCTTGAGGTTCAGCTTAGCTCTATTTTAACACAGTTTTTGCCAGTGACATATAAAACAAACAAACAAAACATTTGATGGTGTGGCGCTGATAACTTAATTGCTGAAAGTGAGAAGAACTACAAAAAAAAGTTGAGGAAATGCATTAATGGGTTCTTTCAGATGGCTCATGGCAACTACAGTCTACTGAGACAGACAGATGACCAAACATTTAGGCATAAACATATGGTAATGTATTAAATTGTTCTAAATTTTGACAACACACACATGCACGTATGGGCATTCCTGCTCCTCCCTCTAAATCCACATAATTGAAAAGCCTATTCATGTCATCTAATTTTTATCATAGATTACATTATTTTTTTCCATCTGGAATTTGTTAGATAGGTCTTCTGCCTAGTTTCATTTAACTGTTAGCATGTAAAGTATGACTAAAAATTCAGGTTGATTTCTTTATGTATAAGAAGTACTATAATTTAGCTCTTCCATAGAACTGACAGACTTAAGGAAAAAAAAGGAAACATTTTTATCACTTTTATTCCAACATTTAGTATTTCTGTCAGTAAGCAACCATGTCAAGAATTCCATAGCTAAAGTCTAAAATTAACTGCTATAAATGTAAACCTTATGTAGTAGATAGTAAAGTTTAAAGTTGAAGATTCAAACCATTCACCAGCTTGTGTAATCTACAGGAACAATTACCTTCTATTTCTGCATGAAACAGACAAATATACATAAAATTAACCTTTTATATTTTCTTTCCTTTAATAATTTACCATAGTTTTATCTCTTATTCCATTTGTGGCTGAGTCTTTTACTTAGTAAAAATACTGGTGCTTGCCCTTCAGTAGCTTTTCAGTATTTCTTCCCAAATACAGGCAAGATCCAGTTGAAATCCAAATAATATCAATACTGTTATATCGGGTATTATATAGAATATTATATAGGATATATATTATATAGGGTATTATATAGGATACATTCCAGAAGGATTTAGAAGCCTTCTTCACTAGGAGCAGGATTTTTCAATGTGTAAGAGCATATAGGCAATGAACTTTATGATACAGAGAATATTTCTTTTCATTCTGAATTGAAAGAGTCATGATATCAAAATTACCCATATTCCATATATATATTTTTAAAAGTACTGTTTTGAAACTGTGACATGTATGAAGAAACAGTACATTACAACAGTATTTATATTATGCAAAATTGGCATAAACGTATCAAATATTCTCTTCTAATAAAATAACACTTGGCACCCAGTAGAACCTTTCTATTACTATTTTTGATAGGCTCTGTTGGTGAGAGATTTGCTTAAAAGTGGTTGTAAGTTTAAACATGCCTAATGTAACAATTTCTTTTAATTCCTTTGTGTACATCCTACACCCTTTTTGGAACACCCGTCACTGAGAACGGGTAAGTGAATGGTAGGACCTGTGGTTATTTATCTCTTTTATACTTTTTATCTCTTTTATACTCTAGCACATCTGTAGCTTTTCTGAAAAAGTGCACGTTACCATATTTTCAGCTGCTTGTCAGTATTTAGGAAAAATTTATTATTTCAGTGTTTCATGGAACTTAAAATGTTTTTATGATTATGTTAGTAGGGCATACCAGCTGTAGTCTGGCTACAAGAATATATTTTCCAATATGTTTCTCTCTCATAGTTAGATCATTCTATTTTTTAAACTTAACATGGAAGTTTGAGTTTTTTAGATTTCTGATGATTAGCATTTTGCTACATTAGAGAATGAACTGTATTTTAACTGACAATAAACCGAACGTGTTACGAAATCAAGGCTGAAGGCCAAGTGCTTCCAGTCTCTAGAGATGGTGCAATTTTAGATTAGCAGAGTACATCACGATGCTCTTATGGCTTTTATGGAATGGTTTCAAATCTTTCAAAAGTGGTTTCAGGCACCTGTTAAATCACTTTACTGCCTGAGTTTTGGCAGTTTGGTCTCTCAGTCATACCTGCCCAGTTGTTGTAAAGCAGTAACATATTACCTACTTCCTTGACATCCTATTGTCATTTTGCAATAAATCAAATAAATCAGGCTGCTGTTTCATCTTAAAAATCAAGGAGTGTCTCTTTCTCCAATGTTTGTATCTCTTACTTTGCACTAAAGGCTCACCACTGTTACCAGAGAGAAACAATACATAAGTATCACTGAAAGCAGTTATGAATATCTGCAGGAAAAGGATGGTATTTGACAGTTAAAATTTGGCATTTATTTTTAAATAAAATTTTACATTTATTTTAAATTAATTTAATTTAATTAAATAAATTTTAAATTAATCCCTTTCATATGAAACTGTATTTTTATAAGAAAAAAAACAAGAGTGTGAAGGACTTGGAAAAGAATTAGAAGAAATAGATTAATTTCAATGTCAGAATTCTACATATCAGGAATATATATATATATATATACACACACGTATTCAGTGGATGACAGCAGAAAAGGATGAAGATTAAGAAAAAAGGATTTGATTGTAAATCAGCGTTATTCCTATATTGTTCTGTGATAATAAGAGTTTCAGAAACACAAAAGATACTATATTTATAGTTACCCTAACACACTGATTTCACATATTTTAGAATACAAAAGATAGGAATCTTTTCTGTTAATGTTAGACCTCTACTAGAGCCTTGCTGACATAATACTGATGGTGTATATAGATCTCCAAGAGGCGCTGGTCTGCTGTTCTCCTGACTGCTGTCATATGCAGCATCATTTTGTTCACTGGGGTTTGAAGAGGTACAAGTAGGCTGATCAGTCTTTTTGAGGTGACAATGTAAAAGAAGCTCCTCTTGCTGGGATTTGTTTCCTTCTTTATTAAAAAGGATAAACATTTTAAAAATGCAGAGGGAAAACAACTGTCCTGGACAAGGATTTCCATTCTAAAGCAGTATATATTGTTCATTTTAACGGTTTGTAGTGGCTTCTGGGTTTGTCTACATGGTCATTTTTTCTAATCTTACCCCCTCATTTAGACTGCACTTCTCTGAACATATGTACGTATATATGTATGTACATATACATGTACATATGTATTGTTAAGGTAAATGGAACTACTCAAGTGATAAATTTGCTACATGACTACAAGTTATCATTAATGTTGTAATTTGCATCTGTTCCAGCTTCATCAATCCTTAAAAGAGAGAAGAGGAAAAGAACAAAAAATGTCCATTTTAACTGTGTTACTGTGTATTACTTCACGAGAAGGCAAGGCTTCACCAGTGTTCCTAGCCAAGGAGGAAGCACCCTGGGAATGTCTACTCGCCACAACAGTGTCCGCCAGTACACGCTTGGAGAGTTTGCAATGGAACAGGAGAGGCTTCACCGGGAGATGCTAAGAGAGCATCTAAGGGAGGAAAAACTCAATTCTCTAAAATTAAAGGTAAAAATTCTTTGATTTTGATCCCTGCCCTTATGTATTTCCATGAACACTGTCAGAGTGATATGGGCATGATGTGAATGCTTTAATCAAAACCCCTTCCTTGCTTTCCAGTCTGATTTCAATGGAAACAATTGCATTTTTTCTTTATTTTACTGAAGATCTTATGAAGTGCTGATGTGGTTCTAAAGTACTAATGTGTACCTTAAAGTGCTTTATCAGAGTATGGTTGTGTACTCTGTTTTCTCACAGAGAAGATGACAAAGGCAGATAGACAGTGGAACTTAGCCTCAGACAGGGTATCCAGCAGAGTCTGAAAGTGCCAGGAAGTGAACAAGTCCTCTGAGCCCTTGCACAGTGTCCTGTTAGAGAAAGCAATGGAAACATCCTAAGTACTGAAAACAAAACACCTTATTTTCTTGGACAAATTGACCAAATTTGGTAACAGCAATACAGAATGTTTTTGTTTGTTTGTTTTGTTTTGTCTTTTAATGTACCAATTTATACAATCATGTATCTTTAATACTTTACCAAAAGTTGTCTGTGTTAAAGAAACATCAGACAAATTAACTCGCTAGTTTAGCTAGTCAGAACAAATCTTAGCTATAGTTTTAAAGCTATCTTATTTTAATTTAGCAGAGCAGAGGAAACAAATTGTGTAGGAGAACAAAAAGAATAGGAGAAGAGAGAAGGGCATTGCATTCTTGGAAGTGTCCCTTCTACCTCTCTAAAACTGGGGGCAAAAGCTCCATTTTTGTTACATTGTTTAGTGAATGAAAAAACTTCCTATGTGATGGCTTGTGTTTTGGGCTTGTTTTCAGATGAATTCTGTAGTTAAAAGTGAACAATATTAACAGTTGTAGCTGAACTGCTGTGCTCCACAGCTTCTCCTTCTCCTTTTCCTTCTTTGATACCATTGTCTCTATTTCAGGTACTAGTACATATGCATAAAGCAAACTGGCACCTTACCAGTTTTAGAAATCTCACAGTATTTTTCCCCTAGAATGAACTTTGTTCATAAGTTTTATATCTGAATACCTGAATAAGTGCATATGACCCTTACTGTTGTAATTACTTTTTCAGTATTTTTTTTTTTTTTTTTGGAACTGTGAAACATTCTGAGATAGTTCATAAAATTTGATCTGTCATAATGAAAACAAATATAAAACCACTCAGGACAAAGGTAAATTAAAGATGGATATTTGGACAGGCTGGAAACAAAAGGATAGAGTTAATGATTTATCATAAATAGAGATTATACCTCTAAACATCTCACATCACAGGATCTTCAGAGCATCAAGGGTGAATTGAGCTGTAACTATGTAGATCCCTTGGCTGACTTCCAGGAAGAGCTGTTTTGCTTTTCACGTGATTTCTAATGAACACAAAAAGGAAAGGCTGTAGATTTCTAAGGTGATAATGTCAGTGATATAATGAAAACCTACTAATCAGTATATGAATGTAAATTACTATCCATCTGTACAGAAAAATGAGGAAAATTAGAAAGTGAAGCACAGCAAAGTTTGTTCAAAAAAGGCTTTCCATTTGAAAACAAATAAGCAAACTAACATTTTCAGTGTTTGCTTTCAATTTCAGTTTTCCTGTTTAATTTTTTTCTATAGGATTAAAATATGAAACCCATAGGTAGAAAGCATTCTCTCTTGTAGAATTTGATGAAAAGAAAAGAAGTACAGGAATATATTGTAATTGAGGCTTCATAATATTAGGTAGTGTTTATGTTTTTACTTGCTAAAAGTAAAGAGCCAAAAAAGAAATTTCTGTTAATTAAAACCAGATAAAGACTTTAAAATCATCTTCAGGTCACTTTAGCTGTTTAGCACTAACACTTCGGTATAAACACTGCTGACAGTGGCATAAACAGTTAGCAGCGGAGTGTGAAAATTCTAATGGCAGTCTGTGCATAAAAGCCATCTTGTCAAGATGAAAGGTAGAAGGTAGGCTTTACTTAAATACGTTATCATTTGAGGAAACATTATGAGTAAACACAACAGATTAGCTGCACTGGTCCTTATTGCTAACTCATAATGTCTCTTCAGATTAAGATATTTTGAAATGGTTAGCGTGAGCCTGGTGCAGTTAAGGCTCCTGGGTCTGTGGACCAACAGACAAATCGGTTCAGATTGTTCTTACTCTGAAAACAAGACAAATGCAAATGTAAAATGTTGTGGGTTTGCCTCTAGAACAGAATTACTCTAGAACCTTTTATTTTTTTTATATTTTTTTATCACTTTTTCTATCTTTTTCTCTCTATCTAGTGTTAGGGAATGTGCCTGAAAAGTATTGTCAAGGAAAGGTGAAATGTTGAGTAGCTTCTGTGAAAAATCTATGCTATTTCACCATTTTCTATAAGCTAGGTAAAGTTACAAAACCTAAATGTGATTATGGTGGTACACGTGGAAGCATATATGCTTAACAATTTATAAGAAAAGAAACTTGTAGTACACCGTAAGTAACTGCTTTAGACATACGAGAATTAACTGAATTTATTCAAGTTGATCATGGTACTGTCAGTAACTGGTAAATTAGTTTTAATCTTAGGGAGAATATTCAGATTTCAGTTTTGTAGTCCTGTCTAGAAACACGCAGAAGTCTTTAACTTAGTTCATGTAGTTGGACAGTAAAAATGGAAGCCAGTAGTGGTAACAAACAAAATTATAACGAATAGATAGTTCACTTTTTCTATGGTGAATTGGAGGAGAAACTAAAAATACATTTTCTGCATTGGCTTCCTTTGTCTTGGCTTCCTATCATAAGAAATAGCTTCCAGCTAGAGCAAGCAAAGGCATCTAACATAATTTTTTCACATTTTACAGAGGTGCGGTGATTTTCACCCAGAAAC
Organism: Nettapus auritus; assembly: GCA_011076525.1. Taxonomy (NCBI): domain Eukaryota; kingdom Metazoa; phylum Chordata; class Aves; order Anseriformes; family Anatidae; genus Nettapus; species Nettapus auritus. The sequence continues at coordinate 20,543,656 of CM021771.1, read as the reverse complement.
TTAATGTATTCATTGGCTGGTGCCTTATCCCATTGTTATGGCATTAACCTTTAGCTTTATGTGAGAATTGTTACCCATCTACGTATCTAGTTTAATTCAGATAAGCAATATTATGACAAGAGAACATAACGGCCTGAAGTTTTGAATTGAAAAATATATTTGATGGTTCTTGATAATTTTCACTCTGTAGTTGCCCAATTACTTGTTTAAGAGATGGTCAAAGCTTTCCATTTCATTAATTCATTTGTTCTTTGCATGACAAAATTGAGAAAAAAAAATCAGAGGAGGAAAGAATAGCATCCAGCAAATGAGTCAAAAGGAGCTAAGGTGCTTTGAAATTACTGACTGCTGTCTTATCTCACTCTATGCCCACACATTTTACCTTACAGTCTGTGAAATGCCTAAAGCATTCAGCGCCTGGCTGGCTTTCATTCCTAAATGTTCTACTGCTATATAGCGAAACAGTTCATATTTGCAGGAGGAGGGGAAGTATGTGACAGGCTTGGTATGGTTCTGTAGGTTCTTTTTGTAAACTGAGCAGTTACAGCATTTGCCTCATAGGTAAGACACCAGAAAGTTAATTTGTATTAAACAATCATTGAATAAAATAAAAAAAGATAATTACCAAAGCAGAGAATTCTTCCCCAGTTTCAAATTTAAATTATGATAGACAATTAACTTGGTTTGAACCATGTATATTAAAAAACGGAGAAATTAGAATTCTTAGGTAGGCCATTCTCCTATTAAATGAAAAAAAAAAAAAAAAAAAGGCAACAAAAATACAAGAAAAAAAAAATTAAAACATCAAGGCTGCCATTCTAGATTTGAACATTCAGCCTGAATTGCATGTGATGAAGGTTATTCCCACCCACTGGCTTTAGACAGCTAATTCAAGATGCTCTGAGGATATACCTGTTTTTCACTGTAAAGTACACAGAAAATGGAAAAGTTCCAATGTTGTCTTTTCTACCTCATTGAACTAATATATTGAAGTACCTTATGTAAATAAACTCTCCATTGCCCCAGGGCCACACAGAATTGATTAGGGTGCTGTTACCCCTCTTTTCCTGGCCACAGTAATATGAAGTAAGTATGAAGTAACATAGGTAGAAAAGGGCAAAATTAAATGACTTCCAGGTTTAAAATTAATTATCAGCTCAAGCAAATACAGGTATGTGCTCAAACAGTTCAGTGGAAAGACTACTGTTTGACCTCAGCTGTACAGACAGCAAACAACTTGTCATGCTACATGGATAGAGTGCATGAAGTGCACTGTTTTAGAGATGTGACACGTCCTAACCTGAAATAGCATTAGTAGTATAACTGCTATCTCAAAATGGCTATTGAAGAATTTCAGAGCCCATAGACAGGAACTAAAACTAATTAAGGGCTTCAAGAATTATCCTATTAAGAAATATGGAAAAGACTAGAATTTTAGAAAGGCACGAGATGTGGCAAACTACTATATATAATAAAGGATATAAAAAGCAGATATGAAATTGGAAGTTTAGAAAAAAAATAGCTTTAGGGCAAACATGAACTAAAAATTTGAATTAACTTGTGAATTACAGTGTGAAAGAACTGCCTTTTCACCCCATCTGTAATTGTATTATGGAACTTTTACTGGCATTTGTGGAGATCAGAACAAAGGGTGAAATGCAATAGGCTTTGTTGTTTTTTTTTTTAACAGATGTCTTTCCACATTCATAGTTCATTATATATATTTACATATATAACAACTATATGCAAGGATAGCTTAAGCACTTTGTTATTTGTTCTGTGTAACAGATGACAAAGAATGGTACTGTGGAATCTGAAGAGGCAAATACCCTGACACTGGATGACATTTCTGATGATGATATTGATCTAGACAACACTGAAGTAGATGAGTACTTCTTTCTACAACCCCTGCCGACAAAAAAGCGAAGGGCACTGCTACGAGCTTCTGGAGTGAAGAAGATTGATGTGGAAGAAAAACATGAGCTGCGAGCCATCCGGCTGTCCAGAGAGGATTGTGGCTGTGACTGCCGTGTATTTTGTGATCCAGAAACTTGCACTTGCAGTCTTGCAGGCATAAAATGTCAGGTAAATGTCTATATTATTGTCAATATTTAAATAGCAAGGGGAGGGGGGAGAAGTGCTTGTACTTTTTGTTCTTGTTAATGTGGTAAGTACTGGGAGCTTATTAAGTGAATTGTTAAACAATAACACTTGTGGATCTTAAACTAGTTTAAGTCTCAGATTTAAGAGTTTATAGTGTGCAATATAAATTATCTCCTTAAAGACTACTAAAGGCACATATATTGTTTAATATTTTTTGTTCGTACACAAATATTCTGCTCCTCATGTTCCTCTTTGCCCTTTATCTAAACATGCAAATGGAAACAACAGAAGGATCAGTAGCCTGCAGATTTCACAAGGCTATGTAGCTTTTGTTTGAGAGACAATTCACATGCTGTCCAAATGTGAATTATAGTCCAAACTCAATAAGAAGCAATATAGGACACGGTGGTACTGTTTTTTATTTAACATGCATGATATTTAACATGCATGCATGAAGAACTGCATGTAGGCAATGAAATGTGTATCTGCTAACCTAGCAGGAAGTTTTTCTCTCTGCAGACTGAAATGGTGCTGCATATTGTACATTTTCACCATGTTCTATGTACAACCATGCTTCCTAAATGCTTGCTAAAAGATGTCTAATTTTCCTGAGTTAGTATGCAGCCAGGTTGATTTCTTCCTAAATGCATTTTTTCATTATTTCTTAAATCCAAGATAAATTTTCACTGCTATTCTAAATAGTATATTCCCTTTGCTACTTCTGTTTTCATCTTAACATATGGGGAAGATGTACTAGTTTGCTTTACATGGCTTTCCTCTGCATCAGATTTCATACACTGTAGTGTAGATGAAAATCATAGACCTTAAGCTATCTAATTAAACTACCTGATCTGTGGATTCAATCACATTTTTAAATACTTAAGATGGATATTATTAGATGTATAAGTTCTGCCTACAGTCCGTTGTGTGTAAAACATTGCATCTACAATTGAGTGAATATCTATTAAAATATAAGAGTTTCTATTCCTGCTTTCTGTGGCCAGGTGCCCCCTATTGGCAACTTTATAACATTTTTTATAGATAATGCATTACATTTCAGTAGATTTGTAGTTTCCATGATTTTTATCAAATTTTAAGACTTTTCTGGGTAATACTTTTGCCTGGATTTGAGCACAACATTATGTAAAGCTGTAGCAGCTCCATAAATAGAAAAATAACCAATTTTTTGTTCCACTATGTAAAGCTCTACCCATGAATTGGAAACTTTTTTTTTTTTTCCTACTTTGCAACATTGGTACACATCAGTCCTTTGTGTTTTCAGCAGTATTGCTAAATTCCAGGGTTAACCCTCTGAATTACTTTTAGTTATGATTATTCTTATAAGTAGTTGTCAGGTGAATCCCACCTGAATCCCACTTCACTGCTGTGTTTCTTTAGGCTGCCTAGGTTGTCGTATCACCACGTTTATGCTAAGTATTGTTAATCTGTATTCTCTTTTTTAAAAGGTGGATCGTATGTCTTTTCCATGCGGTTGCACTAAAGAAGGGTGTAGCAATACAGCAGGTAGAATTGAATTTAATCCTATCCGTGTACGGACTCACTTTTTGCACACAATAATGAAACTCGAATTGGAGAAAAATAGAGAGCAGCAAGTTCCAGCACTAAATGGTTGCCACAGTGAGATAAGTGCACACACTAGTTCTATGAGCCCAGGACCCCATCCGGTTGAATATTCAATTGCAGAAAATTTTGAGATTGAAACTGAACCTCAGGCTGCAGTTATGCATTCTCAGTCAGCTGAGGACTTGGACTGCCCTGGGGAAGAGGAGGAAGAGGAAGATGGGAGTAGCTTTTGTAGTGGAGTTACAGATTCTAGCACTCAGAGTTTAGCCCCTAGTGAATCAGATGATGATGAAGAGGAAGAGGAAGATGAGGAAGATGATGAGGAAGAAAAAGCAGATGATTTTGTAGAAAGCATGGGCTCCCATGCTGATATGGTGCCTCTTCCTTCTGTCCTTTGCTACTCTGATGGAACTGCTGTGCATGAAAACCACTCTAAAAACGCCTCATACTATACTAACTCTTCAAATCTGTATTACCAAATAGAGAACCATGTTGCTGGCACTGCTAACCAGATTGGTGAGACTTACTCAGAAAGGGATGCTGTAAAGAATGGTAGTCTTTCTCTGGTGCCTTACAACATGACTTCAGAACAGTTTGTTGACTACACACGGCAATCAGAGGAAACTTTTAGCAGCCCTCATTACCCTTCTGCAAACCCCTCAGTGATTGTTTGCTGCTCATCTTCTGAAGGTGATAGCAGTGCTCCATGTAACAGTTTATACACTGAGCATAGGCCAAGTCACTCTCAAGTGGAATTTCACTCATACTTGAAAGGTCCTTCTCAAGATGGATTTGTTTCAGCTTTGAATGGCGAGAGTCGTGTACAAGAGCACCCTGCTGAGAATTCACTAAACCTCCCAGAAAGGAGCAGACTGCACGAAGAGTGCATCAAATCACCAGTGGTAGAAACGGTACCTGTTTAATATTAAAATTCTTCTAGGACTGACTTCCTATATTGAAATGCACTCAAATTGGATTTCCTAGAAACTTACTTTTTTTAAGAGGTAGAAAACACTTGGACTGTTGTCAGTGTTCCAGACACATTTTTGTTTTCTCAAGCTACATTGGCAGTGGAATTGCACAAAGTCAGTTCGTAATGTAAAGATTTAAAACAAAACAAAACAAACAAACAAAAAGAAACAAAAACATCAAACTGTCTTTTGATAAAAATAAAACACGTAAGTAAAAACCACACCCAACATATTTCACAGTAGCCTACCTGTCAAAGTATGTGAAACCTGCCAAGGTATCTGAATCAAAGCTTCATGTTCCGATTGTCGGGCCTGTGCAAGATTGTTAAAAATGATACTTTGAAATAATCATGTTTAGAGTCCTAATTTTCAACATATCTGAAAATGGTAAGTTTAATGTAAGTAATTACTGTACAAAAAGGTTTTAATTGTTCTGTATTCTATGTATTTTATTTATGGTAGTTTAGTACTCATGTTTTGATAAAAATGAACAGCATGTTCATTTGAACAGAAGATCCATAACTAGTAACAAAGAGCATGTCCAATTTTCATCTGGATTACCATGTATTCTTCCTATTTTAAAAATACTATTTCAGATAAATTATCTTGAAATGCATTTTTAGAGTACTATTTTCTCTTTTTACTGTTCTTGAGCAACAGAGGAGTCAGAAAGGGGGCATTTGTATCTTTTAGGAAGGTGAAATGTAGACAATCCTCCATCAAAATTAAAATCAGTGGCATTTCCAGAACTAGTACCCCCCTCCCCAAAGAATGATCATGTATATAAAGGCAAAGCAGTAGCTTAAGCTTGCACAGCACCTTTTAACCCAACAAACATTCTGATACTTATGCACTTTAGTGCCATTTTGCAGTACTATATTAACTGTGGGATCTGTGAACTATTTTGCAGAACTGCCATAGCTCCAGACTCTGAGGTATATGTAAGATCTCCAAAATCATTGTAGAAAATGTTTTCCCAAGTCAGTTTATGAATATGCTAGTAAGTAATTTTAAAAAAGCAGAATCTTGCTGATCACAGTTTAAATGAAGCATGGAAAATAACGTGTAAGTGTCTAGATTTTCCTCTTAAGCAGTTTTGATGAAATAAGATGGTTTTTGTGGACTTCTGATTGTATCCCAGATTTCCAGAGTCACTCAGTCTAATTAGGAACCAGTATATTCAATGAGGGAACATAGCTTCAGAGATTTTATATCTGCTGAAGTTTCCAAGCAGAATAACATGCTCATCATATCCATTAACTTCTACTCCATTTGTTTTAAAATTACATGGAAATTAAAATACTTACTGTATTTTACAGTCTTCGGTTTATTAACATTGCTTTCTTCAAGAAATGGATGTTGTAAAAGCCTATTTTTTCTATACACTGGTAATGCTCTACTGCCTTATTTTGATTTCAGAAGCTATTTTAGTATTTTCTTCTAATACTGAAATTTTATTATACATCAGGTAGGTTGCAATGTAGATCTGTTATGTTTGCCAAAATAAGGATTAGCATCTTAGTTTTTACCTGTGTCAAATCTCAGTAGTTAGCAGTATGCGTGTAAACACAGCATATATTTTAGCTCTGTAACACTGACTGTTTAGGTTAGAAGATCTTTACAACATCATGTATAGTACTCCAGTAGAAAAATTGCCAGATTTAAAATATGCTTTTAAAAAAATAAGCTTAGCAATGTTTTTAATGAGATCTGAGTATCTTTTATTGAGATCACTGATTTTTGATTTTTATTTTCACACTAAATTAGCAAAATGTTTTTACTCCATGTAGTAGCTGGAAAGTTTTTTTTAATCGGTTTGTTTCCACAAGAAACCGTCTATTGTTTCATGTCCCTAGTTCTCTATGGACTGAATTCCACATTAACAACAGACTCCACCTCCTGGGAAAGTGCAGTGATGTTGATTAACTGGCTCAGCAGGCCCTGCTCCTCCCCAGTCACAGAACACCCTAATCCCTTTCTGTACAGGCTGAGTAGCCAGGTAAAACGCATGTGTTCGCCACTTCCATATAGCACATACCCATCTTTATTTTTAAAGGAAAACAAACACTTTAGCTCATAAAAAGTTTTGCATGCAAGAATAAGAATGGTTTTGCTCAAGTTATTCTACAGGCAAACATAACAAGTCTCTTTTGTACGTAGCTATCTTGCATTAACAGCAGGCTTAAATCTGGCAATCTCACTCAACACCAGCAGCAAAAGCACAAATCCCTTCTTGAGTTGGGAGAATAGCTGTGACTCAATAGCAGCTTTTTAACTTCAGAGTGTGTTGGCTACTGGAGAATCATGCACACTTTACCAGGGTATTACTCTCAGGGGAAAGTTAAATGAAATATTTTTGTTTCATTATTCACCCCCTTACTGAGCAATAAGAAATTATTTTCTTGGCCCCTATGCTTTCAAATGATAAATACCTTTAATAATATTAGCAAGCACAGTAAGTGATTAACTTTATAAAATACATCTCAGCTAGCTTTAAGATACTGAGATTATAGTTCAGTATTATCCCTTGGCAAAGTGTTCAGACCCCAGGCCTCCTTAATATTAACATCTGTATATATTTCTGAGTATATTTAGATGTATATGTTTCTAGGGGCATTGGGTGAATACAGCTAAATTCTCTAAAGCTTGCAGCATAGGATAACAAGTAGCTTATAATAGAAAGGATAAAAGCAGAGTGACTATGAAAGAACATTCGCTACATTATTTTCCCTTGCTTAAAAGTACCTAATTCCTGGGAGTTGCAAAATAAAATGTGCAGGATAAAGATTTATTTTGAAAAAATACTCTTAACTATCTGGTGATAACGTAGACTGCATAACCCTTTTTTTGATCTACTGGTTTTTGATCAAGATTCAGTCTCAGGGTACAAACTAAAGAAATCTCGTTTAGTTCTTGCAACAAGTTATGAAGTCAAGTCAGTTGGTAATTCATGGAGATATCCAGGTAGCTATACTTATAATATCAACAAGCCTTCTAAAAGAGAGAAACTCATAATATGGGGAAAAAAAATAAAAAATAAAAAATAAATTTTTTCCAGTATAGTTCAACCTGTTCCCCAAACTACAAACCAGCAAAATATTAGGCTAAACCCTTTTTGGTCATTTATAAGTTGACTAGAGTGAAAAAAAAAAATAGTCACAGCCTTGCCCAAAACAGGTAAGCTAATTTAACTGTGAAATCTATTGTAGGCTGTAGAAATCAGGTGAGAGTTAAGGTTCCTATCTCTTGATTTTCATGTATTGTTTAGAACACCAAAGTACCCTTCATGTAGGGGAAAAATAAATTTAAATCATGGACAGGAGAATTTTCTAGTCTCATATTCTGGGCTAGTATATAATTACATATGCTGCATCCCGTTTCCCGGTTAATATTAATGTTGATAACAAGGTCCTATCATTTTGGGCAAGCTTATTTCTATGTGATAAAAGTATTATGTTATTAAATGATAAACACCAATGTTTGCTTCTATATAGATATGGCATATCATTTGTGGAAATGTTTACTTTATTGATAGCTGTATCAGGTTTTTCTCCTAATGTATTTGGCTACTGATAAGCATTCATAAGAAGCCAGATAATAAACTGGCAGATAATTTATGGTTACCTTAGGTAGTTCAGAAAAATACATAAAAAAAGCACGCCTCCCTCTGTTAAAATTCGATTTTCAAACAGAAGATCAATGAAATAGCACATAAAACTGAATCGCTTTTTGCCCGTAATGTGAACTTTGCCTGTCTTGGAAAAATGCATTATTAAAGTTTATATATAAAGCTTTAACTGATGTTAGTCATAAAACTGGAACTTTAGTGGCAAAACTGCAGCAATCATATTTTTTTCCTAAGAGCTGTAACTCAATTCATACCCATTGAAACATTCTTGAAAAAACAAAGAGCTGATCAGCAAAAGTTTCTATGATTTTTGCTCAATACTTTTTTTTTTTTTAACCAGGTACATGCCATTTAGATAAGAAAGGTTTAAATTTGTAAAGTTTTACTATTTTGCATTTATATAAGTTGCTGCTAGTGAATCATTTGAATTGACATTTGTGTCTTTTAAGGCTATTGATTACCATCAGTTGCTATAATTATGGTTCATCCCACTCATTGCTCTGTTTACTGCATCAGTTAACAATGCCATCCTGCCTTTTGTATAAGTTCTACAGAAAATGCATGTAGTACGCATGCTATTGTTACTCACAGATCCAGTTTCCAATCTTATCAGGGTGTTGTATTTCAGTAAATGTGCTATCAAACGGATCCTGTAGCATTCCCTGCCCTATAATCAACTGAGAGGATGTCTTCACTAAACACAGCTCACTTCTATAGATTGAATACATACATTTGTATGTAAAACAGAATGTCTTAAGTTTTTGAGTATTTCAGATGTTCACGATACTTTGATGGAAATTTGATATACTGGATAGAGTACTTGGCTTGACAGAGGAGACCTTTTGGCTTTACCTTTGTCTTGCTCCATCACTTGGAAGTGCTCTGGTTTGCAAGGTACTTGGAGATACTGTGATAAAAATATTACATAGAACAGACAGAATACTCTTTTTTCCTCTTTTTTTTTCCTGGATTGGTAACTAAATTTCTGTACTGCAAACAAGTCACTTTTCTAATAACGGCCAGTCCAGGTCAGAAGTGAATAGAAATTGCATCACTAATGTGAAACAGCAAATAAAAGCAACCTCTTTTTTCCATGGACCAAATTAACATGCAAAAATTTAACAATGATATTCGTAAAGAAAATCAGAATAAAAACTTGACTTACCTATTGAGTGCCCTACCTCTGAGCAGCAAGACTGTAATTTGTCAATGACACCACAGTTGGCAGAAGCAGGGAATCTTATTCCTCTGTGTATCTTCTTTTGCCAGTTGAATTCTCTGAGTTTAAACTTCTTGCTGTGGCTGCTCCTGTGCTGAAGCCAGAGTCCTCAATCTAAGCTTAAGCAAAAGAGACAGTTGGACCCACAGTACTGTTTTAAAGGCATTTGCAGAACAAGAAACTCCTGTGGTATAACTCATGAGTTATATAAACTCATGCGTTATGCTAAGTTTAGTTTCCAAAAGCAGTCAGGACAGGCACAGAAGATGATATGGGAAATCCTTAATCTTTAGGGGTGTTATGCTTTCCTACTGGGGCTCTAGAGTAGTTATATCATCTACTTTATTACAGTTTCAGAACATTTGATGTAAAATACTTAGAAAAACTAGAATTAACTCAGAGAATATATTCTATAGAATTTATTTCTAAAATACTAAATCTGATTACTATTTTTTTAAATAGTAGAAAGCTACTGTTATTTTCAAAACATGCACAGACAGAGTTCATTAACATGTTCCTTGGCATGAGAAATTTCAACATTTGCTTTTTCAATATTTCTTTTAAAAAAATAATTGTAGCTTAATTTTGCTGTTCTCAGTAATCACTGCCTATATGCAAATTGTTAATTGCCCATTTTCTCCAAGAGGTGTGCAATCCAAAGTACAAACCTTATGAAGTGATGACTACATACTGATTAGTTGTAAAGATATCTGAGTGAACACACGCATGAGTTCTTCATAAGTGCTTCCTGTTCATTCTCTCTTCCTCCTCCTCCATCACAGGCAGCTTTTCATTTGGTTACTGAAATATTCTGAAGCATTGTTACCTAAGGAAGAAGAAACCTATAAATATTGTAGAGAACTTTCTGCCACTCCACTGGCTGATATCGAGAATTTTAATTACTGTAAGAACATCCAATTCATTTAAAACATCTCCATATTTTGCAGCCTTAGTCTTTTTGTTGTTTTCCTTCCTCCCTTACTCTATGTATCTGGTAAATGTTTGTTGTACAGTAAGGTTTTTCATTAAAACCAAATGAATATGAGGGCAACTCTAGTGTCCTCTGTGCTAGCTATCTGGAAGAGTAGATTATATTTTTCACTTACATTAGCAAGCAGAAAAATTGGAACTGTGGTGAAAAATGTCCCCTCCTAACCATTGTCTCTGAATTGACAGTTATCAGGGAGTAATCCCAGCGGGGTTCCTACAGACACTCCCTTTCCATACACACAAACAGAAAGGAAACTTACCCCCATGAGCTGCCAACATGTCGCAGGGGATCCTCTTGAAGCCTGCAGATCCAGAGGAAGAGTGTCATGCTTGATACAGCAGAGCTCCGGTACAGGATGAAAACCTATGATTGGGGAAAGCAGAAAAACATTGCATAAGAAAATAAAGTTTCCTTCAAACTAGGGTTGCGATTTTTTCCCTAATATAAATAATAAATGAAAAACAGCCTTTTTAGAAATGGGAGTGAATTAGATATGAAAAAGGAAAATTAAAAATGTGTATTGCTCTACTAAAAAAACACTAAATATTACATAGGAGAGAAGAATGAAAAAAAAAAAACAACATATCCCCAGAACAGGAATGGAAAAGTATATGCCTGTTCACTACAAGTTTAGCCATATCAAATCATAATATGAATTTTGTTACTTAAAATATTTTAAAGCAAATATGAACTTGGTGCAAATAGGAAATGTTGTTTTGCCATATAAATTGTATGCAGGCAAACATTAAATAAAAGACTTATTTGTAAAAACAACAAAGGAAAATAAAACCCTAGAAGCTACACTACCACGTCTTTTCTCTGCCTATGTCAACTGCAAAGTCAAGTTCAGTCTTATTTTAAGTAGATCAGCTCCCAGACACATTCTAATATATGTTCCTCAAATAACAACAGACACTAAAAGCAAAAAAAAAAAAGCATGTGTCCTTTTTATTAGCATTTTAGCTTGGAATTTTTGAATAGGGATTTGTACATTAGGGTAGCTAATTTTTCTAAGTTTCTCCACCAGAAACTTTTTTTTTTTTTTTTTTTTTTTTTTTTTTTTTTAAGAACTTCTCAAGAATGAAATTTCAAATCTGGATTATGGGTAAAGGTCATCTGTGCTGGGGTAGTGGGAGATTATTGTAAAAACAGCCACCCATTTGTGTTTTTCTGAGATGTGGATTGAACATTGGTTTTTAGCTTCTTGAGTAGATTTGAACATTATGTGCACTGGCAGCTAGTTCTTCTAACAGCAACAACAACAACAACAAAAAAACAACAAAACACAAGAAAGCATGCTATTTTTCTAAAAACCATTACACACAAATACCACACCATGTTAGTTTTCACATAACAATGCCCACATAAACAATGCTTAACAACTGGGTCCTTCTTTTAATTGACTGATGTAGGCACTTCTATGGAAATATGTCTGAAGTGTAGTTTGTGAAACATGTTTTAAAGTGTTTGATGTAAAATAAGACATTTAACAGTGCAAAAATAGTCAAAATCTGTAGGTTACAAATTTGTTCCTAAGAGCCTCAGCCTGTAATAGTGTCTTAGTAAAGTCAATCTTTTAAGTTAAACTGCATTCTGGTGTAATAACCTTTTGCAAATAAAATGATTAATACAGATGTACTGGTTAATACCTGTTAACATAAAACATAGCAGTTTTGTTACTTTGATTTGTTTCTATCTACAACTAATAGTTAGCAATTTTGTAAAAAACAAAGCATTTATTACATTTTTACGTTTAATGTTTTCATTGTTTTAACAAATAAGAAGTATGTCAAATTTACACTGTCTATTCCAAACCTTTCTTTTTCGAAGGTTCATCTCTCTCTCTGTATATATATATTTCCCCATAAAAGCATAAAATTGCTTTGAAATTTTTTGTTGGCAAGTGGTAAATAGTAGGCCACAGCATGGATTCAAAAGTTGATGGTCTTTCAGACATGTAATCCATTCAAATCAGACTAGTAAAATTGTGGTGTAATTGCAGCAATTTGTTTAAAATTTGTACATTACATCTAACTTTACTATTTTTTGAGAAATAGAACTGTTAAGTAATTAACATTTTCCATTACAGATGATCTTGCATACTAAAATTATGGAGATATCTCAACAGTAAAGCAACATATTTAATTGGACTACTGCTTTTAAACTGTTTGAAGAAGCAAAGAGAAAGAAATTCCATCCTAAATCTGTACATGGAAATAATTTTAAACTTCACGAACTACACATTTCCTTAATTAGTTTCTTCTCTTTCTTAAATAAGTTGTAACATCAAAGATGCCAAAGGGTAATATAAGCTACAATAATATTCAACAGAACTTAACCTAGACCTTATGTTGTAATAATTTATTCAAATTAACTGTATTCTTCTGTATTTATATTTTCAGTATTTATTATGAATGATATGGAATTTGATGTATTTATTGTGGCTTACTACTGCAGTGTATATATTACAAAAATGAGCATTTTTAAGTCTTAACATTAGGTTTTTTGTTAATTAGTGGCACTTGTATCGGCTGTATTTTTATTATATATTGTACAATATATATCGTCCATTTGTTTGCAATGAAGTAAAACAGGTTTCTACGTTACATCATGGGTGCCGGTGAGTGCATTGTGCATCTTATTTCTACTATGCAGTCACTACATTCCTTTCTTCCCTAGCAGAGTCAGAATTAGTACTGCACATCCTCTCCAAGACTGCTGAGCCTTTAAAGCAGCTCTGTGAAATTTCAAGCATTTTGCCTATTCTTCATAGTCTGATAGTGTAAGAAGCAACTTGCAGTTTTTTGTTTTGTTTTTTAAACCTAATCAGCATATAAACATTTAAGAAATCAACTGAAATGCCTCATTTGGTATATCTGTTTGTCCTTTAATGACACTACAGCCCCCACTTTTCTTTGGCCAGTGGAATAAACTACATGATTACTCTGCAGATAATCCTATTGGTTAAAAGTTAATGAAAGAACGGTTTTCAACAGCTGTTGGGGAAAAAAATTGCAACAGCTCTCTCTGGTGGCCAATTTGGAGTAATTTTATGGAACAAATCATTTTAATGGCTACAATGGCAGAGAAGCTGCACTGTTAAATTTCAGGACAACTGCTTAATTATTCTGAGAATTGCTGATCAACATTGCTTCATTAAGAAAAGAATTAACAAATACAGTTCTGTGCCATCTTTTTATTCTGATAAATTGAACTTTACATTTGTAAAAGGTAAGTTGTCTGCAAGTGTGGTGACAAATTATGTACAGCTGAATTACTTGTATTTGCAACAATGCTAAAGATATTAAGTTGTTCTCTGTGCTCTAAAAAAAGTTCTCACAGGATTAAAGGTAGCATTTGTTTTTAATTTGTTAGGAGTTACACAGAAGAAAATAAATGAACCTTTCTTATCAAACTGCTTTTTGCATTGCAATGAACTACAGTTAACAGTGCTCCAGGGCTTGCTACAATGTACTGATATAAAAAACTTTGGAAAACAACTTCCAAAGCTAGCATTCTAATTTAGGACATCAGGATGCCAGTTCAGAAATAGGAAGGCTTAACACTAAGATTCAGCTGTAAGCTGTTCTATTAATAATACTCACGCTTATGTAGATCAGCAGTTACTCCGAAGGTTGATGAAACAAATTCATCAGGTATGGTGAGCTAGCAAAGTCCCAGTGCATTTAATGGCACCATGTCCAGGTAGATCCTCAAAGGGTCAGCAGGGCCTCTTGCTAGTGGGAGCAGGGGGACTGGGACTGACTTGAGCCATGAGCCCTGCAGACTTGGAACACTTAGGACCAGGCGTAAGGCTGAGCTGTCCTCGCCCAAAATCAAGCCTTCTTCAATACTTGCAGTTATTCTCCTGAATGTATAAGAGAGCACAGTGAGATAGAGATTAATACTATTTTTTTTTGGTAAATGTAGGTAGCCCACATAGACAGCTCATTGATGCATATGTAATAGTATTTCAGTTTCCCTCCTCAGAGAACAGCAGAACATAGCGTGATTGCTGAAAGTATTTAAATTAAAGCAAAGGCAGTAAATGAGCCAGAGAACCCCCTGCAACAAACTGATTTTCAATGTGCCATTTCTATGAACGCCATCATCCTGTTTTTCAGAAATGCCAGCTATAACATGAGCCACATGAAGACATTTTAGGTGGTTCTTAGAAAAGTAATCAAGCATTTTTAAAAACATCTATTTAATTTATTAGCTTAGAGGAGAGTAAAGGCTTATAATTTAGATGCTTCAATGTATACCATTATAATTTGATTATAATTTCATATGATTATGAAAGTTGTAGGACTAAAGAAGAGATTTGCTGAAGTTACAAATCTACTTGTTTTCAGTAGGTATTTCAGGAAGATTGTTTAAGTTTCCTGGTAAATAAATAGGACTTCTAGAACAAGGAGGACCTGATAGTAAGGGAAGTGAAGCACAAGGGAAAATTTATCTCATGTTAAACTGTTCAAGGTATAGTGAGTGTTACAGCACCCTGGACTATGTTCAGTACAAATTAATTAGTTCTCTATTTAGCGTGTTTTGGATTATGCAACAGATACTTTTTTATTTCCAATACTAAAATGGGATTTAGCTTACCTCTGACAGGTAGTTGAGTGTCCAGATAACAGACTGAATTACTGTTGTACTAAGTGCTGCAAAAATGCTGCTCATAGCTTAAGGAACAGATAGGAAACATATAGAAAAGATTAGAATGTTTGCAATAGTAGCAATGGTTAAAAAACCCTACATTAAAATGTTTTACAAATTTTGGACTACTGACCTATAATAGGCCAGAAAAGAAATCTCAAAAAATGAAAAAAAATATATCTTAAAGACAACCATAAATTTCAGAATAAACCTTCCTCTTCTGCAGCTCAAACTGAACACTAAATATAATAATTAGGTGACCCACTACACCTGAATTTTTGTAGCAAACAGAGTATGAGCCAAGTACATATATTGCTATATCTGTTAAAATATGGTCTTAGATTGCCAGTTAGAAAATCAGAAAAGACAAAAATTAAGTTTCTCTAGCAGTGAGTACCTGCTCAAAGAAGGATTACTACGTCCAAATCCAACAGAACCCATTTCCTCGTTACTTAAAATCTAATTTTTGAATGCTTTATCTAAGAAGAAAAAATATAAATCAGTAAATATATCATAATTCAGATATTCAAATCTTTAGGAAAAACAGGTTGCATGAAGAAATTATCCTTTAGTGGTTTTAAAAATAATACATTTGCTATATAACATGAACTATGAACTAAAACAACTGAAGTCCTTTTAAACAGTTATTCTAAGTACTTTGTCTTTCAGAACTGGTTCCTTAAACAATCTTGGTTTACGTTTTGTACCTGGGGGTCAACACAGTAGAGTTGCTATTTACATCATTTCCCCATCTTCTCTTCATGCTTGTTGTATAATCTTCTCACTGACCTGTATTCCATTTTTCCTCAACTCCTTCTCCAGTTTGTCAAGGGCATTTGTTGTCCTTCCAGTACTTGATCTGCAAACATAATGAAAACAGTTTATATTCCATTACTGAATTATGGAAACATTTATCAGGGGGCAGAGGCAGATCTTGGTGGAATTCCATTCCATACAGCTTTCTAGTACAATTTTTCAACAATTTATGTCCACCCTATAGCAACTTATTTTATGTCATATTGCCTCATAGCAATATAGGAGATTGATGGGAGATTCTCACAGGTGTCACCAAAACCTTTAACAAAAGCCAAGACATGACTCAAGGGCATGATTATCAAGCCAGAAAAATAAGCTAACAGAAGTTAATGCTCCTGACAAATTCTTGCTGGTCCTTGCTTATTCCTTTGTTGTCTTCCCTTGCTGTCTTCTTGTTGACTTAGAAGTACTGAAATGATTTCTTCTTGTGTTTCTTCAGAAGCTGAACTCATTAGTCCAGACTTGTGAAACTGACGAAAGGCAGGCTTCCTTCTCCCATTAAAAAATAAATAAATAAATAAATCACAAATCAAAAACAAACAAAAAAGCACATCCATCCATTAAACTATAGATATCCTATAGATAAGTAAGCATTTCTTTTTAATGATATTTATTATTTACTAGGACAAAAGGACAAATTTGAGCAGGAAAAATACACTAATTTCAATCTCTAATACCCAGTCTTTCATTTTTTATTCTCAGCTTTATAGTTGATCATGCAGCCAAATACTGTTCTTTGCCTTCACTTTAATCTTTTTCTTTTAATTTTTCTTAATCTTAATCTTTTTTTTTTTTTTTTTTCCTCTAGTGCAGGCCTTGAAGGAAATAATCAGTATTTTCTAAAATACTAAGCATTACTAACTGCATCAAACTAGGCTTGATCTTGTTCCACGTTATGTGCACCTTTCTTGAGATTCACACTTTAAAGAGTTCGTTAATAAAGGCAAGTTTTTTGCTGTTACACCTCATGTTTTCTTCCACTGAATAGATATGGATGTTCAACACAATTCTGGTAAACTGGAAAGCTTAATAACATTACTGCCACAATACTAGACCACAGTTTTTTCCTTGTCTTTGGGCTGCTACTTTCTTTCCTTGCTAGAAGTATATTATTTTAATTTCATAGTAATTTTTGCCCCCACCATACCATAAAACATGCAAATTGAAGTTTTTTGTTTGTTTTTGTTTTAATCTCTGTAATTCAAACCAACCAGTTAAGTCTTCTCCAAATCAGAATACAGAATTTTATTATGAAAGTTTACCATAGTAAAGTGCAATTTTTCTGTGATTTTAGATGTTTTAAGTATGGGATGATCATTAATCTCACATTCATACCCTGAAGTAAACATTTGCATGTTAGAGTACATCTCTGTTCCCTAAGAGGTTATTTTAGTGTAGAAGAGTTCCCTTCATTAAAGAAGGTCTGAAACAGTCACAGTCAGAAAACGGTCATGATTGGTGATTGCAATGGAAGACTAACAGAATAGTGCTTAACAATTGTGCATCCGGTAAAATAACCAAAGAAATAAATATTTTTAAAATACTTAAAGGAAGGCCATTTCTGAAGTAATACCCCTACATAATACAATAAAGTATATTTCTGATGCTTACAAGGCTGTAGTATTTCATTAAAAGAGCTAGCAAAACAGTTAGGAAGACCACTTTGACTTAAAACTGAGGTCAATCCTCTGAAAAAGGGAAAATGGCAATAAAAAAAGAAAAAAAAAAGAAAATCGACATTTAAGTGTTTGCACAGGAAATTATGTACAAATAACATTAAGACATTAAGTAAACATTGCATAAATCACTAAAAGGTAGAAATAAAATTTAGTTGGTAACAATTTAAAAGTAACAATTAACAAAAAGCTGAAAAATATGTTAATCTTACAGTGTAACTCACAAATTTCAAAGTTCATGAAATCATAAAAAAAAATATACAAAAAGTTTTGGCTAAATAAAAGGAGATTAATATCAGAATAAGAAGATTTTCCATTAAAGTGATCATACATAAATAACGTATTTCAAGGAGAATGGACATTTTCTTCTACAGCAAAAGGACTGATTTGCTAGAGGCACAGCACAGGATGCTAGCCTATTTAGCTTTAACCAGAAAGTAAAATGTTTAATTTTTTCAAATGAGGGAACTTAAAAAATAGTAAGAAAGTTTCACTGAGTGAATTAAACAGTTTAGAAAAAATAAGTCAACCAATTAAGCACATATATATACACATAAAGCCTCTTGGTTTTCAGACAGTATACAAGAACTTGTAACTCTACAGAGAAAATTAGTCATCTTCAAAAGTAGTTATGATATGTGGAAAAGCAATATACAAGGTCCCCAAAGTGAAAAGCGACTATAAGATCTACAAATCAATGGTCAACATATAAAATTTTATCGTGGAAATACTGTAAACGTTTTTTCTTAATTGGGACCTCAAACATTCTTTGGTGTAAAAGACTTCTTAGGGAATCCTAGACAATCCAAGCCTACACGTTTTATATCCAACTTAAATAAGAGAGAAAAGAAACTGTTTAAACATTTTGCATTTAAAGTATACATCACTTTAAAATGCGGTATACATATATGGTCACAGTGTAGAATAGAACTGCCTCTTTTTTTTTTTTTTTTTTTTTTTTTTAAATAAAATGCTCCTGTCTATAAATAGCAAATCTTAATGGTTGCGGCCAAAGATCCACTTCTGGAAGGGGTCTGACGGATTGCAGGATACCAAACTTGGATGCTCTCCATTTCCTGTAAGGCACATATGTAGTGCTGCACTGTACAGAGTTTGATCCTAATGTGGATGAGAAAGGAGAAAAAAAAAAAAAAAAAAAAAAAAAAAAAAAATTTTTTTTTCCCTCCCATCATTTTTTGCAAGTTCAATGTTTTTAAAAAGAGTAAGGCCAGACAGGTAGTGCAGAAGGAGGCTAGTGAAAAAACATGAGTAGAACGCAAGTGCCCAATTTTTTGCTAGTAAAAAACAAATATTTTAAAAGACAGAAATAAAACATTTGGATTGACTTTCAGGTGCATGGACAGATACACACACTAATTCATATCAAGAGTTTTTTTTTTTTTTTTTCTTCTTTTTTATGTTATTTTTTAATATAAAAAATTTAAAAATGTAAAAACATAAATTTTTGATCTGGTATCTACATTTTTCTCCCAAAACTGAACTTTTTTTGCTTCGCTTTTGTTTTGTTGGTGTTTTCTCTTTTATTAGAAACCAAAAATAAACTCATGTAAAGATCATTGATAAGATGCCCGTTCACTGTACAGTATAAATACCTTTTGATGCTGCCATTGCTCTTCTCTAAGTGCAAAGGTTTTCTGGCCTTTGTAGTTGCATTCGCGAAGCTGCACAGGTCCTTTAGAAGCATGCAGACAAAGCTCCTTCTGAATGTTATGCCGAATTTCATGATGTGCAGAATACTCAAAGTACTATTTAAATAATTTTTTAAAAGTTTAGTAAATAAATGCTAACAAGAGTATTAACCCACATTAACCTTTTGACATTCCAGTAAACAAAGGAATATATTTCTTTTGTTATTCAACCATTCAAAACTACAGAATTATTTATTTTACTTCAGTGTATGCACTTTAAAAGTATTTTCAAAAGTAAAAGTCTTTTTAAATACTAATGCAATGGAATATAATTAATAGCACTTAAATGTAGAAGTTTTAAAAAACACTTGTTGCATATGCACTATGTTGCAAGAGTCCCTTGTATGCTCCCCCAGAAATCATAACTTCAAGGATACAAAAGAAAGAGTAGAAATAATTGCAAGGATAAGTTGAGTTTTGGCCTTCCTTAACTTTAGAAATCTTTATTCATTTTTGTTGTTGCTGGATTTTACTTTTTCTTAGAGAACCAAAAACATATTTTGTCACATGGAACAGTACTGACTGCCATTTGTCAACTTCTGCTGCTTGAACTAAATGATAAATGCTAACAATAGGATGCTGTCATGTTCTCTGTGAACTAGCTTTTGGAAAAGTGTAATGTAAGGACACATTTTGTGAGTGAATTTTAGTGTTATTTCCTGACAGCAGATTACTTTTAAGACTCAGGCATCCTTGGCTATAGTTCAGGTCTAAAATAGTTCAGGTCTAAACAGGGATTTAATTCTAACATTGACAGACACAGCTGTCCTTTTATACTCTCATTCTATCTTATCATCATGGTCTCTTCCATTTCTCCCTCTCAACACTTCAGAATTCCTATCATGTCCCATTACCACTGTTTTTTGGCTCCATATGTCAGCCTAATTCACCATATCCTTCCTTTGACTATTAAGCCATGCTCACTTAGCTCCCTGACAACTTTCAACTGTCTGTCTAGTTGGTCACCTTCTGGCCCCTCACTGCTTTGGCATCAATACTACTTACTGAGGAACAGCCATCTCACTCTTAAGTCCAATACCACTTCCTGAAACTGGCACTCATAGGAATGACCTCCTTTAGCTCAAACACAACAGTTTACTCAAAATGTGTTCATCTAAGTAAACCTGTTTTGGTTTATCTTTTGAACTCAAAATCTCTGCAAGCCCTGAAAATATGACTTGAATAGTAGCTTTAAATAAAACTTCATTCATCTTGGACGTTGAGATGGACATGTTACCAGATCTATAATATGCTAAAAAAAAAAAAAAAAAAAAAAAAAAAAAAAGTTAATTGGGGGACAATTCAAAAGCTAGGTTCTTTCTTTCACTCCCCTCTCCTATCTCAAACATATGAGCTGAAAGGACAGGTAGCATGAACAATTTCAGCCTGCACTGCTGAAGTCTGAGAACAAAGAGCATAAAGCAATTGAAAATAGTATATTGCAATGAGAAGGGTTAAGTAAGAAAATATGCAAGTTTTTTTGTGTATTACAAGCACAATCTATGTTAAAAGGACTCAAACTGTTGAAGTATGGCAGGAGAAACTAAAAACACCAGTTCTAGTACAATCCAGGATAACTTAGAAAGAGATGACAATCATACAGCAGATCTATCTCTTAATACAATGTCTCGATACACTCTTCCTGCATTAATGAGCGTGACTATTTGAAAAGGCTAATATAGTATTAGAACAGAATAGTAATAATAATAATAATAAAAACTTCAGTACTGTAAGAAGCTAACATAACAGGGTAGCCGTTAATCCAGACAGTATTCTGTTTTCCACAAAGATCAATTAGGATCAAGCATCTGAGTTTTCAGAGTGCTATAAATGGATGTTTTTTATAATCAAAGATTAAAAAAATAAATAAATAAATCTAACCAAAACATTTAAATCTTTGTTGAGCTTTAATTATTAAGTATCTACAGACAATAAACTTTATTCTCCAAATAGCTCTTTAAAGCAACAGAGAATTGTGCATTTCTGGGGGAGGGAAACGTTACTTTTGTTAGTATTACAGTAGTGCCTGAAGAATTCAGTATCTGACATCTATTGCAAGTCATACTGTAGAGGAAACAGAAGATCATTGCTGCCTCCAAGATATATGCACCAAAAAGAGCTCTTCTTGGACAAATTCAATCATACTATTCACTTGCATTGACCAGTATAGGGTAGACCACTTTGACCTCACACTACGAGGCTGCAAGCATGACAGAGAAAGATGGCTCAGGCCTGGCCACTTGGTCTCCCATTGGCTGGATTCCCATTAACATCTTCCTTGCCAGTGTGAGTCCTGGTGGCAGAGAAAGAAGCAAGAGTAGGAGGTATAAGGAAAAGACGAATTAAGAAGAAAACACAAGAAAGTAGTAAGGGTATGTTGAAAAGGTTTTGCACAGAAAGGAGAGATCATGTGAAGTAGCGTAATGGTGTAAAAAACCTGAATGCTGTATGCTGAACATAAAATGTTAGATGTGGGGCACAACACAAAGAACGGTATGAAACCTGCCTTGAACAAAGAGGAATTAATTCTTACAAAAAAATATTAAAAGTTTAAAAATTGCATGCTAAAAGTGAACCAATTCCTCTACAACAAATGAAAAGCTTTCATATGGTAAAGTTACAGTTGAGTAGATCATAAAAATCATGGATCAAATATTTTACCTGATTTCCTCCAAGTCCGTGGCAAGAATACATAATCAATGGTTTGCCACCATGGTTGTTTTCACCAACATCCAAACACATGTGGTTACCTATGTTTTTTAGCTAAAGAAAAGATGTTATCAGCAAAAAAAAAAAAAAAAAAAAAAAAAAAAAAGCTCAGTGGGTATGAGAAAAACTAAACTGCCTCACTTGCTTAGAAATCTAACCTGTGGCTTAACAACAATTACAACTTTTAATTATTTTTTTAAATTTATTTTTACTATGCTAAACCTAAAAATCTTGTTCTCAGTTATTTTTTTCTACCCAAAAGCCTACTAACTAAATTACAGTTGTCTACAGCCACACACTGTGAATTATTCAGCTACCAGTATACATGGTTATTACATTACTCAGAGTACAATTTTAAAAGATTGACATAAAATACTAAAAATTGGAGGAAGAGAAAGCTTTATTTGTAAATACATGCTAAACATTCACATTGACTTGGGAGTAAGAATTAGTAGTAGTTCAATTTTTTTTGGTTTTAGCATTACAAGTGTAAGAAGTTGACAGAGGAGATGCAACGGTCTTTAAAATAAATTATTTTAAACTATGAAACATATTTTTCTTATGATAAACCTAATTTTGAGGAGTATATAGCTGTCACAGTACAGTTTTCTCCATTAACATGAAATAAAAATTCTCTCAGACTTCTTACTATATAAAGCTAAATTTAATTGACAGTTCGGGAAATCTCTCACCACTGACTTAGTACTTGTGTGTCACTCTCACTAGTAGTAAATGGACAGAATGCTGTTTATCAGGCTGAGAGATCCCTTTAAGCAAAGCTACCGTTACCAGAACTACAAAATATTCAAACAGCATGATATGCAGGAGAGATTCTTTGCCCACATTATTAACAGAAAACTCTAGAAAAATTTATGATAGCTAAAATATAAACACCATGGCTAAGGTAGCATAAAAGATTAGCAAACTTCCTGGATTCTAGAATGCTAGTGAAAATAATTAAACTTACATAACCAGAAAACAAAGGATTCAGGTCTGGAACATATGCTTCCGGATAAACATTATTGAGATACCAGGTAAAATTTTTACACTGCAGACGCTGCCTTAAGGCAAGTCTTTTTGAGATGTCTCCAAATGTTTTCTATTGCATCGATGGAAGGAAGGAAAGATGGAAAGTAAATATATTAAAACTATTAATATCAAACGTGTACATATAAATCTATGATATTCTGTACTGTAGCATCAAACAAGTTTTAAGCTTCATTTGTCAATCTTTTTTAAAAAGTACTGCACTACTGCACTTACTGCCATTTGCTTTGCAGTACCATAACACCGCTGACATCCTGCCTGCTGCATTTCAAAGCATAGGGAAAAAAAATACAGCATTGCAACATGGAAGCAATAGAAGTATCCTTAGTCAAAGGGGCATGTTAACAGTGTCATAAGGTGGGAAAGTAAAAACAAGTAAAGACCATACTGACCACAGCTTTAAAACTAACTGCTGAATATGTGATGAATATCTCATTAAAGAGGGTGCTGAAATGGATTAATTAATAAGCGCAATAGTCAGTACAGCACTGTCTCCCACACTAAATTCAGTTGTCTTTATCTGCTAAACATACTCATAAACTCTAATGCTATTATGGATACAATAGTCACTAAACTGTATCATATTAAGAGTGAAAAAATAGCTTCTGAAAGAAAAGCATAAGAAAAGCATAAATTCCAGCTGGTGAAACACCAAAGTTCTGTAACACAAAAATAAATCTCTTCCACCAAACTCTAAATTTAACTTACATTTCTGAATGGATAGAATTAATATCTACCATTGAATAAACTGTATTCTGCAGCTGAAGAACAACAAAAACTGCTTTTTAAATAAAAACACTAAGTAACTTGAGACTAAGGAGGCATTACATTTCTTCCTCTAAAAAACAAGTTAGTAGTGAGCATAGATAATGCAAACATTATCCGTGCTCTTCTGGTAGTTCCAAAGTTTATTCCATGCATATACAACACAAGATTTTAGAGAATATATGAAAAAAACGTACTAATCAAAGATACTTAAATATATAAACAAACGAAATCAACATTGTTACCACCCAAACACTTAGTATTTTCTACATGTTTTTTTGGGGGCTACAGGATTAAGTACTGAACTATGACTATATTTTCATTAAAATGTCTAGAATTCTTACATACTTTGTCAATAAATAACTTTTGCTCACCAAAACTTTCAACGCAGCAAGTGTGATTTCTAATACCACCACCACCACCTACTTGTTTCACAATTTTTGCTGCCTCTGTGTTTCTTCGGTAAAAAATTTCTTTATATTCATCCATCCAGACTTCTGCAAGGCGGACTTGATTACGTGTAATCACTTGAGTACCTTTTGGAAAAGTATGGGGACTCTTGCTGCGAAAGACATGGCCAACAACAGAGCAAGGCATGATCTCCAACTGTCCACCACATTGCCATACCTAATAATAACATTTTTTGTGTAAGTACAACACAATTACAATTAAGGGGGTGGAAAAAAAAAAAAAAAAAAAACAAACAAAAACAAAAACAAAATTTACTGTACACCTTAAAAGAAAAAACTAAATCAAAAACACTAGCAAGAGGATATGTATCAGGAGTACCATAAGTGAATTTCCTAATCAGGTTAACCCTGGGAATGTACACTTCAGCTATGAAACTTAAACACATTAAATAAATAAATAAATAAATAACAGTTTAGTGAGCACATTTGTAGTTTATTTCGTAGGTCATTAGTAATTTATTTTCCATGTCCTAGATGGCTGACTCAGCAGAGAAGTCAAGATATAATACCAACTTGTCCTCAAAAATCATGCAACTATCAGTGTAGAGACCAGCTCTAATTAAGGAGCTAAACTTACTCTGAAAGACATTTCTATATTTTCACCTCCCCATATTTCCATTTCTTCATCGTAGCTTCCAATGTGTTCAAAGTAGTCTTTTGATATTGAAAACAGACCTCCAGCAAAAGTAGGTGTTCTGCAAAAAAGATAAATTTACTAAAGAAAACTGGATCCAAACTATATTTAAGGTAGGTTTTCTTAAATACAGATGTAAAAACTTGGTATTAATATTCTAGGTTGCTTTCATGCATTTGTCAGTGTTTCACTGCACTGACAGATTTTCCTGGTTAAATCTGCCCACACTGAATCTCATTTTAAAGTTTTATTGTCATTTATTAACAACTGATTTAGGCAAATGACTGCTGGAATAATAGACAGTATCATGAAAAATTACATGTTTTCCCTGTATGAAAAACATCAAGCAAAGTTACTATTCCTTTAGACCTGTAACCTGTCTGAGGCCAAAGTCCGTAACAATTACCACTGAATGCACCACTGAAACAGTCTAGTACAAGGTGCTCTGAACCTTTGTTGTCATTCTTTCAGAGATGATGGATGGAGGGACAGAATCTGTGGTACTGTCTCTGAAAAGAACAGTTTACAGTTCCCCTCTCCCTCTCCCTCCTGAAAATAAATAAATAAATAAATAAAATTACAGAAATTGCTTATGATTTTCCTAGTGTTTGTGAGAAAACAGTAATGCAGAACAATTATTGTCTTAAGGAAGCTTCATTTGCATGAAAGCTGTAAGATTCACAACCTGGTTCCTAAAGCAAATATCACAAAAAAACATCTAAGATGCCAAGACTTCTGATCATACTCATGTGAAGAACTAGATCATTTACAAACAGCTTTTTATAACAAAAATATATGAATACTGGAGGATATTGTTCAAATTTTGTTTACCTAATTGGATAAGTTTCATCTTTTCGTCTTTTAGTTTCATGTTTAGGAAGAGACTCCCATCCAAATGACAAACTCCAATCAAAATTCCCTCTGTTGTGGTTATGCCCATAAGGAGATGGCTTACTGAATTCAAAAGTGTTGAGATCTATAGAAGCAATATCAGGGCTTACAACAGCGACAGAGTTCTCAGCTATTCTTGCCAATAGTGGCTCCAACCAGCCATAAAAGCATTCACCTATGGAGAAAATGGGAACAAGCACTGAATTTTCACTTGAATGTATAGTAGTACACAGAGAATAATTTAACATACCCACAGCAAACCAACATGTGCTGCTTTTAAACAGCACTGGCAGTTATACTTTTAATAACATAAAATAGCAATTCAAGAGTTTATGCAATGTTGACGCATATAACTCATAAAACTGCAATATTAAATCACAGACAACATTATTTTAAACCAGACCTGGCATAGTTGCACTTACAGTGAGCATCCAGAAAGGTAAGGGTCTCTCCTGTTGCTACCGAAGCTCCCAACAACCGTGCAGTGATTAGACCTTTTCTTTCCTTTTGACGGACTACTTTAATGATTTGAAATTGTTTCACATATTCATCTAGTTTATCATGCAAGTATTCTAGGAAGAGAAACCAGTTTTAGGATATTATTCACTGTTATAATATGAAATTTTAGGCAATAGCATGTATAAACTGACAGAATAAAGGATTCACTCTAACTCTAAAAAAGGACATTTGCTAATATATCTGTTCTGCAGTATCAACTATTTGAATATCAACTCAAAATCTACTCTCATGGCAAATTCATCGCATATCTACTTACTCAGACTACCTGCAGAACCTGAAATCTTTCTCATTTGGTTTTCAGAGTCTACAATACTTAAGTGCAACATAAGCTATATTGAAATAATTTTTAAATTTTGAAAAATTTGATAAACAACCCAACATCCCTCATAAAACATCCCATGATTTTCCTCCCTCTGTCTACCCTTCATGTTAAACTGCACTACTGAACATACTTCACATCCAAGTGCTTCAATACACTAGATACTGACCTGCAAATAAGTCTAAACAAACTGATGAAAGCATGTATGTACAGACATGTTCATCTAAAGTTAAACATATAAAGTTTTTGAACTTGCCTTTATGATCACACTCAGTATGCATAATTCTTTTTTTCAATCAGCTGAAGTACTAAAAATTATTTTTCCACCAAATAATTTTATTCATATTTCAGTTCATATTAATGAAATTCATTTGCATAAAGGCAATCACTATGATAAAATTCGAGGTACTTTGTTCTATAAACTGTAATTAATTTTAAGCACATATTAGAGCTACTTGCCATGCAACCATTTGTACTGTTTAAGCAGCCCTAGAATTTGAATAATAAGAATTGGGGTTTAAAAACCTCTAAGCAAAAGAGAATTTATTATTTGACAATGCTTACAAAGAAAAAATGTGGGAGAACTGTTTTTTTATTTTATAAGAAAGAAAAAAAAAAAAAAAAAGCACTTTGAAAAGCATATGGTATTCATTATGGTGGTAAGGAGATATCCTCTCTTAACCCATTCTATATACATTGCTACCATGCCTTAAAATAAAGAAATAAATGCTGTTCAAGGGAAAATAGGAAGACTTCTTACCATCTACACTGGCATCATCCACCAATATAATTTCCTTTAGCAATATGGCTGGAGATGTATACATCACGCTGTGAACAGTTCTGAGCAGAGTGGACCACGCTTCATTATGAAAAACTATTATAACACTTGTAGTTGGCAATGGCGGGCAGCGCTTAAACTTTTGTTCAATACATCTACAGATTGGAAAGTATCAAATGTTACAAACTGGACAAAAAGTTTTGATTTGAATTCTTAAAAAAAAAAAAACCTTCCCTTTCTAGTACAAAGCTTTTTAAGTATGGGCATTAAATCTTTCAGCTTCTCCAATTTCTGTCCAAGTTTTGGAGCACAAAATCAGATGCTCCAACTGAGAAAGCTGCACAAAGTATCTTGTAAAAATCTGATAAATAAGAATTCCACTTGAACAATTCACTCATTCTGACTTCTGTCTCATAAACATTTGAGTACATTTCATATAGCACCCAGGTTTTCTTCAGACAAAAATATGTTTTTCTACTGAGACCAGCAGACACTGAGTTGCAAAGTCAGATTAAGTCACCATTACTGTTGAAATCCAAAAACAAGAAGAAAAGTATTTACAAGAAGAAATGAAGAATTTGAAAGGAAAAACAGAACAAATCTAATTCAGAACTTCAATAATTTTTAGAAATGTCACATAATGCTTAGAACAGTATATCCCATTCAAGGGAAACAATTTTAAACATGTAATTTTTTCAAAATGGATGTATTCTGAATAGAACTCCAAATCCAATTGTAAGACAAGAAGACATGACAACACTCCTGTATTTCTAAGTTGGTTGCACTCTCACTGTTTATTGCCTGTCAACTCTAGAGACTGGAATACTTCTCAAGGCAATTATCACAGCCAATGCCAAAGCCCTCACAAAACATTCAGGCCAAATCTCACGAGTTACACTGCAGTAAAGGTTACTGTCAGCTGTACCACATGCAGAGTGCTAGGCATACTACCAGCAGCAGCTCAGTAAGGTTAGTCATTTCTGACACAAACAGCTGAGAACATGAACAGAGACCGCTCCAAACTAAAACCCACTCTACCCACCAAGTCCTAAAGTCTTCATTAATAAAGTTTCTCCTTCTTTCAGATTGCAGAGATTGTCCATTGCTTGGTTCACCAGCATACTATTCCTACTTTATTAAATTACGCTGGTGGTTTTATTAATAAAAAAGGGTGGAGGTAGGGAATGGTGTTTAAAATAGAAAACAAAAAAAAAGTTTAAGCCATAGTTTTAGTTTTTTTCTAAGTAAAACTTAGCAAGTTTCCAGAAAGTCACTGAGAAAATGTAGCTTAAAGGCAGAAGTAGAAAACCTTATTTGAAACTTTACTATGAATTCAAAACCATGAAATAAGTTAGCCTTTCTAAACTTTCTTGGCTTTTGCACTGTGGAACATTATGTACAGTAAATCATCATGTATCACCAAAAGACTTTTCCTCTCCTAAACGATAATCTAATTCTGAAATCAAATCACTTTATGGTCTTCATATTTCTATTTCTGACAAGTTTTTCAACTACTGGGACATACACATTTCCACATACTCAGGAGGTCGAGTGTCAGGTCCAAGATCTCTGTGTAACGAAATCCTATCGCTCGCAAATGCATTAAAACAATGTTTTTCTTCTCCACGGTCTTTTTCTTTCTGCTCTTCTGAATTTAAGTTGATGGTTTTAAATGCTTTACCAGAGGCTCCAGGAGCATTAGGATCTTGAAGAGGTCGATCTAGAAAGGGTTTTAGTTCCGTTGCGGTGTAGTGTCCTGGCAAACAGTGTCTCTCCCCAGGAACTTTAGTTTGCCTAACAGGTGCTTTTATCTGCATTTTTGGCTTTGCACCATTGATATTGTTCATAGCGTTAAGCACAAGACCTAATACATGACTTTTCTTTCTGACAATTGGTTCAATCCCTCTTTCATCTTTAAAATCTTGAACGCCCACTTCTCTTTGTAATAAAAATAAAAATACCAGAAAGAAAAACACAATAATGCTAAATTTCCAAAGTTTCCAGTGAAAAAATAATTTCTTGATTAGTTTAGGCATTTTTTTCAAAGTCATTCCAGTTTAAAAAGTTTGTCACAAAACAAATTTTTCCTGTGAATTACGTTCTTTAATACTGAATAGGTCACACCATTTCCTGAAAATATAATACCTGTAAATTAAAATAAAAAGTATGAAGTTAGATATCTAGTATATACAGCTATGTAAAACTACAATAAAGCAACGGGCAGGAATTAATTCACAACTCCCAACTGTCACACCATATGTCCATCACTTAAAGATAAGCTTTACCTATCTGTAAAATACCCAAGATGTGCTTTCCCCATTTTTTTTGAACATACTTCAAATAGAAGAACCAGAAAGCAGGCAATCCAAAATCACTATTATAAATATAAAATCACTATTATAAATATAAATATAAATATAAATTATAAATCACTATTTCTAGACAAAGTCACTACTTCACATTAATTTTATTCAAAATTTTGAAAATTATGGAATTTTAAGGATGGAATTCTAGTTCAATGATGGGATAGAAGGAAAACATGCAATCAGTATGGTGAGTTCAAGTTCTATGCAGAAAGCTCCATGTGAAAAGTGAAAAATAAAGACAGAAAGGACTTCTCAAACCACTTAGTTCTACAGTTCTGAAATTTCTATTATTTTGAAAACCATTTCTATTTCAATATCAGACTTAAGTAACCAGACTGCCAAGAGGGAAAAAAAAAAATAAATTAAGATTCATTTGGTAACAGGATACAGGTTAAATGCAGACTTAATACTGGTAATTAGTAGTAGGTTAATCTAAGCTGAGTACCAAGCAGTCAATCTATGTATTTTTTCATTCACTTGTACTGCACTTTCTGGCATACTCTGGTGCAACTCATCAGAATATATCAGAGTTCTCCTTTTTCAGGAACAAAATTCTTTTTCACAGACAGGCAATTACTCAGTGGCTTTCAAAGATGAGGAACTATGAAAAACATTTCAGGGCTACCAGCATCCAAGTGATTTGAAATAAATTCTCTCTGCAAAATTGACAGTTTAAAAGAAAGGTTAAAAATAGCAACCAGCCTGAATTCAAAACATGGATTTATTTTTGCATAAGTTGCATACATGTGTACTGAGAAAAGAACTAAGCAGCAGCCAGGTAAAAGCCATAGTTAATTCCCGCTTGTTAACTACTGACCACAAAACTGCAAAAATAAATAAATAAATAAAATGACATAAAATAAAAAATAACTTTTCTCTTTCATCATTTAAAGCAGAAATTTATTCAGCATTTTTAATTAGAATAATATATTCTCAGGAAGAGATATAACTTGTAGAAAAGAGAAAAAGACATCACTCAGTTTCCCTCAAGAATTTGCAGGTTTAGGCATCCAAAGTTGTTCATATTATAGTTTATTTCAAAGCTTATGTCAGCTTTTGAAATAAACCCTCACTTTCAAACCACAGCAGTTTTACCATAGAACTATTGTTCTGAAAACACAGAGGGGCGGAACGATTTCTGATCCTGTTATAGCATCCCTACGTAGATACTAAAACATAAGAAAAAAAACTTTCACAAGGCTAACAGATTTCTCCCTCACCCCTCCAAAAAATTAAATCCAGTGCACTTCCGTCTCAAACATTATTTTCCCAATTTTCTTTAGTACTGATAACCTTGTGCTAAACTGATTCCCACATACTGTAACTATAAGAATAAAAACTTGTTCTTCCTTTCTTGGGGAAGGATTGTAACCAACTTACCAACCTGCCGGATGCCCATCCAACTGCTCTCTCACTCCCTCTCCTTAGCAGGATGGGGGGTGAAAATAAGATAGAAAAGCTTGTGAGTTAAGGTAAGTACAGAAAGATCACCTGACAATTACCATCACAGGCAAAACAGACTCAGGGAAGATTAATTTATTGCCAATTAAAAATAGACTAGGACAGTGAGAAACAAAGACAAAACTAAAAACACCTTCCCCACCCCCCAACCTGCTTCTTCCCAAGCTCAACTTCACTTCTTCATTCCTGACTCCTATCTCCTCTGCACTCAAGCAGCTAAGGGATAATAGGGATCACGGTCAGTTCCTAAGTGTGACAACTGCCCTGGGCAGCCTGTCCCAGTGCCCGACCACCTCTGGGTGCAGAACCTTTCCCTAAGCCCCAGCCTGACCCTCCCCTGTCCCAGCTCCATGCCGTTCCCTCGGGTCCTGTCGCTGTCCCCAGAGAGCAGAGCTCAGCGCCTGCCCCTCTGCTCCCCTCGTGAGGGAGCTGCAGGCCGCCATGAGGCCTCCCTTTGGCCTGCTCTGCTCTGTGCTGAACAAACTGCCACTTCTCATATGTCTTCCCCCTTCACCATCTTTGTTGCCCTCCTTTAGACAATATTTAATTTCCTTAATTCCACTATTTAGTTCCCTTCCCTCGACCAGCTAGCAGTGCTGTTCCTGATGCACCGCAGGGTACAAGTTGGCCCTTCTGGCTGCCAGGGCATGCTGCTAAACATTCAGCTTGCTACTGACCAGAACCTCCGGATCTCTTTCCACGGAGTTCACAGACCACAGAATTGTCGACATTTGAAGAGACCTCCAAGATCACTGAGACCCAACACTAAGAGTCCCCACTAAACCATATCCCTAAGCTCTACATCTAAACGTCTTTTAAAGACCTCCAGGGATGGTGACTCAACCACTTCCCTGGGCAGCCTATTCCAGTGCCTAACAACCCTTTCTGTAAAGAAGGTCTTCCTAATATCCAACCTAAACCTCCCCTGGCACAACTTTAGCCCATTCCCCCTCATCCTGTCACCAGGCACGTGGGAGAAAAGACCAACCCCCACCTCGCTACAGCCTCCTTTAAGGTACCTGTAGAGAGTGATAAGGTCACCCCTGAGCCTCCTCTTCTCCAGGCTAAATAGTCCCAGCTCCCTCAGCCGCTCCTCGTAGGACTTGTTCTCCAGACCCTTCACCAGCTTCGTTGCCCTTCTCTGGACTCGCTCAAGCACCTCCATGTCCTTCTTGTAGTGAGGGGTCCAAAGCTGAACACAGTACTCAAGGTGCGGCCTCATCAGAGCTGAGTACAGGGGGACGATCACTTCCCTGCACCTGCTGGCCACACTGCTTCTTATGCAAGCCAGGATGCTGTTAGCCTTCTTGGCCGCCTGAGCACACTGCTGGCTCATATTCAGCCGACTGTCAACCAAAACTCCCAGGTCCTTCTCTGACAGGCAGCTTTCTAACCACACATCTCCCAGCCTGTAGCTCTGCTTGGGGTTGTTGTGCCCCAGGTGCAGAACCTGGCACTTGGCCTTGTTGAACTTCATACCGTTGGCCTCGGTCCAGCCTATCCAGATCCTCCTGCAGAGCCTTCCTACCCTCGTGCAGGTCGACACATGCACCTAACTTGGTGTCGTCTGCAAACTTACTGAGGGCGCACTCGATCCCCTCATCCAGATCATCGATGAAGATGTTAAAGAGGACTGGCCCCAGTACCGAGCCCCGGGGGACTCCACTAGTGACCGGCCTCCAACTGGATTTGACTCCATTCACTAAGACTCTCTGGGCCCGGCCATCCAGCCAGCTCTTAACCCAATGAAGCGTACGCCAGTCCAAGCCATGAGCAGCCAGCTTCCTGAGGAGAATGCTGTGGGGAACGGTGTCAAAAGCCTTACTGAAGTCAAGGTAGACCACATGCACAGCCTTTCCCTCATCCGCTAAGCGTGTCACCTTGTCGTAGAAGGAGATCAGGTTCGTCAAGCAGGACCTGTCCTTCATAAACCCATGCTGACTGGGCCTGATCGCCTGCTTGCCCTGTAAGTGCTGCATGATGATGCTCAAGATAATCTGCTCCATGAGTTTCCCTGGCACTGAGCTCAAATTACCAGGCCTATAGTTCCCTGGGTCTACCCTCTGGCCCTTCTTGTAGAGGGGCGTCACATTTGCTATCCGCCAGTCAAGTGGGACCTCCCCCGATAGCCAGGACTGCCAATAAATGATGGAAAGTGGCTTGGCCAGCTCTTCCGCCAGTTCTCTCAGCACCCTCAGGTGGATCCCACCTGGCCCCATCGACTTGCGTACATCCAAATGCTGTAGCAGGTCACCAACCATCTCCTTGTGGATTGCGGGGGCCACATTCTGCTCCCCATCCCCTTCCACCAGCTCAGGGTACTGGGCATCCAGAGAACAACTAGTCTTGCCGCTAAAGACTGAGGCAAAGAAGGCGTTAAGCACCTCAGCCTTTTCCTCATCTCTGGTAACTAAGTTTCCCCCCACACCCAGTAAAGGATGGAGATTCTCCTTAGTCCTCCTTTTTGTGTTTATGCATTTATAAAAACATTTTTTGTTGTCTTTAAAGCAATAGCCAGACTGAGCTCCAGATGAGTTTTGGCTTTTCTAATTTTGTCCCTGCACAGCCTCGCAACATCCTTATAGTCCTCCTGAGTTGCTCTAAGGCCTCTCATCCCCCAGCCTCTCCCAGGTGCACAATCTGGTACTCGCTGTTGTTGAAATTCATGTGGTTGCTGATTGCCTAGTCCTCTAATTTGTCAAGATCTCTCTGTAAAGCCTCTCTGCCCTCCAGGGAGTCAACAGCTCCTCCTAGTTTAGTGTTATCTTTAAAGTTACTTAGTATACATTTGAGTCCCGCATCCAGGTCATTTATTAAAACATTAAAGAGAACTGACCCTAAAATGTAACACTGTGGACCCCCACTAGTGACTGGCCACCAGCTTGATGTAACACCATTTACCACAGCCCCTGCAGACCGACCCATCAGCCAGTTGTCCACCCATCGTGTTCCGTATTTATCTAGCTGTTTGCTGGACATTTCACCCAGGAAGAAACAACATTGAAAGCTTTGCTCCAATACAAAAAGATTACACCAGCTGGTTTCCCTTGGTTAACTAGGTGGGCAACCTTGTCATATGAGGAAATTAAGTTCATTACACAGGACTTTCCTATCACGACCCCGTGGTGGCTGTGACCAATGTCTACATGGACTTTCAAGCCATAGTCTTCTCCACAGGCTGCAGGAGAGCCTCTGTTCTGGTGCCTGGAGCACCTCCTCTCCTCCCTCTTCACTGACCTTAGTCAGCAGAGCTGTTTTTTCACATTTTTTCTCACTCCTCTCTCTCACAGCTGCTGCATAGCTTTTTCATTTTATTTTTTGTTTACCCTTTCCTAAATACCGCATCACAGAGGCACCACCTGCTACGCTGGTTGGCTCAGCTTCGGCAAGTAGTGGGCCCATTTTTGAGCCGGCTCTGTCCAGCACCGCGCAGCCCCTCATCTCTTCTCACAGAGGCCAGCCACCCCTGCAGCTACCAAAACCTTGCCACATAAGCAAACTACATAATGCAAATCACGAAGCATATGTACAGTTCAGCACCTGCCAAAGAGACTGTAACTTGTAAAACCACTATTGCTAAATAAGCACAGCCTCAGCGTGAGTCTGCAGCTTCTGTAACCTGTTAGCCACTAATGTTTTCATAACTCTCTATATAAAAACAAACAAACAAACAAACAAAACCCACAACTTTATTGTTTCTCAGTGCACCATGCATAAGCACACACAATATCCGTAAGTCTTAAAGCTTAGGATTCCAATAAGCAATATACGTACATTTTCTTCAAATAGAAAAAAGAAAACTTTATATATATATATACATATACATAATGTAAAGTACCTGAAACATATGTATAAGACACCTGGCAACTTCCTTATTTCACATGCAGCCATTTAGTCACAGTCTATCGTACAAACATCTAGGGAGGGGAGCATTAGGTTGCTCTTGTTTGTTTCCAAACATCATTGCCCTCATTTTTTTTTTTTTTTTTTTTTTTTTTGTATCACTAAACAAGCAACAACATCCTCCAGAAATGTGCCTGCCCCCAGAAATGAAATGACAATTTACGTAAGTGGGCTGTGCGAGTAAAGCAACACAACTTATCCTTTCCCTGTGGATTCGTACATTCCAGTAGCATATGTGGCAGCATGCTGCGCACAGAAATAGTGCAAGTGGTGCTTCAGAGGCTGCTTTGGGAAGAAAGGGTC
The DNA here is from genome assembly GCA_011076525.1 of Nettapus auritus. Taxonomy (NCBI): domain Eukaryota; kingdom Metazoa; phylum Chordata; class Aves; order Anseriformes; family Anatidae; genus Nettapus; species Nettapus auritus. Next base: position 20,508,138 of record CM021771.1, on the reverse strand, counting down.
AAGTAATAGCCTTGGGATAGTAGGTGCAGCAGTGAAATGGAAAAAGGCTCATTTGCTACAAATGCCCATGCTATTGAACATGGACAAATTCTGAGTGTAATTTTATTGACAAAATATATTAAAGGGATAGTGCTTGACAATAAGAGAAAAACTATTATACAAAACAGTATCAGCTTCCGGGATGCAGACTACATTATCCAAACAACTTTTGTCATGAAAGATGTCTCTTTTCTATGGTTTTTAACCAGGATACATTTTGTAGTCAGAAATGCAATCTTTATTTCCCACAAACACCTCACACATTTTTATGGCATAGCAACACCGGTAAGCACAGACCAAGCTACTGTTCCATCCTCCAGGACATGCTGAAGAAATATGTGGCACAATTATATTCCCTGAGGTGACTGTTCAGCAAAGTATTTAATATGCTATTCATTAGAGTTATTTCCACTAACAGTAGTCTGCATTTTTGCAGCACTTTGAAATAATTAGCCCTGAACACCAGAAATTTGATTTCAGGGAAGGGTTTTTGTTTGTTTGCTTTTGTTTTTAAATAAAATAACCAAAAGTTATATGCACTGTAAGTCTTCTAGAAAGCGCTGAAAAGCAGCTGCCATACTACTTCAAACCACATCACATGGGTAGCGCATGAATTCAACACACAGTTTATGTTACATTATACCACCCACTAACTCTGATGTCAGACTGTCTGCAAACACCCTGGCGTACAAGAAAACCTCACTCCAGTAGCCAATGTGTAGACAAGTCTGACTGTTTGTTAGCTTGGTCTGGATAAAACTGAACAATATATTTGACCTTAGTTTTTTTTTTTTTTTTTTTTTAATTGCTTGAAAATGTACTTTTCTTTTATGTTAAATAGGGTTCTGTTTCCAGAGAATGTTGTTTATGGAACTTAAAATATACTTTAAAAAAATAATGATTTAAGCCTTATGGATGATTTCAATCACATTTTTTTATGCAACTTAGGTTCAACCTTAAGCTAATTCCGAACTCCAACATCACAGTCTCATTAAAAAAACTTATCTCTATTTTCTCATATCCAAGTATGCAGTCCCTTCACCAGTCCCTCATGTTCCCCAATCAGAAAGCAGATGTGGGAAGAGGAAACATGAATCAAATTCTTGAAGAAAAGAAGACGTGACCCTGATGATCAGCCGTTCTCACCAGACGAGCAAAAGTCTGTTAAAGATACCCAGCTACATTGGTAAGAAGTCCTATTGTCACCACCAATATAGCTGAACCTAAAATTCTAGATGAGGCTTTTTGTCTTTTCGTGCATGAATACCAACACAGATGCTACTAAATTATTATCTACTGAAATAATAATCTTCGAAAGTGATATTTTCTTCTTCCACTACCACATAAATTGAGATTTTTCTACCAAATAAATAAATAAAAATCACTAAATAAAACTGCGCCCTTTTCCCAGAAGTACATTTCAGAAGAACATCCACTCAAATTACTATGTCAAGACTAAGAAATGTCAAATTTGAAGTGAATTTTTCATACAGGCTTAGCTGAATATGGAATACTGAAGCTTTCTATGCAATCAAGAACAAAAGCACTTCAGAACTTAGGGAAAATTGAAAGGGTTGCTAAAGTTTACCAAAGTACACTACTGCTCATGATAATATTAGTATCTGTCTTAAATAAACAAATAATTTACAAAATGAAACACACAGAATTTAAGAATTAAGGCTTCACCTGACAGGGTGAAACTCAATCATTTGGTCAGTTTCTGTCTCTGCATTTGCAGAAGATACTTGCCCGCCTGTTGCACTAAGATATTCCTGCTTGTTACTCTCCTATGCAGGGCATGCCTCCTAAAAGACTAGAGATTGGCAAACCCCAGATACTGTTTCTTCACATGCATTCTTTGAAGCTCAGACTGTGGAAATCTTATTCTGCTCCTGAAAAGAGGAAGCTGTAAGAACTGAAAGTAGTCAGTTCTCCAGTCTCAGTTTTAGAAAGTCTAAGGGCATAGATTTTTCTAGCAAAGACTGGAGGCAATCCACCACAGTGATTATTATGGAAGAGAGCATCTGAGCATTAAGCGTATGGCCTGAAGTCACAGTTTTACTCTCTAATTGGCCTTAGAATTTAAACTTGTTTAAACCATAAGCGTAAGGCAAAGCAAGTTTACCTAACTGGCTCTATGTGTCACTGCTGAATAAATTTACATAACAAAACCAAACCAAACTGTGATTTGACAACGGAACTTCATTAGTAACTGTAAGTAGTTTTGTGACACGATTTCTCTCTTTATAAGCAGAACTATAACCTACAGCACATGCTATCAGCAAACCTTCAGAAAATCAGACAGGAAATACTCAGGCAAGCGAATAAAGTTGCATTTTACATGAAATCTAGCACTTCGCAGTCTGGAAACTTGAAGCCCTTTCCAATCTTCTAGAACATAAGCACAGAAATGAGCAGATGAGGAGGAGAAACTCATGAATGCTGGGTGGCACCCGATCAGCAATTCACATCACAAACATGCTTCTCCACCTTGGCCCCAAAACAAGGGAAAGCCCTGCTCTAGGCATCAGCTCACAGAACAGATTGGCCAGGCAACACATCCATGCATAGGAATGTCTCAAAGCAATGCAGTCGGACACCAAGGACCACGGACTGGGGCAGTGTCACAAAAAGGGCAATTATATCCTGTTTCTATTTTGACAGCAGTCAAGATATCCAGGCTGCGGCCGGTATTGCCCCACCCAAAACCAGGGCAAGGTTAAATAGCAACAGCAGTTACGAGGAGGAGGAAAGCTGCTCTGCTCCTCCCCGCAGTGCAGCAGAAATAGTAAGTCTGGCTCTCCATAACCAACTTAATTTTTACTTTGCTTTGTTATTGAGAGGTCTTGCAATGACAGTAGCAGATGCCAAGCTGACCAAGCCAGTGGGCGAACTGGCTGAAAAAAGGAACCGTACGCCGTGTGCTGGCTGTGCCCACGGGCTGCGGCTTCCCCTCTGCCTCTCGGCTCAGCACCGGGCACCAGCTTTCCCCAAGGCTGAACAGATCAGGACTTATCAGACAAAAGGTGGTTTTGTGACAGAACACTAACGCGTAAAATATTACTAAGATGAATACCCAAGATAATATTTAATATTATAATAATTAATATTTCCAGTAAGATATTTTTTATTCGACCCGTTCAAACGTTTAACGAGGACTCCTCGATACGTGAGCGCACTCGCACAAAGTTAAGGACGACCTAAAGTTGAGTGATTCGCGTTACGGTCCGCTTCCCTTGTCAGCTCTCCAAAAGCAACACGCCTCCCGCCGGGCAGCGGGGCTGGGCTGGCAGCGGCGGGACGGGGCAGCCCCGCAGCCCCCCGCCGGGGCGGGAGCGGGACGTGGCAGCGGGCACCTCCCGCGGGCAGCGCCGGGCGGCCCCCGGCCGCTCTGCTCGCCCCCTCCGCGCCCCCCACGGCTGGGACACGCGGGGACCGACCTCCCCCCCCCCCACCCCCAGACCGGGACCGGAGGGGGCGACGGGAGTCCCCCCCACACACACACACTCGCGCGGCGGCCGAGGAGGAGCGGCAGCGGGCGCTGCCCCTGCTCACCTGGCTCCGGCGGCAGCACGGCGGAGGGGAGCGAAGCGCACGGAGGCCGCCCGCGGCCGGGGGGGGGGGCTGAAACCGGGCGGGCGGCGGGAACGGCTTCCGCTCGGCAGCCGCCAGGTGCGCGCGTGCGGCCGACCCTGCGCCTGCGCGGCGCCTGCCCTCACCTGGCGGCCAGGTGCGCGAGGCCGCGGCCGGGCGGGAAGCGGGAGCGGCCCCGCGGTGCGCGCGGGCAGCGGCGCTTGCAGAGGTGCTGCTGCCAGGTGCAGGCTGCGCCCCGAGGCGCTCCGCGCTGCTGCCTCCACGCGCCCCCGGCTCGCTTGACCCGGCGCTGACGTTGCCGGGAAACTGCGCGGCGCGGCCCGGCGGGTGCGGGCAGAGCAGGGATGTCTCACACGATGTCTCACACGGCGCTGCCTTCCTGCACAGCGCCAGACTTCACCGTAAATATCTCTTTAACAGCGAACAGTTCATGCCCCGCTTCCCTTACCGTACGCTCACAGCAGCATTTCGGAGCTGACTCCTTGTAGCTTGCCGGGGGGCAGGCAGGTAGCTGCGTTTGCTCTGCAAACATGCGGTGAGCAGCACCACCACCCAGGGCGATGCCAGTATTTTATGACTAATTCTTATTTCCAGGAAGATTTTATCCACTACATGCTTCCTGCACAGTTAACGAGTTGAAGTAGTGCTAGCACACAACCCTCCCTCCTCCTACCTTTCCAAGTTTACGTGTAGCAAATGCAGCGTCACCTCAGGCATGCACAGCCAGCAACCTTCCATAGCCTCAAATTCAACTGTTAGAAAGACTTAAAATCTTTCATTTTCTAAAGTAAAGCCTGTAGTGGCAGGAATACTTACTCCCTCAAAGAGCAACATGTCTAGATGTCTAGATCATTCCCTCTGCTCCTCTTAGCAGGTACCATCTCACATAAATGCCAAACCCCAAGTTCTAGCAGAGGAAAAAATAGTCACATATTTCAAGCATTTTAAAGCAGATTGAAATATCAAGGAGTCAGTTTCACTGAAAAATAAGCAAGAGGTAAAGCTACAGAGTGAATGAAGCCAGAGATCAGAACCATCATTGCAAGGAATGTAAATGGACAAAGCAGTGATCTTACTTTAAAAAGTGATGTAATCACAAGCAGATGAACTTGCTAGTAATTTTTTTCCCCCCTCCTGTTTTCCTGCTCATCTTCACACACACAACACAGCAGCTCATGAGTTCTTTATGACCAGCTTCTTAAGAGCCAGTACTCCACTGCCAGCAGAGACTACACTGAAATGCTGGCTCCTGGATCACTTTCAAAGACAATTCTTTCAGAACAATTTCAACAAGTTCTCCAATAATATAAGCTCTGTTTAAACTGGGATGTTTGTAAAGCTACTCAGTCATCTAATGACTGATAAGATAAAGGTTGAGGTTGCTAAACCAGAGTTTCCTGATTTGTGAGCCTTTCTAGAAATTGCTGTAGCCATGTTTCAGACATGACTCAAGACAGGTGAACCTAGCCTGAAAAAGGGAAAAGAATGTGATTACTTTTTTTTCCCCCCTGTAAGAATCTAATTTAGTTATTTTAACTAATGAAATTATTTTACTTAATTTTTAGATCTTCTTTCTAGTATTGGTACAAATCTGAAAAAAAGAATAGGAAATCAAGATAAAAGTATCACCAAAAAAGTGTTAACAGATCCTCTAGAAGATAGTCCAGGCATTCTGTACCTGCAGGGAAAAGGGGTCAAGAGAGAAGAGGAAGGGATACCTATGGCTTATGTTGCTATAGGTACAAGATGCTTAGGTTCCCAGTTTCAATGAATGAATCAATAGAAACCACAGCTTTGCTCCTCTTTTATTCAACAAAGGCAGAAGTGGAAGATGGGTTGCTAAGCAACAACATACTAAAGACTGCAGCTCTTTGAAATCAGCATTACTGACTGCCCTCCATCCTCCCTCTCATCCTCCAGGAGCCTCTTCTATTCAAAGCCATTTATTAAGAAAGGGACTAAAAAAAGCTACCAGGACACACATACTAAAATCAGGAACTGTAAAAACAGATGCTGAAATTAACACTGTTAATTAGCTGGAGCAAAGAAATGAAACAAAGCCATTTCTTCTGCACTGAAAGTAAAAAAAAAAATACTAAGGTCAGAAAATCTTAAAGTGGCTTATACAAACCAAAAGTGTAATGGAAAGGCCATTTATGTCTTCAGGAAATATTATATTAAAGCCAGATTTTCTCTGAAGGATTAATTTGCCACCACTGCTTTTTTAATTGAAATCTAAAGATGTGCTTCAATTGCACTCTTATTTTAAAGACTTCATCCATAAGAAAACATTAGTAGCTAGATCTGTTCAAGATGCTTAATAGGCTCCCAAATCTTTTGCTTCCATGCTCTATCAATAAAACTCTCCACCATAAGTTAGGAAGAAATTAATCTGAGATTTTAACATTTTCCTATCAGCTAATTTCTCTATCAGTTGTTGTGGTTTAACCCAGCAGGCAGCTAAGCACCACTCAGCCATTCACTTGCTTCCCCCATAGCCCTCCCTTCTGTGGGACTGGAGAGATAATCGAGAGAAGAAGGTAAAACTCAGGGGTTGAGATTAAGGCAATTTAATAGGGGGGAAAAGGAAGGGAAAATAATTATTATAACATATAAAACAAGTGATGCACAGTGCAATTGCTCACCACCCACTGACCAATGCCCAGCCCCTCCCTGGCCAACTCCCCCCCAGTTTTATTGTTCAGCACAAAACCAATAGTGTGGGACATCCCTTCTGACATTTTGGGTCACCTGTCCTGGCTGTGTCCGCTCCCAGCTCCTGGTGCACCCCCAGGCCCTCGCTGGCAGGGCAGCATGAGAAGCTGAGAGTCCTTGGCTCTGTGCAAGCACTGCAACAACCAAAACAGTGTGTTACCAACAATATTTTCATCCTTAAAACCAAAACACAGCACCATACCAGCTACTAAGAAGAAAATTAACACTAGCCTAGCCAAAATGAGGATATATCATCATCATGACTTTCTGTTAACTATCTTATGAAAAGGCAATGTGCAACTTATGCTCATAATAAAAGGAGGTGTAGGTACAATTGAATTTCACCAACTTTGAGCACATCTTACATGTTTTGACATAAAAGCACCTATTTTATTCTAAACTTCAGTTAAGCATTATTCCAATGCTTGCTACAATGCTTGCTATTCTTTCTGCTTGCTACAAAGCAAGCAGAAAGACACTGATCCTGTACAGAAAAGGCTGTGGATAAAGAAATGCTGTTTTATTAGAAACTGCCTTGAAATAGGCCTATGTACTTTTAGCAATGGAGGAAAAAATCCAACAGATTAAGGATTCACAGTCAACTGATACCCACAGTCCTGCTTCCTTATAATTGCCCCGGCCTCAGCATTTTCCAGATCTTTCCATGTTCCTCATTCCATTCCCATACCAACAGTCCTATCCCCCCCCTCCAACTCCTGTTATTTTTCCCTCTCCTTTGTTGTGGCTGTATTGTACAGAAGGGGTAAGTCTACAGCACAAGCTTCAAGGTTACCTGGTGAAGGAAAGGCCACTTAGTCTTTCATCAACTCCATCTTTAACACAAAGCTTGCAGAAATGTTACACACCTGACACCTGAAAGTTTCCATTAATTTTAGTCCAGCTGATCAACAACTCAGAAGTTACTTGAATGCAGAACTCAGAAACCTCCAGCTTAAGTGATATATGTCAATCTACTTAGGAAACAAGACTAAGTTATCCAAGATACAGCACCCAGTTACTGATAGGCAAGATTAGATATGATTTGAAACAGTCCATTAGGTAGCCTAACAGTGAGTTGCCAAAAAAAAAAAAAAAAAAGACCACCACCTCACCCCCAGAAAAAGTGACTTTACATAATGTCAGCATGGAAAGCTAAAATTACTTAATCAGGAAACAACATTTAGAAATTTTAGTACTAGCTTTAAGATTATTTTTCTTCATGCAAAAATATTTTTCTAGTCAAATACATATAACCAGGATATGTTTGAAAGACAAATCTCACAGTGCATCAGCATTTTTTTGTTTGGCATGTTTTTGCAGAAATTCTGCATCACTGACAAGAGTTAGTCATGGCTGACAAAATGTCATTCACAATTTGCTATTGATCCCTTGAAGAGCCACAGGTATGTTACATACACAAGAGACCACAATCCCATGTAATCAAAACAAAGGTTTTTGGAAAAAGTGAAACAAGCATTAACTCCTGCACATATGACTGTACTGTCTACACTTATGATATTGAAAGACTAAACACTCCAAGTTAAAAATGACAAATATTTTTCTCCCTGGAAAACTGACAGACAGGTTGATAACAGACAGCACGAGTAGAGAATAAATACTGTGTAGAAGACTTGCATAGTCTTTAAAAGCCTTTACTGAATATTTATATAAAATCTTATTTTTAAATATTAGAATTTCATTAAAAACAAGAAGTTTGAGAACAATGTATACAATTACTTAAATCTTGAAAAACTGAAGTGTACTTACAGTATATGTAGAAATAAAAGCATACTTTAGAAAATTTTGAATGAACAGATTACTTAAATGAAGATCCAGCATCTCAACAATAAGCAAAGACAGAAAACCAGCACTAAGCTAGGACACGCTGTTGTTTTGAGTGCTATTTCAAATGGACAGAAGAATACAGAATTACATTCTTTAAAACTGTTTTTAAATGCTGGAACTCAAAAGAATAGGAGTGCACCATCTTATGTACCGTTTCTCTGAAAAGAATACATAATAATACACTTGTATGAATACAAGGGTGTATGGTACTTTAAGTGTATTATGTATTAAGTGTATTATTAAGTTTACTACTTTTATTTAAAACACATAGCAGTATAGATTACTTGCAGTATAGATTACAGTGGGGAGTGCATATTCACTTTTGAGAAGTAGATGGGAAATGTACCTCCAGGAAGTAAGTCACTAGTGTCCAAGTTGTGGTTGTTATCCAAAATACACTTCAGCAGTATTTTATAGAGATGTTTGTGGCCCTTACCTTCGTTATTTTTTATTTTCAGATGACACTTTATATACCATATACATAAGCAGTATTCTCTGCTGAGTAACTACAGTTCCTTTCAGAGCTGCAGATTTTTCTTGGAAATAAGCCAGATTTCTAATGCAATGTAGCTGTATTCCATATTCACAAAAATTGAATTCCATATTCACAATACATTTGTGCTGATATGGTCACTGTCATTGCAATAGTTTCCAAAGTCAGATTAAACAAACAAGTTGATGAGCTTCAAATTTATTTATTTATTTTTTAATTCATGGTCTTAATGATGCACGGGCCTTGTCAAGTATTTCCTTTCTGATCTTCGGATAGTTTGGATGTGCTTCAAGCACCTGTCAAAAGACAAAAATCACAGTTGTCTGAAAGGAAAGAACACTAGGGTGGTTATCCCCCTCATCACTGAGCTTACACATTCTAAAACTGTCAATAATGTGAGAAGTTTCATGTAAGAATGCGTAAGTGTCTGTAGCTAGAGACTACCACACACAGAGGTCATGAACAGCTTTACTAAAGACACCCTGCTTCCCTTTCACACTACCCTGTGACCTTAGTGGGGAAAAATGCAAGGGTCAAGGGCTAAAGCCTCTAGGTGGTTTGGAATGTGTGCATTAAGAACAGCAGCCTCCAGAGACATTTCCAAGGTTGCAAGAATACTTTCTCCGCAGTGATAAACTGGTTTTGTTTTCACTCCCTCAAGCTCTTTCTTACTCTACCCTATCCACTTCATCTTCTTGCTCTCCAGTTCCCTCCTCTCCCTTATCCTTCCATTTAATTTATCATTTCTAGCTCTCTTCATTTTTCCTCCAAACAGAAAATATAATTTCATTATTAATACTAATAATTGTATCAGTGTTCACTCTGGCTCTAAAATTATAGAGCTTTATTATTTTGCATTTAGTGTATGTGTTTGGACCACAAAAAGTAATTTACTTTCTAACAATGTCTTCCAATATTAACATTTTATTACCTTCAGCTACAACTCTGCATGGACTTACAAGTAGCAACCACAGAACCAAAAGAAGCCACTGCCACTTAAATATGCCTTCACATATGATAGCCAACCGCTATATATCTCTCATTTACCTGATGGTCAGGGAGCTCTGGATAAAGCAGACTGGTTATGTAGAGGATACTTAATGTGTCTTTTTCTGATGATATTAAGCTATTTTAGAAATCTTAAAGTAAACAAATAAGGATCATTATGTAAAGCACATTTGCTACAGCAGAGAGAATATTAAGCACAAATTCTACCTTATGACAAATAGTGATTGCATCAATATATCTCTTTCCTTTCAGGTAATTGAAAGCCAGCTTGTAGCCTGTAAGTGTAAGGGGAAAGAAGGTGACAATTTCAGTTTCCATATTAAATTAGTAAAATATCACATTAAAGCTTATTTTTATCACCATACATTTCTATAGTTTGTGTATTTGTTCTCAAATATTCTCTCATGTAAGCCTGAATATATCAAGATTGCTACTGAAAGTCACTTTAAATAGTAGAGGAATTTCCTTTACACACTGATAAATAGCTCGGTTGGAATCAAAAGGAGACATTTTGGAGAGCATATTTTTTCTACAGAGTACACATAATGGCTGTCTTCCTTCAATTAATGTGGTACCCTACAGGGTTTCTCAGTGTGACCTGCCACATTCTTTATTAAAAAAATAAAGAATTCCATTATTAAAGGGCAAAAAGTCACGATACCAAAAACAAACTGGGAAATTAAAATGCTATTCTGTTCCGCTGTCAGCAGACAACAGAAAGTCTAGTCACATGGAATAGTTAAGTCCCATAGCAACACATTAGGCTTGCATTTTCCAGATAAAAGGTATTTTCCCAAATATAGAAAAACAAAATGAGATTTTTAAACTTCTAAGTTTTATAAAGGGCTTCCTATATAAAATAGTCTACAAGTGTAGATGTCTAGCTCAGACTTCAATTAACCATCCCAACTGTAAGTTGAATACTGTCAAGTTTTCAACTTATGATGAATTTTAAGGTATTTAAAGCAATTTAAATAGTTTTTGAAATCTTAATCCATATATATATATATATATATATATATAATCACCTGTAAAAATAGTAATAAACAAGTCAATGATCTACCACCTTAAGATAATAAACAGGTATAAAGGTTGTCTACTACAGCTAGTACATACTGCATTACTATAAAAATATATTATTCAAAATGAATACTGTACTTTACAGACAGCATATAATAGCCAACTCTGAGTTTTCTAAGCTTCAGACCAAACCTCATACTAAAATCAGTAAGATGAAATTTTTTAGTTATCATAAAACTTCCATAGGGGCTTTCCTAAAGACTTAATTAGGTCGTTAAATAGCTGCAGTCATAGCTGGAGTTTTTAAGTGAGGAAAACCAGTAATTCTTTCTACAGAAATACAGTCTTTCAGGTAACAGTAGTGTTTTCATTCTTACTGTATTGCCTGAAATGATACATATACATTACGTAAACATGCCTATTGTTGGATTTGTTTGGTTTCCACATCTCCAGGCCATCTCATAATTTATTGCTGCATCTTCATATGCTTGTTCCTTTTCCATTATGTATCCCATGTATTCATAAGCCTTGCAACAGGACTGCAAAATATAAATATTCATTCAAGATTTTATTTAGGTTAAACCTTTAAGCAATTACACCTTAATTGCTTAAATACTTCAAATAGGTACAACTGGAAAGCTTAAGTGATACTTGTACTACCTTTGATGACAAGATAGTCCTGATTTAAAATATCTGCAATACAAATCAGTTATATGGAATTTTGCAGAGTGACATCCTGAATTAATCTGAGACAAGTATAGGTATCAGAGGACAATGCAACTACTCCTTCAAAATATATTTAGTGCCTCCAGGAACCCCGTAGCTATATTTCAGTTAAGTTAGTAAAAGTACTAAGCACAAGAAGAAAACATAAGCAAAGCTACTGTTACAAATACATATACATCAATTTAATTCCTTTTTTTTTTTTTTTACTATGAAATTTAAACTAATTCATACAGGAATATCATGTTTAATATGTAAAGCAGAAAAAAGTTATGAAAATAAACAAAACTAATATAGGACTGTATTGTAAAGAGCTTATATTGTCATGTTGGCCATGTCATGTAAGCCGTAGCTTAAATATTTCAAGAGAATAAATATAGCTTTTATGAAGATAGATACCTCATTTACAAAGGCAGACTAAAGAGATGTTCATATATAAAAGTATATTCTTTGGTTAACTTCACTCTTTTCTAGTTCGGCTTCCAAAGCAATTAAAAGATTTCAAATCAGAGCATACTGGAACAGTGTGGCCATGCCTTGTGCTCTTTTTTCTAAACCAAATCTGCACAGTATAAATGGTACCCCAAGCTTGTAATATAATATCTACAGAAAACTAGACTACTGGATGTGCCGCAGGTGAAGGAAAATGAAATAGATGGAACAGCTTGATCAGGAAAAAGGCAAAAATTAGGAAAACAACACAAGAGCTAAGATCTGTTCCTGTGCCATGTCCGCTCCATGCTTCAAAGGAAAACTAAACAGTTGCTTGAATTAAAATATTTCTAATGTGCAGTCTCTTACCCTGTTATGACGAAGGCATCGTTTTAATAATTCATCTGCCATATCATATTTTGAAGACTGAATATATATATCTGCAAGCAGAAGCCAACTCTTTTCAAACTCTTCTGCATCAATGGGATTCCAGTTCATTTTTGCAATCCGTTTTAACTGATTTCTGGCTCGTGGAGTCTGTTTCAAGATCATGTAGGCTGTGGCCATTCCCAGAAGTGCTGGTATATGATCTTTCTGCAAAAAAAGGCATAGAAACTACTTAAATATTTTTGATTTTGCTTTCAAGAACAGACAAATTTAAGTGTTTATACCTTTCTGATACAGTACCAGAAAGTTAAAATAAAAGATAAATTGCAGTAACTAAAGATAGGACATTCAATCTTAAAAAGACGTTTTCCATTTAGTGCAATGGTTATTCTTATAATACTAATCACAGTAATAAGCACTAGGTTAAATACTTAAGAGGCTGAATATAAGTCTGGCTGGGGACAAAACAACCTTCTCCAGGCTCACAAAGTATTGAAAGCATTCTCATATACTTCTCATATACTTCATCTCAACAAGAAACACTGATACAACTAACTTTTGATATACAAATAAATACTTCTGACGAAATTGAATTCACTTGAAGTTACAACACAAGTATTTTCTACTTTAAGAAATTTGTCAATGTCAGTAACAGGGACACAGATTCCTATTTGTAAGTGTACAGCTCCTAGACTGACAAGTGTAAACTACCTGTATCAGAAAGCTACTCAGACAGTGTTCTTAAAAGCCACCATTCTGTGCAAGAGCCTCAAGCAAAAAATAAGCATGACTTTTAAAATCTTGCCCTTCCTAGAATGGGTTTCATATCCTGAACGTGATTCCATTAGCAGCTAGCTTAGAAGTTTCTCTCCCCCTTTTTGCATTCTTGGCTCGCTACTGGGCGCCCTTGGTATTCTGTCTCTACATGTCTTTGTGGGGTTGTGCTGTAAATAGGCTTGCCATAGTGAGCTAAAAAATGCACACCCTCCCACCCCAACCCTTCCTCCATATAATCATCAGCTCATCCCTACACTCCACAACAGTCACACCTAGCATGGATCAATATCTGCTAGTGCTTAACCTTCTTAGCGTGTTACAGTCTTTCAAAATGGAATTCAGTAATCACTTTTTTCCCTGTAATAGCCAAGGCAAAAACACTTCCCTAGAAGTTTCCCAAGATGGAACTGGCTCAGTTCTCTTACTCTGAAGGGATTAAAACCTATTTTATGCAAATCTGGAGAGAAGACTAAATCAACTGGAGCATTCTTCCTGCTGGAACTGTGCCACCATGTGAGAAACACTGCATATTCACTGAACATGAGATCAACTCTGAGCAGAAATGGGAAGCCAGTGATGGAGGCAGAGTGACACTCTGATTCTCTGAACTGCCTTACACAGAAGAAAAGGACCATCATACTCAGCTCAGACACAATGGGCAGAACAGTGTAGTACATAGTAAGTGACTAGTAGCAACTTAGATATTTCTTGGCATTTTGATAGACTAAATGTATCTGTACATGTTTAAATAAACGGTTGAAAGGTAACAGTACTCTTTATTAATCCTAAAGTTAAAGAACACAAGTAGCTATAAAATAATGAATACTCAGATCATAAGAACAGATTTTATGCATGTGTTATCTTGCCCTAGAATCTAAATTCTGCTAAGTTGCCATGAAGTGCTTGAAGGCACTTCTATTGAATTGTTGTTACTGAATTGCTTAAAGAATGAAGGCACCATATATACTTGTATCACCAGAAAAGCTGCTGGCCAAGACTGGTATCATGCTTTTGGCTGTGACAGAGTTAATTTTCTTCATAGATGCTTGTAGATGATTTGGATTTTTGATGAAAACAGTGATGACTAACACAGATGTTTTAACTATTGCAGAGCAGTTGCTGCAAAAAGTAGTTATGCATGATGGGTCCTGCTTTCCTGGAAATAGATGAACATCTGCCTACTGACAAAGTAGCAAATGAATTTTCTTTCGCTTTGCTTGTACGCACAGCTTTTGTTTTACCTAGTAAACTGTCTTTATTTCGACCCATGAGTTCCCACAGTTCCACCTTCTTAATTCTCTCTCCCATCCCACTGTGAGGGGAATGAGTAAGTGGCTGTGCGGCACTAAGTTGCCTGCCATGACTGAACTACACCAACTGGAAATTAAAAAACCCAAGAACTCAAACCAAAAAGCCTATACTAGCATTATTAGCATATAATTGAGCTGTAAATTTGCAATCCAGTGCAGAAGTTCTTCAATGTTATTTCAGCATATTGTTTTTTGTATATTTCTTTTGAAATATTGAAATAGGAAATAAATCTTAAAATAGTATTAGTAAGAGATCACTTTCTGAATGTAAACTATGTGACTAATTAACCATAATAAGTGTAAGGGAGATGAATGGAGAAACAAGAGAGGTTACTAACCTCAGCCACTACTACTTCAGTAAAAGCGTTCAGTGCTCGTTCAACATTTGATTTTTGTTTGGTTGCCATGAGACAATAATTTTCCATGATTCGCAGCTGAATGTGACCCTGACTGGTCTGAGGCTTCAGTTCCTTCAGAAGATTTTCTGCTGTTCTTACAGCCAACTGCACAGACTCCTCCTTCTCTGTTGAATTGCTATTATCAAAGAAAGAATTTGTAAAAATAAATAAATGTTAACTTTCATATCTAAAACTACATTTTTGTACACCAAATAAGTTGAGTTAGTACAGATTCCACACTGAAGACATGCCTTTGTTATACAAGCATTCTACATTGATTCTCTTCTGTAACAATGGCTGTTCCAACCTGTCTACAACTTGCCTTTAATCCTACAAGTGGCTAAGGTTCCAGATAAAATCCTCCTGTCTGACAATGATTTATTTCAGAGTACAGAGTAGTCTCACAATCTAATAGGTATTCAAAACATTAGATGAGCTCAGAAATTCTAGCAATTTAGATAATTAAGACATTGAGAGGCAGGGTAGATTGGCTGACAGAAGAATCCAGGCAACATATACTTCATTCGCTTACCTTATGTCAGCATCTAGATTTTCAAAGACTTCACCACCTACAGTTTCATTGTCTGGGTTCAAACAAATTTCAATCATGTTATAGACAGCATTCTGTCCCCAGTCATTGTCCCTTCGAGCTTTATTAAAGTGCCGGAGTGCATCATTTGGTTCACCTGTATACCTAGACAGAGAATTACAATACTGTAATCTAGGCAAGTAAAATTTGCTGCCCCAAGTCCCACCCAAAACCCAAGAAGAAACCCAAGAATTTAGCAGACAGATCTCATACTTACATGCATTGATAATACAAGTTTTGAAAAGCAAGCATACTGTTGAGAGAAGCTTGTTTTTGCAAACTAAAAACAGTGTGAGAAATTCTAAAATTTGAAAAGTAGCAGTATTATATCACTGAACCAGCAAGAACATCCCTTTAAATGAGCAGGAAATATGAAATATTTATGCGAGATAAAATAGCTTTGCTTTCAAGAGAAGTTCATTGAAAGTATTTCAGAAGAGACAAGGAAGCCTTTCCTAAAATCCTGCTAACTAAAGAATTTAGGTGAAGTACTGCTATGGTATTTATCACACTATAATTAGCACCTCTGACAGAAAACAAGCACCTCTGAATGATAACAGATGACAAGAAAGTTAATATAAATATGTAGTAGTACACCATCAAATTGTCCTTGTTTTAATCATAAACACAAGTACCAAAGATATAGTCCTTTGCAGTAGTGAAAACCTGGTTCAAGCTTTGTTCTGGAAGAATGTTTTTCAGCCATTAAAAGAAATCTTGGGACTTCATCTAGCTTCCCAGCTCTTCTTAACAGATCAATTAATCGTGAGAGGGTTGCATAGTTATCTAAATATAAAAATAAATCAGGACATCATTTTAGCTATTCGTTGTATGAAGAGATTTAGAAGTGAAGAGCCTGCTTTGTTCTTCATACAAAAATGACAGTGCAATACATAAGGCATATTACATAGTAACCACAGATACAAAGAAAAGGTATCAAGTGATACTTGCAACACTTCTAGAAAAACTGCATAAAGAAGAGCATAATTGTACTTCGCTTTCAAGAACACTCAAAAACATTTGCTGTACTCATAACTTCTTTCAAAGTCCATTACAAGGCTTTATATTCATTATATTATTTTAATACATTTTAATAGCTCTATGTCTGGTAGTAATTTGCAAACCACTGAAAACTAGAAAATTTCTACTAACATAGAAATAAAATCCTAGGCATATGTATTTTAAAATATCAACTGCACGAAGTACTTTACAGTTCCAAGTAAATAACACTAGCTGTATTTAGCTGGAGGTAAACAATCACACTGCAGCAATGTAAATTAATAGAACACAGTGGTAGTTTTTGTTTTTAATATCCATTACATTTTAAATAGCATACTTCTTTTTAAACATGCAAGTATTTTTTTTCAGATTTGTGCCTCTATCTCATTAGAACTGTGTGTCAAATAATTAAAAATATCACTACTGAATATTGACCTGGCTTGCGTTCTAGGAGCTGCTGGAAATGAAAGACAGCTTGTTCATAGTCTTGCTTCCTGAACATGAGGTCAGCCATCATCTATGGTATTGACAAATTTAGAGAAAACAAAACAGATTGTGTTTTATATTGGGAGCTGAAACTATAAAGTGCTGCAGGAATTTCACAAGAAGTACAGTGGCCATTCCCATCCCCACCCCTCAGTCTCTGGAGAATAAACACCTTACACAGGCACAGGACAATAATGAGCAGGTACAGACTCATATCTCAATGTTTCACTTAAGGTAGAAAGTACAAACAAAACATTTCAACATACCTCTCAAAAATGTTTTGTTTTCATTCACATACTTTCATTCTTATTTTTATTTCCCAGAACTTCATATTAAGCACTCAGAAAAGTAAATAACTTACAAGTTAGGGAAAAAGAAAGATCATAGCGCACTTCAGAGGAAGCAAAAAGTTCATTTCAGTTTCTTTCTGCTGAGCAGTAGTTAATAAAGATTAAATTGAACAAAATGCATTCAGAGTGCTATTACCCACAGTCTTGCGCCATACTAGAATAAATTCCAGATGTTACCTGATGTGAGAGAGTAAGTTATTCCCATTCAAAAATAATTTCGCTCCTCATGTGTTAAAGTGAAAGCTGCTCAGTCTATTAAGCTGTCTTATAGACCAAAAATATATAGACCATGTATAGAGAATCCATTGCAGTGATTAAAAAAGGTTAGATAGGAATGCTATTAACCAGAATTCAAAAAGGACATAACACCTTAAGTTCACAGTTCTTCCTTCTGGCAGTTTTTTTTAGATGCTTGCTTTAATATTTTTGTGCTGGAAATTCAACTTCTTCCCTGACCAGTAGATAACAGATCATGAATTAAGCCACATCTTAGTCAATCTTACAACTACCACTTCTCCACTGGTACTATTAAGCATGCATTTTGCATTGAGATAAAGTGATAGATTTCTATCAATCTTAATATTGAGTCAGTACTCAGCACAAACAGAAAAAAAAACATTTCGTTGCAATACTTTTTTTTTTGAAGTTTCTGAAATTTGATGCTGTAGGCATTTTATGAATCCATCATATTGTAGACACAAAGACCTCAAAAAACTTCAATACATAATTTGTATAATGGTACATTACCATCGTTGCTGCTTCATTATCTTGGTCATTCTTCAGCAACAAGGAACACTGATGCTGACAGGCATCAGTATCATCTTGTGCAAGATACAAACGTGCAAGTTCCAACATTGCCTGTATATTAAAACATATAACCACATGTAATTCAAAGATTAAAGAAAGCTGGTTCAGTTCTATAAGTATTAAACCTCAGAGAGATTTCAGGGCCTGAGGTACAGTTTGCTTCCAAAGGCAGAGCCTTCTCTGCTGTTTCCTGTTGACTCTTGGTCAAATAATTAACTTCGATTCCCTCACCTACAGAACAGATAGAACTTTTCTTGAGACGGATATTCCAGAAGTATATTGAAGACAGATGCTCAGATAGCATTACTCCGAAGACTAAAATATTTCATTAAGAATAATTCTCTTAAAAGTGTATATACAAGTAGTTACAATGTCATTGGCAGAAGCAAATATCTCATTAACATTCACTGATTACTTTTGGAATATAAACAAATTCCAGCAGAAACAGTTTTCTTAGTTGCATTTCTGTTATTACTCTGCAACACTTTGCAGATTCTCACATACACTTTCCTGTGCATGATGATAGACTCACCATATCGACTAATACAGACCACTACATGATTTGGGATTTTATGTAAATAGAAATTGGCAATACATGCAACTATTTTATCCCATGAGATTAAGAGGAAAGAGAGAAAGTTCAAAGAAGAGAACACGAATATGTACACAGAGCTTTGCAAAAACAACTGCAAATATACTTCTGCACTGTGGTTAATATGAAAATGCATAGCTAGATATGAAAACAATGCAAAACTGTCAGAGGGAGAACTGACCTTTTTATCGGTTTCACAGTGAACAAGTGCTTCTTTGTAAAATTTAATTGCTTTTTCATAGTTTCGCTGGGCTGTACAATGCTTTGCAATTTCAGCACAAATTTCAGCTGCTAACTGTTTCTGTGCAGGAACCACATCTGGCTGTTCTATCTGAGCCCGTTTAAGTATTCTGGCTTGCAACTCCCGAGCCTAGTGTGGGGAAAAGAATAAGAAATGACCAGTCAACATTTTTCAAAGCAATCAATATTATAAGCTATTTTAAAATAATGTAATTACATTTATAAAAGCATGTATATGCACACAACTCTCTCAGATGCCTGCCTCCCCCAAAATTCATATTAAAGACACGCTGCAAAGCAGCCTAGTGGTAAGATTAATAAGTGGTTTAGATCGGTGTACAGTTGAGAATTTTATAATATATTGGGATTCTATCTTATTGACAATATTAAACACTAGGGCAGTAATTTTAAGTTAATTTAATACTACATCTAAGGAATATTTATATCAAATACATTGATGTGAATTAAGATTAAACATTTTTATTGGTCTAAGTTTTCCCCATGTCTGTGCATTGCATTATTTATAATTAACTTCTTCCCCTATTTAGATGGTTATGTTCCAATTTATAATTGCTAATGAAGCTGTAACCACAAAAATGATGTAGGCCTCCATTGAACAAAGCTGCATTATTAAGCATAAAAGCAACGCTTTTATACACAAGCAATGTAGCTTTGCTTAGAACTTCTTTATCTCCATGTTATCCTGTTAACAACTTTGTCTCCAAGCTGCCTTGTGACATGAGAAGAATTCAATCCACATGTTACATGTCTTTTTCTAAAATTAAGCTTCTGATAAGGCACACAAACAAAACTTCAAAAGCCCAAACTCAAAATCTATGTACTTAACTCATTAAGTACAGAAAGCTCAGTGAAAATTCTAGCAAACATTATATTTTATTTTCTGAGCTTCTTCATTTAGCATGATTAAGAAAAGTGTAGCGGAAACAAGGAGACAGAACTCTCTTAGTAGATGTCACAAAAAAGCAAGAGGACAGAAAAGGAAATAGCTTTGCCCAATGGTGATTATACCTGATCAATTTTCTTTGATTTCAAGCTTAAGTCACTCCAGTTACCACAAAAGAGACTCCCTCTTTCTTCTCAAGTTTTATAACTATCTTAATATTTAAATGAAGTCCCAAGAAGAGCTGCTTCACTCATTTAAAAGTCGATCAACTAGAGAGAAGTTAGCTCTACTGCACTGTTTCTTCCCCCTACCATTTTGCCCAACCAGGAAGGGGATCTAAACACAGAATACACAAGAAATTCCTAACACCACTCTAAAAATGCAAGGTAAGAAAGCTTTTTAACAGGCAATAACTAGAGTGAGCAGTTAGTTCTACTGAAACCATCAGAATACCAGTGTTTTTGTGTAAATGAATGTGGCAGGAAGGGGTAAAATGAGTACAAAGGATATTTTTGAGGGCAATAACTAAAACAGCAGCAAAAACAGCAGCTTGAAGTGCCATATGGTAAAGCCTCAAATAAGTAAACAAAAGAGCAAGAGTTAGATTACTTTGGGGGAAGTTTTACTGAAGAACGGAAAAAATGACAGCTTTGAGAAAGAAAGAGTGCATTATAAGAAAGAAAGTAGTAAGGGTTTAAGAACAGATTAAATAGCAGTGGTTTAAGAACAGATTAAATAGCAGTACCAGTATGATTTTACTGCTTATGTACAATTATCTAATCAGTCTATATAATTCACTTTCCTTGCTTTTCAAAAGATACTACCAAGGCATCCTGTTTCTGTACCAGATTGGAGGTGTAATGGAAGAGAAGAATGTAGAGATTCAACCTCTTCTCAAGATTTGTGAGAATACATCTTGAACATGAATTAAATGATCTCTAGCTTCAAACTCCCCCCCCCAACTTTTGCTGAGTGGTAATACTCAATTCTAGAATTACTGGAGTTTATCAAACATTGCTATTAAAAACACAGAGGTTACAAGAAAGTGACATGTAGTCACTGAAAGCTATCCTAGGTTGTTCCGTGAATGGTGTTCAGTGCTGAGCTAGAGGATAGGTAACCTATCTGCCCTCACAGTTTTAGCAGAGTGTGTGAAAAAACACTGTATGTTCCACACACGAATGAATACATAGTACGAATGCAGACTTCCAGTAGTACCCAGAAGCCTGATCCAAAATTCAGATGACACTGCTCACAAAACCATAGACTTCCTAATTAGTTTTGCTCTTTGTTTCACACCAGTCACTGGCAGTTTATCACTAACATGTATCCATTTTTCTCATTCAAAAAAATATGGTTAGAAACCAGGTTATAAGTGAAACAAGGGATAAAAATGAAGATATGGCAAGCGTTCATAGGATTTTATCACTTCACCTGTTGTAATGAAGCTATTGCTTCATCAGTCTTCTCCATTTTGCTGTAAATTTTTGCCAGAAGAACCTGGTAACGCCCATCTTCCATCACAGATGATAATTCATTAACTGTAAGAATTGCATTGAACAAACATGATTCTTTCAAGAATTGATTCTGTGAAAGTCAAAGTTCTCTACATATTCCAGGCAAGAGCTTAAGTGAAAAACTTCACAGCTTGACTTTTAGGTATTTATGATTGTGATTTGACTGTATGCAGAGTTACGATGCAATAGGAGTAAACAAAGCCTACTCTGTTTGTAGATTGTAAGGCCAAGATGCTTGAAGATGTAAAAAGAATACAAAACACATGGCTGTTTAGTCTATTTGCATTTTCAGAAAAACAAGAGTAGCTTTTAAGTGGACAACAAATACAGCCATTCTCTGTATTTCTTATATAAAACATTCCCTAAGGCAGTAAAAATATCCAAACTGATTCTGTGTCACTGTACAAAAAAGCATAGGATTGTTTCATGAAATTTCTAGTCAGCCCTCAAACTACCTTTCTTTTGCTAGGCTCAGAGAGATAGACATGAATACAACCAGTTATTTTAACTATTTTTAAGTATATATTTAAAAAGAAAATATTTTCACACAGTGATTAAAAATACACACATGTAAGGTAGTATTAGAATAAGACTAGCTCTCCCCAGTTTAAATTAATTTTAACCCACTGACAAAGCAGTGTCCCAAGCACAGTTCCATATTAAAACACAAAAGCCACCAAACCCCATGTGGATTTATATTTAAAAAAAGGCAATAACATTAAGTGCATTGCTCTATCAGCAAACTGTTTAAGTCCTGTAATCGTGACAGACTTAAGTCAAGGACTAGAATGTACCAACCATGTAAGATCATTCCCTCCCTACCACTTCCTATATTTTATTTTTCTTTTACAAATGAAATCTATTTTAGCATTTCTAATCAAAGATAGCAAACTATTTAATAAGTTGCATTAACTCATCAGCCAACCATATACACATTCTCCAGAAAGGAAAAAAGCAGCATATCAAAAGACATACAGAAGTTATAGCAGCTTATGTACTTTTTGCTTCATTGTAAGATGGAAGAGAAGATTTTAAGGTAAATAGGGTAAACTGTTTAATACTCACAATCTTTTCACACTAAAAGATTAAACTGTTTTGAGCATGATTAAGATAGTCAGATGCTCAAATGCTTAAGTCAGGAATAAAACATTCAACTTTTTTTTTTTGAGAATAAAGAACATCCTGCACATTCTGAAAAAAAAAGTTACTGGCATAAGAACAGCTTACAGAAGGATAATACTAACTCTGTTTGTCTATCCAGGTATCCAAAAAAGTTAACTATTATAATTAAGCCACTGCAAAAGATTCCATTAAGAAGTGCTCGACAGCTCACACTAAATGTCTTCATCGCCTCTTAGTGAAAGAAAAAAGGCGTGAGAATTAACTTTGTGAGTACACATTCCTGACACGTAAAAGGGGATCCTAAGAGACATCTGCAAGCAGTTTTGTCTCTCTGCCCTGGATACCATTTTCAACTTAAACAACCATTCCCTAAGAACAGGAATGACTCATCTATACTTGATCAATTCATATCAGAACTTCTTATAGCAAAGAAAAGTAAGAATCTTGCCTGTATAGAGCTCTGCTATTGCAATTACTGGACTTCTTTATCCATGAGTGATGTTCAAAGTTTAAAAAACTTAAATATCTTTAAATAAATGTGAAGCTTATTTTAGGGTGTATTTTTCATTTATCATTTAATAGTACCCTGTGCTTTATAGTTCCAAAGAATGCTGATCTAGAACTTTATTCCCTGCAGACACACAGGAACCACAAATAATAGCACTAATTTTGTTTTGCTGTAAATCAAGGATATTCATACCAGGCTCATGATCTAAAGCTTGCTGAAGTACTATTTCTGCCTTTTCATACTGCTTCAGCTTCATTAAAAGCTCAGCCAAATCATAGCAAAGGAAATTCTGTTGACCGCTTCTCAAGGCAGCCTCATAGTAACTGATTGCCTAAAAGGAACAAACAAAAATCTGAGAATTATTTAAAGACAACTCTTAAAGACAAAAACATTACTACTTATATTTTTAACCACATACTGCTTAGAGCTTTCCCTACTTTCTTTGCTCCTTGACAAACCAAGTTATTTTCTAATAAAGACGGCATTAAAAGATGTCATTTAGTTGTAGGTTTGGACTTCCAAAAATTAAGAGAAGTAAAATAACCAGAGCCCACGTTTTACTAAATTTGCATTTAAAACATTTTATCATGTACTATCTTCATCTGGTTCCCTGCCAGTTAAAGCACATTTTCATTAACTGCTGAATTTAAATAATCCCAGTGAGACTGGAGTTAAGAGTTCTGTTTTACTGTATATAAAGAACTAAAGTTTTCTCCAAGTCTACCTGAAAAACATGAAGGTAAGAAGTGGTGGGAAATTAAAAAACACCAACTAATAATAACCTAAGAGAAAGGAGTATTCTATGTTTAAAAATAAAATTAATAAGAATAGACAAATATCAGTGAAAGGAAATATTTAATCTAGAAAAGTTATCTTCTGTATCAAATTATTATTCAGTATGTTTAAAAAAATAATAGTTCACAGTACAACTCAAATAGTCTTGAATTAGGACTTTGCTTTATTTAGAAAAAAATCCAGACTGGAATTATGTTGAGAAGTTACATTTCCAGAACAACACTGACGTGTTTTATTATCTTTTATAGTTTTGAAATAAAAGATGTTTAAAAACACACAAGACATGTTATCTATATAGGGTTAAGCATCCTAAAGATAAGGTAATCCAAACTTTAAAGGAAAACAAATAAATTGACATCTAGAAAACACCCATCACAATACAAGTTTCTTTTCCCCAAAAACAACTCTAGGAATTCATAGAATTCTAGAATCATTTAGGCTGGAAAAGACCTTTAAGACCTTAGTTCAACCTTTAAGCACAGTACATTAGATTATTACACACAGATCTAAAGTATCATAGCACAACACAGGAATCACACTGAACTGATTATAACAATGACCTGAACAAACACAATCGAGTACTCTTAACACTACAAGCATAAAACGTAACAAGTTTTCCCCCAAATGGTCTTCTAGTTCTCCAACAGTAAGCCAAAGCTAGGCCAATGTAGAAGTATCTAACCATGGTTTTGAGTGCAGGCCCAAGTACATACCAATTGCACATCAACAGAACTACAATTCATCAGGTTTCTACCCACCAATATCTGTGACTTTGGCCAGATACGTATTACATTGCAAAATTACTTTCCGGGTAACAAGTCTGTTTACTGCTATAAAATCAAAGGTTTCTTCTATTCAACCTGAAAACAAAACAAAACCTGCCAAAGCCCACATGTTGACAACAATTAAAATCAATGTTTAATTAGTTTGATAGAATATTTATAAGTTACCTTTGAATAGTCATGAGTTTTGATTAGGGCTTTTCCAATTTTGCTTGCTAAAGCTGGATCTTTTGGATTTTTCTTCAAGGCCTGCTCATAGACTTCTATGGCTTCATCAGGCTTCAACAGTGAAAGATAAACACAGAAGTCAAGGACTGAGAAGTGTGTGAAGAAAAAATCTAATAGTACTTTTAAGAACAAGTGCCCATACTACTGGTTCATAAACTACAATAACTCAGAGAAGAATGGTCACTGTGTGATTGCTTGAAGTATAAAAACCTATTTAAATATGCATGTCCATGTAAAAGCTGAATATGGAAAGGATCTGACAAAAGAGTTTGAATTAATTTCAGACTTGCTCCTCTGAGATTTCTTCTACTGCTGCACATACTAATTAAGTTAATATAAAGCACAAGTGAATTTTGTATCAGAGAAGATAATCCATTTCTCCTCCACCTTGTATAACACAAATTCCATTTTGCTTTGTAAATCTTTATTAAGGAAATAATTGTTAATCACCTACAGTTCCCTAAACTAGTCATACAATTAGTTGTCCTAACCCAATCTATTCTCTGAAAATATCAATTTAAATTTTTAAATTTTGTATCCTTCAAATTTTTATGTCCACCTGACTACAGTGCTTCTTTTACAAAGAGTGAGTAAGATTTCCAATTCATCAAGAAAGCAAAGGATTTCAGAAGTGTATATCAGAATTCAGTAATTTAAGGTTTTTAACTAAAAGCTTCCTATATAAGAACTTACTTAGAAATACTTTAAGCTTCAAACTATGCTAAATATCTCCAACTCTTTCCAAATTAAATTTAGCTCTGACTTCAGATTTCTGTTTACCTGATAGGTGACTATTCTTCAAGAAAAATTTCTCTCCTTGAATTTCCACCCTAGAATTACTAGGAGAAATGCCTTTTCAATAGCTTTTAATTTTAATTTAGAACAGTTACATTTGTAGTAAGTAATTTTTTTTTTTTTTTTTTTTAACATCCCTAAGCACTTTGCTTGCTAACTACAAATGAGTAAGAGTCAGCATGCTACATTGCCTCAGCTTGCCAAAGCCAACAAATGACTCACTTATTCATTTCTAGCAAGCTCATACCTCTTGAATATTCATGTATGCATCACCAAGAAGAAGTAGAGTATGAGCACTTGGAAGTTTTTCTACTAGGTCTCTGGAAAGAAAAGACAGAACTTTGCTCAATATTTAACAAGTCAATATTGGTATTCAAACAACAAACAGGGCATGACAATACTATATATTTTTTAATTTTTTTAAATAAAAAAATCTGAGATATCTTTCCAAAGTAGGAATTCCATTTGCTGTTTTAATGTTATAACAGTAATTCATTATGTCACTGCATCTTTCTGACTTATTTAGTAAAAAGGGAAAAAAAGCAGCTCATGATGCTACCATTATATACATCTAGGAAAATAATATATACACACACAACAGAAAACTTTACCTATAGCAGCCAGCATATAACTTCTTATCTCTCCTGTACTTAAGATAAGTGTCTGCCATTTTTATCTTAGCTTGTACAAAATAAGGCTGTTCAGGTGTGATATTTCGGAGCACAGTCAAGGCTTGTTCAACATCTCCTTGAGCAACTGCCCAATCCGCGTTTGAAATCATGACTCTCACTTCCTCAGGAGTTCCAGAAAATTCATTAATGGCATCTTGCAGTACTATAGCAGCTTCATGCTGCAAATAAACCAAATAGAATTAATGTATTTCTTGTTGAACATCCAAAAATAAAGACACCATAAGCAAATGAATGTCTGAGGCCATTATATAAAAAACAAACAAAAAAAGCAACCCAAACCATAGTTTCAATTTCTTTTGCTAAAAGATTTTTGATGTTATTTCCCCCCTTATAATGTGAATTTGTGATATGAATTACCTGAAAAAAAATGACAGAGAAAGTAACATTGATGTTGCATATATACATGGATATGATCAAAAATCACCTTGAGCACCTTGCTGTAACTGGTCCTGTTTTGAGCAGGATGACCTCTGGAGGTGCCTTTCAACTACATTATTGTATGCATTATATTATATTCTCAGATATATGTAGGATCCTATTGCATATTCAGATGCAGCTGGTAGTAAATATGCTGCTACAAAGGTAAGGACATGATCCAGAGATATTTCTAATAGCATTCTGACAACATAACAAGAACCTACATGCCTGCAAGTGAATATCAATAGTATCCACTCCTCAAAATTAAACAGGTTCTGCAGAGCAAGAATTGAGCATGTACAAATATTTTCTTTCTGTATAATTTCACATATTAAAGATGTCAAGGCAGATATCACATCTTTGAAGTTCTACAGAGCAAATCCTGCTGGCAGGAGTGATGGTTTTCTATGCTAAGCTATTGAGCATAAGATTTCTGCTAATGGGAAAAGGAAACTCGTTCTAGGGTATATTTGTGATCTTACCAGTTCTCCATTCAAACAATGTGCTTCTACTAAGTCTAGGAAGACAGACACACGATCACTTGCATCGATTTCAATTCTTTTTGCTTTGGTATTGGAAGAAGCTGTATGTTTTCTCATTCCAGGCAAATTCCGTGCCATCTCTAAGGTCTTAATAGCTTCTGATAATTCACCCATCTTCTTTTGGGTTTGGGCCTTAATTAAGTAATAAACAGGATGCTGTCTCACCTGAAAAAAGTAAATATAAACTGAAAGGAGTTTCCAGATTTCACTTTATGTATTCAAACTCCCTGGAATAAGAAGTTTGCTTGTTTTTAAATATTAGCCTCTGTTACTTCTTTCCTCCACATATATGCTTCAATAATGTACTTAACAAAACATTACAGTTTTCAAAGATTATGAAAAACAGTAACAAGATAATTTCACAGTTTTTTGTAATTAAAAACTTATTTCATAACATGAGACTTTGGAACAAAAAAATTTACAGCACTATTTGAAACTATACTGAATTTTAATAGATTTTGAGCACCTCCCACACTGGAGTACAAATGATTAATTAAGCTGGCAATTAAAAAAAAGTATAGAATTACTATTTGGCATAAGTTGTGCCTGCCAAATCTTTACCTTCTTAAAACAGACTTCATGTGAAAAGGAGATCTTAAAGGGAATTTCCTAATTTCACTATTTCCTAATTAGGTAGTTAACCTTCAGCTTTCTTCCATCTTTTGGAAAGAGGTACCAAGATGGGAGCATACTTGCAAGGAAGCGTTAGCTTAACTTTTCAGCTAAGTTCTGTTAAGGGACTTAGCATAACTTAGACCTTAGACCTAAAAATGCTTTTTAATGTATTCTTAATTCCGTGTTAATCATAGAAAATTCCACTGATGTCAACAAATCAGAAAATCACATATTAGCCCCCCAAAATAAAACCAATGAGGACTGTTGCAGTAGAATGAAATTTATG
Source organism: Nettapus auritus (assembly GCA_011076525.1). NCBI lineage: Eukaryota > Metazoa > Chordata > Aves > Anseriformes > Anatidae > Nettapus > Nettapus auritus. Next base: position 20,480,131 of record CM021771.1, on the reverse strand, counting down.
CTACTACAATGCTTAACTTACTAAGTTTGCTTCCAAATGGACAAAAAAAAGATATACAAAAATGCAATGTTAGTGGAAGACAACACAACATATAGCTATGCCTATGCACTTAACAGTGCTTTAAGCACCATGAACTGTCAGAGGTAACTACAGACCCATTCTGAGGCCCTCATGCATCTGATTATATATTCCATTAGCAATTGTACATTAGTGTAGTAAGTCCAAAAACACTGAACCAATCTTCAAGCCCTTCTGTGGTGACTTCTGCAAAGTTTGTCTGGAATTAAACCTTCTCTTTATTTCATCGCTTTTTAATATTTCTATAAGAATTTGAGAGAAAGTTATCCTTTTGTTATATTTTAAGGCAATTCCAGTATGTTGTAATATGGGATTAGTTTTGTCCTTAGTCATTTCTTTGATAAGTATTCAGATACAGTGTTCACATAAACTTAGATACTGAACATGTAGTCATAGAAGTCTCATTTTAAAAGATTATATTCAAAAAACATACAAGAAACTTTAGATGACTGAATAAAATGGCTTCATTCTTTCGTCCAACTTACCTCAAAATTGTAGCTCAGACAGAGTTCCAAGGATCGAGAACACAGTTTAGTATTGTTTTGAGCCAAATATACTTGGGCCATGAGTAAGTGTGCGTCTGCGTAAGAAGGATTCCTTTCAAGACAGTAATGTAGACTGTAATGGGCTGCTTCAATATCCCCTAGGAATTCAAAAAAAGGGGAAGTGAAAACTTAACTGATATGAAATACAGATGTTAAATACACAACATTTATTCAGCATTTACTAACTTCATGTTTGTTTTTTAGTACTTGTAATCACTGAATGAGTAATTGTATGCATGAAGTACTGCTACTTTTTTTGATTGTGGCTCTGAACTGAAATGAAACCAGGTCAAAGTTAAGACTTTCCCCACTGTTTCATCTGCAAGTCACTTAAGTGATCTTTTTGGAAGCAGTAGATTAAAAGAGATTACATTCACATGTGTAGAAATAAAAACACATTCACATAAATCACAAAAAAGCAGTACAAGTGTTCTTCACTTAGCTATAATGATCTGTTCTACAGTGGAGAAGAAACATTCTGTTCAGTAATGAATTAATTTGTGTTAGAAAAAGAACTAAAGAGATGAATAGCAAGCCATTCACATGAGTATTACCTGTTAAGTATTTCACCTTTGCGATTAAAAAAATAGCTTGTTGAAGACCTGGCACAGTTTTTACCACAGTTTTCAGAACAGAAGCACAGTGTTTGAGAAGTGATGAAGGAGACTGCCCATGACACGCAGGCTAGGAGTAAAAGAAAACAAGTAAAAAAGGAAAAACACCAACAAAAAACACAACGCAACCACAAGCGATATATCAGTTAACAAGTTCTGGATTTGAATGTCATTTTAAGTCTGAATTTCACTTTGAGCTCTAATGACAACAGTAAAGCTGAACAACTGAAAGGTGTTGTAGTGAAGAAATACAAAAAAGATGTTTCACAGTTAAGATGCAACTTCTTGCTATCAACAAGAACACACAAGAGCCTCATAGACTCCAAGGAAAATAAAATAATGTGGAGATGACATAACTAAAGAGTCATGCCATAAACATTTGGCAGCATGCTTTGAATTACCATGCAAACTGATCCAACAATGTAAATTACATTTCATGTGAAAATTGCCAAAGCTGGAATGAATGACCAGAAAGATGGGAAAGTGTTCCAGTTTCATCTCTCTTACACCTTCTCCATACTACAGAAGGTAACGCTATAGCTATCAAACTGAATGCAGCAGCCAAGAAATAGCTACTTTCAGATATAGCTACTTTCAGATAAACAGCTAGTGAGGTACCACATTTTAGTTGCTCTGTTAAAAAGACTGCTTCTCTCTATTGCTTTAGCTAGATGCCTGAAGCAAATATATTGTACAATAGGCAAAAGGCAAGCTAAAGATACTTCTGTTCACACCTAACATCCTCTTGGGACACACAGTCTGAGGAAGTAGCCATCCTTTCACCAACATGGAAGCCTCCTTCCATCAAACACTCCCTTTTTTTTTTTTTGTAATAAAGGGATAAAAAAACTTCAGAAGCCAACTTTTTTTTTTTTTTTTTAATTGACAATAGGTACTATCAACGTAATTCTGGAAAATACCCTAGGATTATCTTCAGTGTCTTATCTTAAGACACTACTTCACAGAACTGCACTTCTTATTTATTTTATGTCCATCTGTAGACAAAACTACATAAGAGTTGTTACTGCTACTAATGTTTTAGACTCTCAAATGTTATCATCTCATTAAAGACAGCAGGACACATAATAATGGAAAGCTTACTGTGTGCTGGTTAGACGCTAAAGCTTTGCATAAAGGAATGTTCACAGAAAGGTTCAACAATTTGACTAGAAATCCACTAGCAAGAGGATGAAGTCACCTCCAGACATTTACAGAGTAATAATCTATTTAAGGAAGACACTTTTCAGAGGTACTTTAAGTGTGCTTCTTCCACTTTAGAGATGTTAGATCACTATTCAATTTATTGAATATTATTTAATAAATTGAAAAATATCATTATTCAATTTATTAAGTTCTGCATGCCTTCGCTCCAAGACTGGCACAAGCAAATTCAGTGACAGAAAATCAGCCACCTAAGTAAACAAGTTTTGTTCTTTTTTTTGGAAACAAACAATAAGTAGTATTCCACTGACTTTTATCAACACTCAAGGGAAAATGAAGAAATTGAAAAGATATCCTGAGCTGACAAAAATATTTCAGTAACTGAATAATTGCAGTATGAAACCCAGGTTTCTAATCAAGATAGTTCTCTATCCACCGTATTTGTAATTTCTTGATTAAAGGAGATACTAAGAAACTACAAAGGCACAGGCCAAACTAATATCCCAAGCTTCTTTAATTATTACTGCAATATGCTCACCTCACAGAAGATTTTTAGTTATTTTGATTATTGATAGTATTTCTTAGAACAGTTTTAGCTCATATTAATTCACATATTAAGGGGGAAATCCTTCTAAGCTTTTGCAATATGACTACCTGATATGAAAAAAATTAAAGATTTTTTTTTTTTTAAGGTAGAAGTGATACACAGTTGCTTACCTGAGCTTGGCAAAAATTAAGATACTCCCTAATGATTTCTAGCAAGAAGTCAGGGTTTAGTTTTTCAAAATACTCCACACCAAGGGGAAAACCATGCAATGATGAAAAGTGAGTATCCAGAACATCATTCAGTAAGGCAATAACTTCTTCTTGTCTCTTATGCTTTTTCATAGCTAGGACTGCACGCAAGAAAGATAGCTCCTACAGGGAAAAAGAAACGATATTCTCCATATTACAGATACATTTGTCTGTTATTAATAAAATACTACATAATCATTAGTGTTAAACACTTTTTTTCACTTGTGGGGATACTATAAGACATTTAGCATGTTCACTGCAAGTGACAATGATCATTGCATTCTTTTAAATTGTGCAAGAAGCTTTAAGTTCTTTTGAGCACAAAATTCTGCGAATTAATATCCCCCCTTCCTGACATTTCAAACTTATCTTCAGAGATAAAGTGCAGTAATCATCTAGTCTGCTGTTGTAAAGTTGGCAACATATCAATTTAGAGAGTCAAATTTGAAGTTTAGATTTAATGGTACTCCATTAAGATGCTCTACTCAAGTGACAGAAATACGGAAGACAAAGTAAGTAGTAGACCACATTTCAGATTGTGAACAAAGTATTTTAACGAACAAAAAGTGTCTCCTACCCCAGATTTCCCAATGGACTGCTGAATTTCATTAAGGAACTCTAACTGCTGCTCTGCATCTTCTAGTTGCCCTTGTATGAGCTGACAACGGATAATTCCTATAACATATTAAAAGATTTTTTTTTCAGGTTCATCTTCATAGTCAAACATACACCTTGCTTTCCAGAAAAAGTCTCTTCAGACTCTTAATAAAATGGTGATAAGAAAAAGAACAGATCAATACTTATACTAATGCAGATTTTATGTACTTAGAAATACCTGGGATAGAGAATGCATAATTAATACATTAATATACACAATGTCATAAGGCAATTACATGACAATATCTTATTCCTAATATTACAATGTTGAACACAATAAGTCTTCACCTTGTTCTACACTAACAAAAGTAAATGTACCATAAACTTGGCTTCCAAATTCAAGAAGCAAAATGAAGTTGATCAAAAGTTCCTAACCCCCTCCCCACCCAAGAACTTCAAATGTTTGAATTGCAGTAAGCATAAGATGTTTTGCCTTAATCATGTTTTCAACCTAATTTAGACAAGTGTGTGTGTACTTAAGTCTCTGCCATGGGCATAGAAGACAGCTTGTTCTATCAACTGCCCTTGAACTTATTCCTGCAGCACCTAAAAGCTCTCTAGCTTTAGCAAATGTTGGCAGGCACTTCACTAACATATTGAAATTATGTCTACTCCCAAGAGTGCAACATAAAAGCCAGATATTCAGATGACAGAATACTGCAACTAAAATACAATTTCAGCTGGTGATGTATGTCAACAGAAAAAATGAGTGAGTTTTGGACATAGTCCAGGTAAGGAGAGGTCTGAAGCAAACATAATGCTCTGTTTACAAGAGTGAGTCACAGAAAATATTGCCCACAGTGGACAAAGGGAAAAAAAAATTGTCCTGAGGAGATCCTGAGGTAAAACAGACTGTTTTGCATTAGGCACGTCAAGGCATGCTCAAACACCCAGAATATTTCAAACTGAAAAAATGGGTTCTAGTTTAATCAGCAGCACTGGTGTGCGACAGGGTATATCTATGAGTTACCACACTCAAGTATGAAAACTTGTCAGTATTCAAGGATAATGAAATAACTGCACCGGTATATATAACAGTTAAGCCTCAGGTTGATGAATTTAACAAGTTTTGAGCAATAATCTTTGATTTGCTCCCTCCCTTCATTTGCGTTTATTTCGCTAACACATATGCAGCCACAGAGAACTATACCCAAAGGAGACCAGCACTGGATGGCTAGATGGCTAACAATTTCACAGTATGTTTTTTCCTCATGGATCAGGCAGGACATGTGAATAAAACAGGCAACTACAACAAGGGAATAAAAGTATGAAAAATCAATATTGCCGATATCTGCCCTATGGTAAGACACTAACTACCAAAGGTGCTTCAGTACTATGTATTTTACAGTTATGTGCTTCTGCGAGGTTAAATTGGTATCCAGATTTGCAACATGATTAATATAAGAGGAATCACTATATCATATGAATTACACTAGCCAAGCAATAAGGAAAAAATAGTTACCTCATGTCTGCATATTAAATGCTATATGGACAAATAGCCAAGAAAGTACTGTGCAAAATAGTAATGCCCCTATAACAAAAGAGCCAATAATTGGAGAAAAGTTAGACTTCAACAGTAATGAATTTTTAAAAGCCTCTTTCAAGGCCATTACATTGGTTGTGTGGTTTTTTTTTTTGTGTGACTAACCTAACACCCCAACTAGTCAGATCCTAACTAGGACAGTGAAAGAACTAAAAATGTTACCTGGAGGAGGAAAAAACAAATGACAGAAAGGCCACCAAACCCAACAACAGGTAAAAGCATTTTTTCCAGAAGGAAGTCTGAGATATAACGCCCCAAAATTAGTGAAAGCAGACCTTTTGTGTAGTTACGTAGAATACACTAAGTCAAAGCTATGTAAGAAATATTACGAACTTGTAATCTGGCAACTTTGAACATCTTAAATAAAAAAAAGTATTTTTTCATATTAAAAACTATCCACAAAACCAAAGATGCACACATCTACATCTCTGTCCTTACACTTACACTTACTTTAAGAGTTCTAATTTAAAAAAGAAAAAAGTTTCTCTCTTCAATAAGAGCACCAAAAGATGTATCCAGAGAGGGGAAACTCACTACAAGGAAGACAGCATAACATGAATACAGGAAGTACTATCCAGTTGTCCTGTTCTAATAGTTCTACTTATTCACAGTAGCAGGAAATTTTGATAAAAAACATCATCCATGTCTTAAGACCAGGAAAAAAAGAAAATAAAAACAAGTGTAAGACCTTACCAGTTAGTGCAGAAACACTCGTTTCGTCAAGGGTCATAGCAGTCTTGTACCATTTTAAAGCTTCTTTTACTTTCCCTTGTATAATCATTTGGTAGCCAAGTTCAGTAGCAAATTCTGCATTGTCAGATGTCAAATCATATGCTCTTTCAACTAAGGTTTGTGTATGTTGAAGGATAAGCTGGTTCCGGCCACACTAAAGGTAAGAGTAATCTTTAAACATTAAGTTTTTATTTTTCAAATACACTTAGAAAAAGATAAAAAATATTTTTAACTCTTCAATGTTTATTTTAGAGTCTACACAATGAATATCGCTGCAGCAACTGAAAAACATTTAGCGTAAGACAAATCTGATGTAATGGCATAAAAATTTTAACACTAAAGCATGCTCACTTGAAATGTAAAAATATAATACCATGCAATAAAGTTCCACAGAACTAATAGTTGCTTTGAATACCTTCTTAAAAGTGTTCTAATAAAGATTAAAGAAGACTTCAGTTTCAAGGTTCTGTGATTAAGCTTAACAGTCCTATATTCTGTAAGACATTTGAGTATATTTTCATGAGATACACATTTCTCACTTAAAAGCAAGCAATAAAAACATCTTAGGAATGAGATGGCTCAAGTATTTTAAGTCATAATGAATGCAAGACTAAAAAATTAGTTAAAGGCTACAGATGTTAACCTATTTCAATTTTCTCCAAAACACTTTTTTGTAGGCATTTAACATCTGTACCAGAAAAGAAAAACAACCAGGATCCATGGATATTTATACACTGCATAAGAAAAAACATACTCACTGTTCTACTGAAAGCTAAAGCCATTTTACAGAAGAGCTGTGAATTACGTGGTTCTAACTTGTCCAATGCTTTAACTAGGTCACCCAGTCTAGCTGCAGCCTTAAAGAAAGAGGAATCATAATTACTAGTGGAAAAAATAAACAGATTAGAACAACTGAAGAGTTTTCACTACAAACATTTTACATATTTATGTAATAGTATCGTGAAGTTTAAACTCAGAAATTCTCATGGCTAGGAGATTGATTGCTTTTGAATTTCTAGAAAAATAGGGGAACAATAAAACATCTGTATGTCCTCTAGATACTCTACAAAAAGAGAATTACTTGAGCTGTATCAGATCTAATGGAATAGTCCCATCGAGCAAGACAGTGTGAGGAATCCTGGACCTGTAAATCTCATTACGGCTTCTGTGAAATACAGACACGTGCTCTTCAGGTCCTGCAAAACCGAAGTACTTGCAGATGCTCAGACTTTGAATTTCATACTTCCTCAAGCCACATGAAGTACTTTTCCCATTTCTGGGGTTACAGCAATAAGGTATATGGCAATCTATAAAATAAATTTTGTGAGTTTCCCGAGAAATAGTACAAGCACCATATATGCAAACTACATGTGCATATCCCTGAAAGTAATCCTTGGAGCAGAAGGAAAAAAGTTAAGAGAGTTCTTAGAGAGAAAAAAAAATTTGCACACACATTAAAGAACCTAACCTTGTAGACTGTCATTAAGAGATTATGACACCCTCCGAAAATTTATTACTAGAAGACCTCATTACTTTCCTTATTTCTCTTAAAGAAATATAATGAATAGGATGTTTACAGTAACTTAAGAATTTATAAAAAGAGCATTTAAACAATAAGAGACAACTGATGATTCGAATCAGCATGACTGTCTAGAGGAGACTTCTTTGGCTTGATTCCTTTCCTTTGAAAATAGGTTAAAAGGTATGTTTCCTTCCTTTGACATCCAGAAAACATCCCAACAAAAACACAGAGCAGTCACTTGAGTCAGAATAGGAAAATACCTATCTTCCTGCACATAAGCAGTACAGGACCAAACATGGAATATGAGTGGGCAGATGTAAGATCATGATCTAGTCCCTAGAAAGGCTGTTATGCTTAACAACCTGCATATAAGAAGACTCACCTGGGGTATATTTCCTTCCCTGCATAGGAAGTGCAGGGCCTCCATTCTTATGGCTTCTAAATTGAGGGCATCCTTCTGCAATAGTCTAAAACCAAACAAGAAGTGAATTTAAATCAAAAATTTTGATTCATTATCTGTTTCATTGAAAGTAAGCCCTATTTCCTTCATTTTCTTTTTAAGAGCTTTGGTAGCCTACCACATTTTTAAAAATAAGTTAAAAATACTACCATCACACTTCATTTTATTTCCCTTGTAGGATAAAACTTGAATATGGATTTGAGGGTCCTCTACTTTGGTTTTAATCTTCTCAATATTTGATAAATTCAATTCAATTTCATGTTCAGGTTCCTAAGTTGAGCCGGTTTAAGTATAACATCAGCACATGTACATAAAGCTATGAGAAAGCTTCTCAGGTGTGCTTTCAGAGAAAAAGAACAAAAAACCTCATTTTGCTAAAATCACCCTATAACTTTTTTCTAAAATACTTCTGACAAGAAAACGAAACAAAAAAATAAAAACTCAAGGTACAAGGGAGACAGCCTCACAGAATGCTGACAGGGACAACTGTCATAACTTCTATCACACATTTACTTTACATCATAGTTCTCAACTGAAGGCATGAAATGGCAAAGCTGTGCTTATCTCAAAAAAACCCTCCTTCCTCCAAGATGGATTCATGTACAGATGTTGTATTCTCACAAAACTGGAAGGCTGAGCTCTACATTTTTTTTTTTTTTAACTGGTAACTTTTTTTCACAGCATTCTTACAGCCTAAACATAGCAAGAACATAATTATTTCATATTCAACCTATGTGCAGTTTCAACTGTCTGTTCCCAGTCCTGCAAGGCTAGTTGTAGCTTCATTTTCTTTATGAAAGCAGGAATGAAGTTTGGAAAGCTTGCAATTATCTGGTTCACGATTTCCAGAGCTCCTGAATAATTCTGTCGGACCTCAAAATATTGTGCCTAAGAGAAGGAAAAGAAGTCCCATCAAAAGCCTACACATTCACAGAAGTAAGAAATTCAGAATTTCTTTTGTACAGAAACTATCTTTCAGTAATAGTTTTGCTTCAGCATCAACCAGAAATATTGCAAAAAAAATATCAAAAGATGATGTGTGAAACCTTCTACATAGTAAGCACCTCTACAACAAACATAACTGCAGGATAGTATTTACAACTAAGGATGGTTACAACCAAAAAAAAGAGACAGATGTAGCTGAAGAATAACATTGTCTTATTAGCTTTTGATTAGTTTTCTTTAAACCACCTCAATGTTTTAAGATATTAAACATAACCCACAGATTAAACATTTTAACATTTAAAACACAGCAATTCCATAACATGGATAAGCATCAACAACTTCTACACTTTTTTGTGGTATGAAACCTCATTTCTTGCATACAAATAGATGAATAAAAAGTTTACTAAGTTATGATTTTACTACATACATATGTACAGATACGTATATATGTACAGATACATATTCAGATTGATTGCATTTTATTTATACTCTTTTTTTAAACACTGGCATCTAATGGACCCTACAACATCATCCGGTAATCATTTTTAGTCCAGAAAAAAACACAACATATTAACGTACTTAAGAGAAAATCAGATGCACAGAAACAAAGTCATCAGCCTAAGTCCATCTGAAGAGGTGGAAACTGTACTTACAGAAGCAATATAGCACCACAGTCCTGTTTAATACTAGAGAAAAGCTGAAGCAATACACCAAGTAGGGCTCAGTGTAACATTACTGTAACCCAGACATGTCCTTTTGTTAGTCCTCAACATAGAAAGTGTGACTTCTTATGAAACCCGGCTACTCATTGCAATTAACTACTATTTAAAATGTAGTTTATCACAGGAGATAGTGTCAGCATATTTTTACTGTTGTAGTAATCAGTTTGTGTGATAACTGTTTTATATTGCATAAGTGATTGAAACTTCGTTTCTGCTAAAACCTACTCAAGGTTATGGACAAAAAAAAATAGTCAACTGAACAAAAATATGGCAGCTATATTTTACTTCTTGTATAAACTGTATTTTTATGGACAACTCTTCACAGAATCTCTCTATACAATAACAATATCACATACTACTATAACTAGTATCACATTTTGAAAGTGTCCAGGTTTTGAAGTAAACTTACTTTACCAAGGAGAGCAAAAACATCATTCCCTTCCTGAAGGGCTTCATCAAAGTACTTCACAGCTTTTTTAATATGTGTTTCTTTCCCACAAGTGAGATCAAGCCATGCTTTCAGAATCAACCCCTGTAAAAAAAACACAACACAAATTAGAATTCTTAACTAACCAGGTAAAAAAAACTGTATGGAATAATAAATGTAAATAATAATAAAATAGTACTTAAAAGTAGATGAAGTAATGTATTTTAATTAACTATTAAAATATGCATTTGAAATTATAACCAGTCTACCACACAACCTAAATATTATTAATTCATTCCAACATTAAACTGACCAAACAGTTCATTTACTTAAAGGATTAAAAATAACAATGGAAATGAACTAGTCCAACAAGCTAAACAGGCAGAACAAAACCTCATGGAAGTGATCACATAAATGGTAAGGATATTTTCTGTACATATTTAGACAGAACTTTTTTTTTAATGTTTGTATCAGACATTGATAAACTTATGGTGTAATGGAGAAGGAGATAAACTTCGTTTTCTTTAACTACATGATTAAAGAAAGCTTGTCTGTGAAGGGCAAAGATCTGACCTTTCTTCATATTCCCTACAGTACCATAACAAAAATAGGCATCCAATTTATTAACTGAAAGTAATAATTCCTTCAGTGAAAAGATGTATTTCACCTTCTACAAATTCTATTTCTCCTGTATATTCCAGACAATTATAGCTTTAATTAAATAAGTCAAACCCATTAAGTGATGGATTATTTAAACAAATTATGTGTGCCATGAAAGCAAAAAAAACAACTATAAAACGACTATCTTTTTAAAATATAAAATCAAACAAGCATCTCGTATTTAAGACTCAAAGATTAGTAGAAGACCCACATTTTGTAATTGCTAACAATCACTGTAATAATTTTGTTATGCAACAAAAATAGCCTGAAAATCATATCCTCAAGCATGTAAAAGAATGAGAGGTTTACTTTTTTTTTTTTTTAAAATGAGGAGCACAGTGAAATATCTTATCAAAACAAACAGTATATACTAAGTAAAGCATACATGGCTAAGTTTAAGGATAAACCCCCAACTGCCTCCCCTATCAAAATCTGAAGTATACAACTTCATATTCTCAAATTAGAAACAAGGATCTGGATAACTTATAGGAAAGAAGAATATCATTTGCTTTTATTTACATTTAAATCTTGATGCACTTTTTAAAATGTGCATGTCTCTAAAAGACACCCCCAAAAACCACAATTATTTGAGAGACATTGTGCATTTCAGCTAGAAATGTCTCACAATGCAACATTTCAAAAATAGTATTTCTCAAAAGAGGTGAAAACAAGCCAACAACAACAAAAAAACTACTACGGTTCTAATAAGCAAAGTCATAAATATTGCTATTTTCCTATTCCTTTTAGGAAATTAACATATTGTTTTAATATGTTTTTAACTATTTTTTAATTTTTAATTAATGGCTAATTTTTACTAGTAACTACTAATTGTATTAATAAACTATGACAGGTCAAAAGTTAAGCTGTTTCTTAAATCTGTAATAATTTTCAGAAATTAATGTTTAGTATAGTTTTTATTTAGTTCATATAATATATTGGAAACCATAAAACTGGATTAAAAACAGAGCAATCTACTGTACCACATAGAAGAACTATTATATACTAGTGTCATTTGTAAGAGTGCAATGCGGGAAAGAACAATTATGCATTCAATATTAACTGCTATGCCTTGAAATCATTTTTTTTTTTCCTCTCTCCTTGTATTCAGGCTGATCTTTAAAAATCATTAACACACTAAACTTCTACAAACTCTTTTGAAGATTAAAGATTCTTAAGAACAGCAAGTGTCAACGTCTACATAAATGCAGAAGACATTGCTACATACAATACTTACACAGATTTTAAAATAAATTACACTCAGTAAAACCCTGTGCAAGTTTTGCCTATAACAACTGCTAAAACTGAAAAGCCTCAATCCTCTAGGTATTTTTGAATCTGTAGATTCAAGACAGACGTCTCCCCCAGTGAAATTTTTTTTTTTTTTTTTTTTTTTTTTTTTTTTTTAAGTCTACTGTGCGCCATGATAAGTTCTAACTGCTAGCAAATCTGGCATAACTATGTATTATTTTCATCAGCCAATGGAGGCCTTTCATTTATTAACTGACAATCAATGCAGACAAAAAAAGGCACTCTGAATTCTACTTTGCCCCTGTCAAATGCGATTAGAGTATTAAAAGTGTTAGAATACAAAGTTCATTAAAGGAAACCTCCAAATAGCACTGATGTAGTAAGTCTAGCTTCACAGTATACATAAGTCCTATTATTTTACATAGAAAAAGAGTTACCTCTTTATCACCATTAGAAACTTTTATCATTCTATCAACATATTCACGGGCTTTGTCCTCACGACCAAGATGCCACAAAAATAAGCCAGCGAAGTACAGAGCCTGCTGTCCTGCTGTTTTACGTTGCACCTTCATTTTCATATCCAACTCTAGAATAGCATCACGATCTGAAAAGGTTTTGTTTAGATCCGTTATTGATAGCATCTCAAAATATTACAGAAAACCAGCACATAAGCCAGTGGCTTCCGAAGTAAGCATTGTTTTCTGTATCATGTTGATAAGCGCACAGATATTCCCTTCCAGTTAAAAATATTAATTGTGTACAGAAATGGGTTTCCATTAACATGGTCATTTGAGCAAGAAACTAGCTATTAATCATGCTTGAGATTTGTGGCTACAAATTCTGCCAGGTGAATGTAAACTTAACACATTTATATCAGTATCTGCCAAGTAAACAACTGCAACTCAGTCTTAAAATGCTGAACACAAAAGGATTTAGGTCTAGAACCCACAGAAAATTTGTAATATATTTCTTAACACTGAAGCTCATTTTCTTATATTCCAAATTTTATCGTCTGTTACCCTCATCAGGTTAATCCCATATAGAAATGTTGGATTTGGTATGTGGGACTCAATGCCAAATATTTTCTTTTGCCCGCATTCTTTTCTGGTACTCTTTTTAGGAACCATTAAAATCAAATGTCTGACTCATACTGCCATGGCTTTTCTCAGACTGTCTTGAAATGATATAAATTTATTACCCTACAATATTAGTCCTCAGAGACTGAAATACGAGCAAAGTCATTAGTCAGAACTGTTTCACATCACATTGATTGCTGAAGTTATTGACACCAGTTATAAATCTGCAGTCAGGAAGACACCTCTGGAATAACTTAATGACAACTCAATATACCTGACAGACCAAATACACTTCTGAATGTATAATTCTTAGCAATGTAACCCCAGTTTTCAGACTGGGGGAAAGACAGAATTACCAATGTTTATCAAAACATCAGAAAGTACCACTGTTCATCTAATTATTTTCTTTATTTGTGAGGTCAGCGTAACTTGAAAGATAGAAGTACCTTGGCTTTAACTTCCTTCTAAACATGCAACTCTGCTCAACAAAGCTGATATCAGACCACAGCAAACAAGAACCAAAAGAAGCTTGTTTCAAATTTTTTCCTCTATAGAAGACTTTTTATCACAGTATGTAAGTCAGTTTTTTAGTGTTTTATTTTAAAACAGTATTGCTTTTTGCAGCTTTGTATTTTGGTGGTTTTGTTTACAATCTTGTTAAATTTTACTCTAAGTACTAGATACAAAGTTAAATACAGTGCTGGGGTATACCTTTTGTAGTTCAGTAAGATTAATCTACAGATCTTAACACAGGTCTTAACACGTGCCTGTTAAAAAATATGAAACATTACCAACTTAATGAACATACCTGGATTAGGGCTCATTTTGTGGGCATAAATTAGAGCCATCATCGCACACAGTGACACTTCCTGTTTGTTTTTAATGGCCTCCAGTTGTTGAATACCCTCTTGGATGTCACCTAGTGAAAACAAAAGCAGAATAGGCTGTAACATCTTTCAAGATCAGCAAAGGCTCCTGATTCCTTTTACTTAACTTTTTTCATCATTCATTCATTTTCACTTGTTTATGCAAGTCTTCCAAAGAGACACAGGAAACAAAAAGAAAGTATTTCAATGCAGAGAGCTTGAAAGGAGTTATGAGCTAGTTCTGTCAACTACCATGAAAATTAAATCCATCATTATTATTTGTTACAGAACATTGGGCTGTTCGTTTACATAGCAAGGATTTTTTACTTGCCTTAAGTGTTCTGAACATCTACAGAGAATAAAATGCCTTGAAAAATAGGAATGCCTGACTGTAAACCAAGAAGTATCACGGAGCATGGGAAAAGACGCAGCATCTCAGTCTCCTGACTCTCTCCTAATCACTTTCCACAGCCATCCTCCACTTCAGAGCACTTACTAGTATTACGTGACATGACTGAAATACCTGGTTTACCTAGATAAACATCTCAAAGCACCTGAATATCTACGAAGATACTCCCAACAGGCATTAGCTGTCAGCTTCCTAGACGCACATGGATACAGCAAGGTTAGGCACAGTTACATTGAAGGGAAGAGATATGAGCTGGAACCAGCAAATTTATTTTTGTGATACAATGCAATGGGCATATGGTTGGGTACCAGATTCCCTCCAAGAAAACTGTTTACCTGACCAACATCCACAGAGTCACTAGATGAGACAGAGAGCATCACCATTCCTCACTTTGCACTTGGGGTGGGGGGGAATGCAACTACGTAGCGCTTGTACATGGACCACTAAGTGCTGGTGATCTCCTCATGATGGAGAGCATCCAGACCTCGCAGACATTACGTTATGTCCATGCAACCGCCAGAAAAGCGAATCTTGCCGCGCGAGGCAGGCCGGAGGAGGCACAGAACCGCTCCCCGCAAACCCCGCGTTACCTGTCCGCAGGGCGCCGTAGGCCCGGTAGAAGTGGAACACGGGGTCGCCGCCCAGCCGCCCCAGCGCCTCATCCGCGGCAGCCCGCAGGTGGTGGAAGTAGCCTTCCTGGCAGTAGTAGCTCAGCAGCGCCTGCGGGACACACGGCCGCGGGTCACCCAGACAAACACCTCACCCTGGGACGGCCACGTCCGCGACCGCCCGGCGAGACCGCCCTGCTGAGACCGCCCTGCTGAGACCGCCCTGCTGCCCCCGGCCCTGCTGCCCCCGGCCCCCCCACCGGAGCGCGCACCCGCAGCCCCTCGGCGTCCATCGCCACCGCCGTTGCTACCCAGCGCGGCCGGAACGGGCGGGGAGCACTCAGCGGCACGCGACCATTGGCTTGCTCACAGCATCGCACCCTACCATTGGCTAGAGGAAAAGGGAGGCGGGAGAGACGTAGGAAGAAATACTGCGCCCTAGCACGTCCGCTGCTCCCATTGGGCTCTCGGGAGACAGAGGCGGGGCCGCTTGGGCAGAGGTGGAGCACCTGGAGAGGCTGTTGTCATTGGGTGTTACCGGGCGGGCGGCAGGCGCTGAGCACGCCGCGCGGGCGGGGTAGGGCTCGCTGCGCTGCGCTGGGCTTGGCGGGCTCGGGTCTGTGGAGAAAGGGGGGCGCGTTAGGCACCGCAAGTTGCAGGCAGTCAGAATCGGAGAATCAGAATTATAAAATCATAAACTCATAGAATCATTAAGGTTGGAAAAATTGATAACTACCTTTCAGGTAGTTGTGGAGAGCAATGAGGTCTACCCTGACCCTCCTCCAGAGGGAATCCCAGTTCCCTCAGCAGCTCCCCCTGGACTTGTTCTCCATGCCCTTCACCAGCTTCGTAGCCCTTCTCTGGGCATGCTCGAGCACCTCGATGTCGTTGTAGTGAGGGACCCAAAGCTGAACACAGGACTCGAGTTGCAGCCTCACCAGAGCAGAGTACAGGGGGACGATCACCTCCCTGGTCCTGCTGGCTACACTATTCCTGATAGAAGCCAGGATGCTGTTGTCCTTGGCTGTCTGGGCACACTGCTGTCTCATGTTCAGGCAACTGTTGACCAACACTTAAAAGATATTTTTCCTCTGCACAGCTTTCCAGCCATTCTCTCCCAAACCTGTAGTGTGTTGTGAGGTTGTTGTGGCCAAAGTGCCGGACCCAGCACTCAGCCATGTTGAACCTAATTCCATTGGCCTGTGCCCATCAACCCATCCTGTCCAGGTCCCTCTGCAGGGCCTTCCTACCTTCTAGCAGATCTATACTTCCCCCCCCAGCTTGTTGTCATCTGCAAACTTACTGAGGGTGCACTCAATTCCCTCATCCAAATTATCAATAAAGACATTAAAGAGGATGGGCCCCAACACTGACCCCTAGGGAACACCCCTGGTGACGGGTCACCATCTGGATTTCACTCTGTACATCGCTACTCTCTGGGCCTGGCTGTCTAGCCAATTTTTAACCCAGAAAAGAGTGTGCCTGTCCAAGCCATGGGCTGCCAGCTTCTCTAGGAGAATACTATGGGAGACTGTGTCAAAGGTCTTGCTGAAGTCTAGGTAGACTATATCAACAGCCTTTCCCTCATCCATCAGGCGGGTCACCAGTCATAGAAGGAGATGAAGTTGGTCAGGCAGGACTTGCCTTTCATGACCTCATGCTGACTGGGCCTGATCCCCTGATTGTCCCATATATGCTGCATGATTGCATTCAAGATGACCTGTTTTATCACCTTCCCTGGCACCGAGGTCAGGCTGACAGGCCTGTAGTTCCCTGGTTCCTTCTTACGACTCTTACAGATGGGCATAACATTAGCAAGTCTCCCATCATTTGAGACCTCTCCGGCTGACCATGACTGCTGATAGATGATGGAAAGCGACTCAACAATGACTTCTGTAAGCTCCCTCAGCACCCTTGGGTCAGATCCCATCTGACCTCATGGACTTAGAATCACAGAATCACAGAATAGTCTAGGTTGGAAGAAACCTAGACACCAAGATCACCGAGTCCAACCTCTGACCTAACGCTAACAAATCTTCCACTAAACCATCTCCCTAAGCTCTACATCTAAACGTCTTTGAAAGACCTCCAGGGATGATGACTCAACCACTTCCCTGGGCAGCCTATTCCAGTGACTAACAACCCACTCAGTAAAGAAGTTCTTCCTAATATCCAACATAACCTTCCCTGGCGCAACTTTAGCCCATTCTCCCTCATCCTGTCACCAGGCACATGGGAGAATAGACCAACCGCTGCCTCGCTACAGCCTCCTTTCAGGTACCTGTAGAGTGCAATAAAGTCACCCCTGAGCCTCCTCTTCTCCAGGCTAAATAGTCCCAGCTCCCTCAGCTGCTCCTCGTAAGACTTGTTTTCCAGACCCTTCACCAGCTTCGTTGCCCTTCTCTGGACTCGCTCGAGCACCTCCATGTCCTTCTTGTAGTGAGGGGTCCAAAGCTGAACACAGTACTCAAGGTGAGGCCTCACCAGAGCCGAGTACAGGGGGGACTATACTGGACTTGCTCCACTTGCGACAGTCCAGGTGGAGCACCAGTTCTCTGTTTCCATCTGAATCATGGGGAGTTGCTTCTGCTCCCTGTCCCAGACTTCCAGGTTGGGAGGCTGAATACCCTGAGGATAAATGGTCTGACTATTAAAGACAGATGTAAAGAGGTAATTGAGAATCTTAGCATTTTCCTTATCCTCAGTAGTCATATTCCCCACTACATACAGTAGAGGATAGAGAGATTCTCCTTGGCCCTTCTCTTACTGTTAATATATTTATAAAAATATTTTCTGTTATCTTTTACCATTCTGGCCAGGTTGAGCTCATGCTGGGCTTTAGCCTTTCTGATTTTTACCCACATATGCTAACAACTTCCTTGTGCTCTCCCCAAGCTTCCTGAGCCCCTCTGCCCTTCAGGACTGACTCCCAAGGGACCCTCCCTACCAGTGTCCTGAACAGTTCAAAGTCTGCTCTCTGGAAGTCCAAGATAGCAGTTTTACTGACCTTGCTCCTGACTTCTCCAAGAATAGAGAACTCCGCCATTTTGTGGTCACTCTGTCACAGCTCCAACCACAACATCTCTCACAAGTCCTTTTCTGTGAACAGCAGGTCTGGCAGGGCACCCTGCCTTGTAGGCTCACTAGCCAGCTGGACCAGGAAGCTATCTTCCATACACTCTGTAGTTGCACTGTCCTGGCCCTTCAGGCATGGCCAGCGAGGAGCCACCTTGATCCTGACCCCTAGAAGCACCCTTGCTGGTGCTGCAGGGCCATGCCTCAGGCTCTGGGCCTGAGGCCTAAGCTCAGGTAGGTGAAGGAAGCAGTGAGCTAAGAAGGAATTTCACCATAATGCTACTGACTCGCTCCCTTGCGTATTTACATCAGTTACTGCGTCAGTTTGGAATGGAAGGCTTTGAGAAATTTTTTATCTTCTTGCTTTTTATTTTATTTTATTTTATTTTGGCTGGGCATAAAACTAACACACCCACACACCAATACCACAATATTGAGCGCTTCAAGCTATGTAAAGCTTCTCTCTATAAATGAAATGGCAATAGATAGAATAAAATCATATACAGGAAGCTATTCTCCTTTCTTTCCTCATGGTGAATTAGAGATGTAGTAAAATTCAAATTTTCCACTTGACATGGAGGCACTGTCTGCCATTTCCAGACACCACCAACAATCATTCCTAAATAACTTTACTTTAGAATGGATGTCTTGTCCATCTAACATGTAAGCGAAAACCACCAGTAATGCTATTTAATACAAGGAGGCAAACCAGTCTTGAACTGAATTAGTAGATGACAATGACTCTCCAAGAGGAGACAGCTTTCAGAGTAAGCTTTTAAAATTAATTCATCATATACAGCTCAACTCTATCACACACTTTTCAGGAAGTAGGAAGTTGCTAAAAAAGTGAAAAAAGGAAAATGCAATGTAAAATAATGTAAGCATATAAAACTAATGTCTTCATAAATTAACTGAAGCGATTGATAAGGAATAGGTGAGAGGTCCGCTTCCCAGCTGCATTTGCTTTTGTCAATATGAGTATTGAAATGATGATGATTGACATATCACAGACAACATCTTCTAGGAAAACAATGGTTCAGAAAGATTCTTTAAAAAAATCTGAGGAAAAAAAAAAAAAAAACATAAAAAATAAAAAAGGTCATTTACTACAATGCTGGTTAACCTTTTTCAGAAATGCTCTTGAATATGAGATGTTCTGTATCCTATCTGTGAGTAGCCGTTAGCAAGAATAATCTGGTTCTCAGGTCCAGAGTTGGGAATACCGTGTATCTAGTACTATTTTCAGTCTTCATTTTCTCTTTGTAATTTCAAGAATGCTCAGTTTTTCACATTCCCGAAAATGCTGTGAGCCTCCTAGGATGCATTCAGGACAGCTCTAATATTTGGCTGTTGATGACTCCAGTGCATGGAGTGGCTCCATTAACTCATGGACTTAATCTGTGCAATATTGTACAAATATACAGAATCATCATATTCAGTGTCTAACATGCTAAAATTAGATTTTTTTTGGAAACATACCTTTTTGAAATTAATGTCAGATAATAAAGACAAAAGGAACATACAATAAAAAATGTAATCTTTATTATTTTGGCGAATTAATAATGTTACTTAGCATCAGTTAGGGTAATAGTAGCATTTTCCTGCATGCAGCTCACTAATATAGTATTAGTCAATAATCTTAATAAAAGTATTCTATATTTAATTTTTCTGTGTAAGAAACATAAAATGTCCTGATGTGTTTGATTATACAATTTTGCTACTTTCTCTTTGTGAAAAAATACTGTGGACCCAAGATAACATTTAGAACTGTTCTAGTGCACTGTGAAAAATAATAATAATAAAAACATAGGTGTGTAAATATGAGGAAAAAAAAGATTCTGTGAAAGGAAGAGTGTATCTGAAAACTTGTGATGCAGGCACTGCTTAGACATTAAATTAAAACTTCACATCTTTTTTCAACTGAAAAAACAAAAAACAAAAACAACAACAACAACAACAAAAACAAAACAAAACAACAACAAAAAAAAACCACCTTAGAGTTTTAAAAGCAAATTATGAACTTATTTTGCAGAAAGTATTGACATGTTTGCAAATACAGTAAAAAATAAGACAGCTATCTGTTCTCTTAGTCACATCTTGTTCTCTGGAGTTCTGTGGAAAAGTGCTATGGACAGAAAGTAAAAAAAAAAAAAATGGTGTGACATCAACATGAAGATAAAATTCAGTTCTTGTTTTATGTACATAATGCTGAAAAATAAAATGATTTTTACAGTATTTATATTTGCTTATAAAATTCTAATATTATTTTCAACAGGTTTAGTATTTTTAAACGTCTGTACAGTTTGGATATACACTATACGCTTTTCACTGAAAATTCAAAAATGTAAATCAAATAAGCTCCTAAATAGCTGCAAAATATTGCTTAATGGTATGGAGGAATGAGGTCTCGTTGAATAGTTTATTTCATTTAGTTCTGATGTATGGCTTCCCATATTTAAGAATCCTGGACGGTCAAAGGAACAGCAGCATAGGCAATATAAACATGCATTGATAGCATCCAAATTATCTATAATGGTAGATAATACGTAGTTTAACCTGTTGAAAGCTTGCAGACTACACTTATTGTGGTACATATTTGATGCAATAAATGTGCTCAGGTCATCATTATATGTTTGCTCAAACATGCACCACAGGTTAAAAATTACTATTTACATAGCAGAGGGCTTTTCATTAACATACACAACATCAACCTTACTGAGAGCTGAAGATGGCTAAACAATACTGCAGGATAAAGCAGAATAACATTATAAAGGGCTCTTTCTGATTATTTCGGCAATTTGAGGGCAGGTTCGTTTTGTATGCAGAAGGACATTTGACACAAACAGAATCTGTGACTCCAGACCTAGGAAGAAGTTTGCATTTTCTGAAACTTAATGGTCTGTGCAAATAAAATAAAATAAAATAATAATAAAAACCTGGTTTTACTGTTCTTGTGAGTTACAGGGGACTTTACAGGCATACCAAGACTGGTTTGGACGTGATACAACATGAATACATTAATTAAGCACCTCAGAATGTATTATTCCTTTCCAGAAACACTGAGCTAAAATCAGTTGTTCTTTGTGACTTAATGTTATTTTCATGCATGATCTATAAGTGCAGCATGCCTTCATGCAAATCATTTCTGTGTGTATATTAGTCGCATAGTAGAACACCTGGCTCTTACACCTGTAAAGTAGTGCTTGACCCCCTTCCCCAACAGAAGCCCCATTTACAAAAATAGTCACATATAATAAACAACATATGAATAAAAAAAAGATGAATCCACCAACACAGATTTTTAAAAATATGACATGTGGCAGTTGAAATGCAAACAGTGGATATAGTTATTGTTTATTCTAAACACACAACTACTTGGTTTGCACCCCTTTAGCTGGTCCCTACAGTCTGAGTAGCCATTTTTTCTCTCCTCTTCAGCAGTGTCAGCTGGTAGTGAGAACAGCAACCTCCTGTCAAGGTTGTTTCCCCATGTCACAGTCACAGTTACTGACGAGGGGTCACTGTCTTTTAATAGGCACTGACCTTTAGTGTACAGTATATTTATAAAAATTGTCAGTTTGGCATAGACCTCCAGCAGGAGTCCTGTTGACAGAAACACATCACCTTTACAGGCTATGAACTATTTTGTACATAGATGATTTTGCTTGCTATTTATTTTTATTTCTGAACATCTTTGTCTTCCTTTTCATGCTTTTCTTTGACTAACCTTGTTACACGATCATAAGAAGGTGGACAAACTGCCGTTGATGCAGTTATATCAGTTTTCTCTGTAAATGAGTTTTCATTTAACTTGTCAATAAAGATTTCATCTTTCATACCCTGACCAGCTCCTCCTTCCATTTTGTTTTTGTTATAGATAAAGGAAGCTTGTTTTACTGTTCGTTTTAAAAGGTGACGTCTGTAAGCACGCTGAATAATGACAGCAGATACTTCCTCTTGTTTTCTTTTTAATGTTGTTGTAATTGGTTCATAGGAAGCTTTTGAAGGGTTTGATGCCATAAATCGGTCTTCCATTTGTATTCTGAGGGCATCCATCTCCCCACTTTCCCCCAAGACACGCTTTGTGAAAGCGAACAAGATGTCAAGGCAGTGAATTCTGTCACCGCTTACCATGGGTAGATCCATTGCAATAAGCTGGACTTTGTTTGGTTTGGGTAGGTGAAGAGGTGGATCAAGTGCTGCTGCAAAATCAGACAGTTTCTCAAATTCCATAAATTGTGTTGCATCTGGATCAAACTTCTCCCAGACTTCATAGAACATCTCAAAGTCATCCTCGCTCAGGGGCTCAGCACTTTCTTCAGTGGCAACACCAAAATTCTCCAGAATCACAGCAATGTACATGTTCACCACTACCAGAAAGGATATAATGATGTAGCTGACAAAGAAGAAAATCCCAACGGAAGGGTTGCCACAGTCGCCTTTAACAGAGCTCCCCGGATGAGCTTTGTTTGGGTCACAGTCTGGCTCCCCACTGTTCAGAATTGGGGCTAACAATCCATCCCAGCCAGCAGATGTGGTGATTTGAAATAGGCAGATCATGCTGTTGCCAAATGTTTCAAAGTTGAACATGTCATCAATCCCAGCTTCCCTCTTAACATAGGCAAAGTTGGACATGCCAAATATCGCATAGATAAACATGACCAGGAACAGTAGCAGACCAATGTTGAACAAAGCAGGAAGAGACATCATCAAAGCAAAGAGCAGAGTGCGGATTCCCTTAGCGCCTTTAATGAGACGCAGGATTCGACCTATTCTGGCAAGTCGGATGACTCGGAACAAAGTGGGGGACACAAAATATTTCTCAATCATCTCAGCTAAGAACATACCTAAAATGGAAAAAAAAAATAAAAATAAAATAAAATAAAATAAAAAAAAAAAAGATATATTACCACTTAATCTCCATATTATAGTGGTAATTTAGAGAAATAGTTATAAAATTGATGTTCTATGTAGCAATTAAAGATATTCTGTATATTCTTGCATAGTTTCTGTTACCAGTTATACTTAATTTTTGCTTGTGCTATATATGGTGAATGATTACAATTATGATAGCTGGATTAGGTACATTATTAGATAAACTGAAAACTTATATGACTTAGTTATAAACCTTGCAATGGCAAAAGCCAGCTGCATAGCTCTATTGAGTAAAACTTCACATTATATTTATTTTACTTTGTTGTTGTTGTTGTTGTTTGTTTGTTTTTGGTTTTGGTTTTTTTTAGGTTAATAAACACAACTTACCTACTATTGAGAGAATGACGACTACAAAATCAAAAATGTTCCAGCCTATAGTGAAATAATAATGTCGGAGTGAAATTAATTTCAGGACACATTCTCCAGTGAAAAGGACAATGAACACCAGGTTTATCCAGTATAAAATATTTTCCATTTCTTTACTCTGGTCATCAGTTTCTACCATCATGGTAACCATGTTAAGACAGATAAGAATCATGATGCTGATGTCAAATACTTGTTGTGTCACAAAATCAAAGACCATGCCTTGGAATTTGTTCTGAGGAGAAAAGAAAAAAAAAAAAATAAAAAATCCAGAATAAACTGTAATTGTTAATCTTTTCCTTTTAGAAGAAAATAGAAAAAATATATGTAGTAAAGCCTATGAAACTTTTGTGAAAATATATCTAGGTAACCTAACTAGAGTAGTCAAATCAAAGTGAATAAAACAGTTTAGCTCAGTCTACTTTTTTTGTATGCTAACTGGCAGAATCATGAAGTTTAGCTCTGTTGTTTTCTGATTTCATTGTTACCTCTTTTTTCATGCTCATACACTTTCTATTCCATGAAGTGAATAAGACTGAGCCCTTACAAAGAAATAGAGAATGAGATCATGTGATTAAAGATGGTCCTTCCTTAAAGCATAGCCATAAAAATGGATCCATGGAAATCATATTATCACTTTTAATTTTGGGTTGTAACTTCTGTTTGGCTTTACTATCTTACCATTCCTTTTAAAATTACTTCAAATAATTGAATGGGAAAACATTTAGCTTAGTCCAGACTACTTATTGTTGCTTTTTTACTTTGAACATTTTTGCTTGAATTTTTCAGGAAACATTACAGCAAATCCAGCAAATACATTAAATAGAATTCATCAAATGGTTTCAAAATACAGAGATTTTATAATATTTATGACTGATGGATCATAAATCAAGAGAGCGTTAGGTCATTTTAAAGACATTTTCGAAAGAAGATGTGTTGCTTATAGTTTGCTGAGCAAAATACTAATTTTTCTTTACTGATAAAGCAGCTAATGGTCATTTGTACATTAATACAAATTGGCTCTCTCTCTATCAGTAAACATTTGCTGTTCTAAATAGCTATTGGCCTGATATATGGAAATAATTTTACCCCTGGTCTTGGTATAGGTTTTTGCGGTTTTTTGGATCCCAACTTTTTCATTGCATTGTAGTATTTCTTCTGTTCTTCTGTCATAAATATGTCTTGACCTCCAAAGTAAAAACATAATATCAAAACTGGTTATAATCACATTTATATTCAGTGTTGAAAATTTTTTGAAGTGAAAGGTGATTAATAACATATATTTATTATATATGTGTTACTGTGAGGACACAAGTATAAACTGACACTAGGAGAATGATATGGACAAGCTTGAACTGCTCTTACCAGTAGTTATATTCAGTTAATACTAACATGTACTATGAAGCTTAGTTAATGATTTAGTGAATTTTTAGTTTAAAGCTTCATTACATCTGGAGATAGGCCTACATACGCTGTCAGTAATGATACATAGGACATCTAACTCAATTACATACATAGGCCCCAATATTTTCTTTTTGTCAGACATTTAGTACCAGACACGGACTAAAAAGTGTCATGTCTGACGAAGGTGACCCCCTTTTGTAACTGTTTTGAAATGCCTTCTTGGCACAATGCCTCTAAATCCAAATAATAAGTCATTTTTGTACCAAAACAGACTCTAATTCAACTAATAATGACTTTCTAAAAATCGCACCTTATAGAATATCCTGAGTTGGAATGTACCCACAAGGATCATCAAGTCCAACTCCTGGCACCACATAGGTCTACCCCAAAATTCAGATCATATGACTAAGAGCACAGTCCAAACCTGCTTAAACTCTGACAGGATTGGTGCCATGACTACGTCCCTGGGGAGCCTGTTCCAGTGCGCGACGACCCTTTCAGTGAAGAACCTCTTCCTGATATCCAACCTGAACCTCCCCTGTCACAGCTTGACACCATTACCTTGGGTCCTATTACTGGTCACTAAAGAGAATAGATCGGCGCCTGGCCCTCCATACCCCCTCATGAGGAAGCTGTAGGCCGCAATGAGGTCTCCCCGCAGCCTCCTCTTCTCCAGGCTGAACAGGCCCAGTGACCTCAGCCGCTCCTCATACATCTTCCCCACTAGGCCCTTCACTGTCTTTATAGCCCTTCTCTGGACACTCTCCAACAGTTTCACGTCCTTTTTGTACTGTGGTGCCCAGAACTGCACACAGTACTCGAGGTGAGGCCTCACCAGTGCAGAGCAGAGTGGGACACTCACTTCCCTTGACTGAGTAGCAGTGCCGTGCTTGATGCACCCCAGGATACGGTTGGCCCTCCTGGCTGCCAGGGGACATTGCTGGCTCATATTCAACTTGCTATGAACCAATACCCCCAGATCCCTCTCTGCGGGGCTGCCCTCCAGCGTCTTGTCACCCAGTCTGTAGGTATAGCCAGGGTTGCCCCATCCCAAGTGTAGGACCTGGCAGTTGGTCTTGTTAAACTTCTTGTTATACTTCTTGTTAAACCTTAAGGAACATCCTTCTCTCAAGAGTTTATAAAAAGCACTGCATATGAGTAATTTATACGTAGTTGTTCTCTATTGGATAGGCAAATGTTGATCAGTCATTTAGAAAATCAAGATTAGTGACTAAAGATGTAGTTGTTTAGATAGATGTAGTTATATTTCAAAAAAGTGGATTTTCATGGAAGTTACCATGATTGTCTTGATGGTTATAATGCCCCAAATACTCCAGGTAACCTGTAAGCAGATTCAATGAGAAAAAGTGATACCTTACACTAATCCCTGCCAATCCTTTTCCACATGGTTAGATAAAATTCCAATATTGTGGTTTTCTAAGTGTGGAAAAGCTTTCTGATGGATTCTGAGACATTCAGAACTAAGCCAGGCAGTGTTTAAAGATAATCTGACCAGATCATTATGTCTTCAAAGAATTCAGAGGTTGTTAAGTGATGTTTATATCTCTTCCAGAATCTGGGCACAGATCACAGTTTTTGTTGTTCTTGGTTTAATTTAACATCAGCTGAAAGTTAAAGGACAATGGGACATCCAGCTTCAGCAGTTTGGAGAATCCTAACTGCCTAAGTAATATTTGATGACGCAGCAGTCAGATAAAAACTTCTGTGGATTCAGTACTATTTTTGATCAAAAATGGTACAGTGGAATTTGTGATGGTGGGCATCAAGTATGCATAAAATCACAGAATAACAGAATGGTTTGGGTTGGAAGGGCTCTTAAAGATCACCTAACTCCATCCCCCCTGCCGTGGGCAGGGACATCTTCCACTAGACCATGTTGCTGAAAGCCCCATCCAGCCTCACATTTAACACTTCCAGGGACTGGGCATGCTTCTCTTTTCTGAAGATTCAAGTGGCACAAATATTTCAAAAGACAGATGAAGTCCATTGGTGCTCAGGGACAATCTGTCTTGTAAAATAAGAGTAAAAATAAAGTACACATCTTTGCAATTATTTTGGTTATGTGCTTTTTGGTAGAGGTGATATCCAAATGATCCAAACGATCATTCTTCTAAGTAAAACAGGACAGGCTTTACATCCATTTGATAAATATTAGGTGTATACTGAAGTTGAATCCTACTTGAGTTTATAGCTCTTGTATTTGCTTAGTCTTTCCACATCACATGGAAGTACTGCAGATGAGTTATGTTAAAGGTCCACTCAATATCTAAAGTGCCTGTAATTTATGGAACTGACATAAAATGTCATCTAGGTTCCATTGCCTTATGATCAGTCCTGAGATAAAGCTAACCTTCACAGAGTTAACACATTAACAAAGACAACAAATATCATGGTTTTGAGCTACAGATCAATTTCAAATGTAACCTGGAAGATGGAGTATTTTGGCATAGGCAGACATTTTCTGAAAATCAAGAAGATAGAATTGGGAAAAATCTCATAGTTATCATATGTAGGTGTCTGCGATCTAGACATTTATCCAATAAATTGATTTTAAAAATAAGTAGCTGATACTCTGACCATCCATGCCAGTGAGATTATTCACATCTGCACTATGGAAGAGTTAAAAAATGCCCTGAGGCAGTTACAAATCACTCCTGTAATGTGTAGTTTCAGATTGTTCAGTGCCACAAAACAGAACTTGTGTGAGAGATTGAATACTCAGGATCATTAAAACAGCACCTGTAGTAGTGTGATGAAATTATGCTTTATTTTTCAGAACTAAGTAGCCACTTTTTGTGTGCTGATAAAATCACTACAAATCATGAACAAAAAAAAAAAAAAAAAAAAAAAAAGGAAGAAATTATGAATGATTTAATGTAGAGGCCTAAATCAGGGGTTTGATCCCATAACAATATATTTGTTTAAGCATGAAAAAGAAGATGACTTGAGGAAGACTAAACTGAGCATTGAAAACAGAAGGGTGTGTCTGATTCATTAGAGTGTAAAATCTTACAAAGTGAATGTATACAACATCTTCTATACCCCAATATTCTTCAGCTTTTAAAATTTTGAACAAACCGTAGGTGTACATTCTATGTATCATGCACTTGCTGAAAGGCAATATTCTGCACTATCTTTAGAAGAGAAATGAAACAATACTTATCTTCTTTTTTTGCTGATTGAAGTTATCAATAATGACACCAATGAACAGGTTCAGTGTGAAAAATGACCCAAAAATGATAAAGATGACAAAATATAAATACATGTACAGGTTGTCTTCATACTTGGGTTGCTGTAATACCTGAGGAAAGAATATATATATATATAATTCTTACAGTTTCTGTAGAAAATTCCAACCGAACAAGCACCAGTCTTGGACAAAATATCCTTTATATCCTTGTGACACCAGTGTATTTTTGTCCATTTCACCTATTACTGACAACATCTGGCAGTTTGCATTCAATTTGCTACCATAATTCACTACAGCAGAATCTCATATTAGTTCATTTAAATTTGTTTCATTCTATTGTATAGATATTAATTGCTTTTGGAAGATACATATACACTTGTTAATAGGCAGACCTCCAGGAAAAAACTAACAAACAAGCAAACAAACAAAAAAACAACAACCAACCAAAAACAAACAAACAAACAATCAACAACAAAAAAACACTGTAAAATATTTGGAGTACTTACATCTCTTGAGTCAATAGCTGCATACATAATATCCATCCAGCCTTTAAATGTAGCCTGTGAACAGTACACACCTATTTAGGCATATAACTTTAAGAAAATTCATATAACTATTACCAGCAACTGAGTACAATACTAGGAATAACTAGTATAACATAAAATTTCCCAATAATTTTGTCTCCTGGTTTTCTTCAGAGGTGCTTATAAGACACACTGCTGTTTATCCCCTCCTATTTTAAGCAGTAAGTGTAATTAGCTTGCTTCTAATTATTTTTTACAACTGATAGAATGCAGTATCATTTTAGTGGATTAAATCAGTCATATCAATGGCAAAGGGTATGTACAGCTGAGAAATAGCCTTTTGTAACTCAGTTGCCACCAATGAATACTAATGTGTAGTTCCTCCCCTTCAAACCAATTAGAAAGGTTGGAACCAAAGATTTGATCAGCTCAGAAAAAATAAGAATTTTTTGTTACTATCAATGAGAATTTTGATTTCTATTTACTTTAAAAGATTTTATCTAATATAGTGATCCTATTTTCACTTTTCATACATTTTATTTTTTTTTTTAATTTGATTTAATTTTTTTTTAATAGAGGCTATATCCCTCAGATACGTTTTAAAATGATCCGTTAAAAACAGGATGTGTTTTCTGTGCATCAAAGACTTAATATGCCTTATAGGTGGCAGCATTGAGTGAACTTTTACAGCTATTTCCATTGCCCCAAGTCTGTACGTTTTTATATCTGACAACTGGTTGTAGATTGCTTCATCTGAGTGTTAGAAACCCGAAACTTATTTTCTAAGTTGTATTTGCAGCCTGAGGCTGCAGATCATTGGTTCCTTCATATTCCTTTCCATAGAGGTTAGTTGCAGAAACAAGTCTGGACAGGAATGCTCTTCATGGTTATTGCTATACCTCCATCATCTTCAGGTTTCATTTCTAACAGAGGTTTCAAAACACTTTGCTTACACAGCATACAAAGCAGCTGGCATTACCCTGAAGGGAACTTAAAATGAGAAGGAATTATTTTCTTAAAGGAAAAAAGGTGCCTTACTTTTTTGAAATAGTGTAATAGCAAAAAGAGCATGATTTTCCTGAGGTGCAAATCACAAATCCAATATACAATTACTTCCACATTTAGGGACAACAAACACACACACACACACACACACACACACACACACACACAAAAAAAAAAAAAAAAAGGGAGGGGGTGTAATTCAGACAATTTACAGTGCAATAGTGAAATCAAAGTGTACTGTTAGAGGACCAATAAATCTGAAACAAGCATCACATAACTGAAGAATGTAAAGTCCATATGGAATATTCAGACTACAAGGGATTGCAAGTAGTAGGATCAGTTTTGTTTATGTAATTCCTAACAGATGTTTAACTTGTTCTCAAAGTCTTTCAATGGTCCACAACCTTACCAAAAATATTCCAATACTTGTCTTTATTGTTTCCAAATATCTAAATCCTCCTGTTGCCAGTTAGGGCTGTAACTTCTAATAACCTTTACACATGTGGAGAACTAATCATCCTTTGTGTAGCACCTCTTACTTATTTGCAAACTGATTATTGCTGCCTTTCTTCTTTAGGTTAAATAATCTTCAGTCTTCCTTCCATCTTTTCATGTAGATCGTGGTTTCCAAAACTCAGATCATTCATTTTCCTCTGGGCTGTCTTTTACTAGATCATCTCTTGAGATGATAGTCAAATGTTGACTCAGTATTTTAGCTGAGGTCTTATTAGATCTAAAGAGGTCAGGAAGATTAATTCATATGTTTCACAGACACTACTTTTTTTTTTTTCTGTATTGGTATATTATTTGCATTTCTTGGAATGTCATGAGTTTGGTTGAAATCAGCACTTTGACCTGAAACACTAAATGGAAATAATTTTTACACGGGAAAGATGACGCAAGTGATAGAGTGGCTCTTCCTTGAAGTGTGTGCTGTTGTCACTTATTTATACAGATGATAGTCATTGCATATCACCTTCCAGGCAAACTGAAATTCCTGGTTTTTGTAAATTTTTGTGGCCTAGAATAACTAGAGTGCAAAGGGAAAAAAGAAAAAAAAAAAAAGAAAAAAAAAAGAGACTAATTTTAGAATTTCAAGTTGCGTCATTATTAGTGAAGTACTCTATTATAAACAGTATGTTTCAGTCAGAGGAAAAAAATCTGAAGAACTATCAGACCTGTTGTATACTCCTTTTTATTATTAAGAAGACAACTTGAAAAGACTGCGGAGATGGAAAAATATGAAGATAATGTTACTTTCTTGCAGTTCAACCCATCTAAAATGAAATCTGTTCTTTCCACAACTCACATTCACAAAACCATAAGATTTTACCATTCTTGAAGAAATGAGGAAAAAAAATCCCCAAATTAATTAAGTTTTCTGTAATAAAATATGCTCCCTCATCATATGAATTTTCTTCTTAATCCCTTCTGCAAATCATTAGGAAACAGTGACATAAGTCACTTTGCATCATTATGCAAAAACATTAGTGAATAATCTAGTTGTGAAAAAAATTGATTCTGTAATTTCCATAGCAGAAGACTCAGCTTAGTAGGAGAATTTCTAATTTTTAAATGTTGCCTGTGTAAATAATTGAACCAATGATTCAGTATCAAAGCATCAAATAGGATTGTTTCTGCTGCATTCAGTAGAAACGTAGGCCTCTTTTTGTTAGGATTAAATTTGTCAGCAACAGATTTTCTTTAGCAGAAATAAGGTATTATTAGGGCATTTGTGCATACTGAATAGAAAACAATCTGCAAATATGTCACAGAGCCCAAAATCTTAGTTTCATCTTTCTATACTCAAATATACAAATATATTGTATATTCTCAGTGACACTAAATCAGGAGTAAGTCATGAGTTCAAAGATTATATCTATTCCAAATGTTTTTCCCAGAAGAAATTTGAAAGACAAATTCAAATGCAGATTCTAACATAGTTAGAACACATAAAAACAAAAATCTCCCAAACTACTTTGCTGTTGTTAGAAGTACATAAATATTTTCTCCTGGTGAATAATTTCCAGGGAAGTCAGAAGTAGAAGTTGCACCCCTCTATTTCCTTACCAGAAATAATCATCAGGAATGTTCCTATTCCCTTTTGGAGATAAACTTTTATCTTGATTTTTTTTTTTTTTTTAAATGCTAACCTGTCGTAACTTTGAAGCTATCCTAATCTCTCTTATAGCCCTTGACTTCATCTTCTGATTTTATACTTTATATTTATCGAGATCCGTTTTCTTACTTATATTGGTAACAGTATAATAATGTAATACTAGAGACCTAGTGGTTTGCCACATTTTATCCTGGATAAAAACAGGCCTCCAGATCTAGTGACCAAAGAACCCAAACACTAGGTTTAAGTTGAAAAGGCATAATGCCATAAAATTATCAAGGCAGAAGACACATCTCTTTGTGTACATAGCCTGTTTCTCTTTACTCACTGAAGTGTGAAAGTTGTGAAGGGAGTTTCTCTGACTGTCTCTGCTTTTTTCTCAAGACTGTCTCTGCTTTGATGTTTTTCTTCATGGACAGAGAAATACTCTAACAAGATTGGGACAAAACACAAAACAAACAATAAAAAAGTTTGCAGATCTCCACAGACAACATGAGCTGTGCTGGATCACAAAAGGAAGTATTTCTTACAGAGCGAATGTGTACTTATATGGCAAATGGCAGGGATATTTACACTCCAACTTCAAATTATGTAAACATTTTGAAAAATATTCTCAGTCTGATCAACAAGTTCTATAAAATTTGGTAGTATCAATGGCATGTATTGTAGCCTGCATTTTTGGGCAGGAAATAATTAAAACTTTGTTATCAATACTAAATTTTCAATATGAGGGTTTTGATTTTTTTGGGGGGGGGGGGAGGGGGCGGGGAACTAGTTATTTTTTAAATAAAATAAACTGGTGCTTCCAGTAATATTCACTCAAGACAGAGACAGAAAACATCAGTGATGCAAAAAATAAAGGTTTATGTTGTATTACTTATAACCCAGAAAAAGCAGAACTATTATTGGTCAGAGGTTGGACTCGGCTATCTTGTAGGTCTCTTCCAACCTAGACATTCTGTGATTCTGTGATTATTTACATTATTCTTCTTTGACTGGCTCAGAAGACATGAGTAAGAGGGTAGGATGGATAATGGAAAAAATACTGGACTGTAAAAGCTTTCCATTCTTTCTAGCCTCCTGCAAAAGGACCTTATATCTGTAATTCATCCATTGGCACTTATCACTGAGATTATCATTAGAAAAAATGATATACAGCTCTCTGAGGCTGTTTTTGACTCATTGACTTCATAAAGGTGAAAAAAAGATTTTGCAAATTTTAAAGCCCCAGCTGAAAATTAAGCTATTTGCTTTCCGTATTCTGGGCCTGTATCATTCTATAACTGCAAAATCACTACTGGTGGCTTACTTACCAAACCCTAAAAGATGTAGGGTCAAGTGTTTGTTTCATGGAATGACAGAAGTGTCTTGGTTTTTCTGGTATGTGAAACAAAAAATCTCTCACACGTTTTCATGCATTTTAGTAGTACAGAAAAAAAAAAAAAAAATACAAAGATTCTACTGACAAAACAAACTCCATCCACTAGGCAAGCATTTCATACCTGTTTGAAATCTCTATATTGTAGATATTTTAAAAACAACTGGCTTCTCCTTCTGTGAGAGCTAGGTCCCTCCTTGGTAGGCCTAGATTAATTTTACCTTTGGAAGCATGGGTATTATTGGCATATTTCTCCCAGTATGCTTTCCAGAACACTGCAATACTCTAAGAATCTAATTCATTTAAGAAATATTTTTGCTGAAGAAAAAAAAAAAAATATCTGCTTTTCAGTGAAGAGGAAATGAAATAATCAATGTGTAGCTGAGACACTAGAATATGTATCACACAGCAAATAGCAGAGGGGCGGTGTTTGTAGCCACAATATCAGGAAAAATTGTACCTGTTAACATTTTTTCACCTGAACATGGGTACAATGAGCATCACCTTCATAATGGGGATTCTAAGTCAATGGGTTTCAAAAAACAGTCAGAATAAAGAAATATTCAAGGTCTTTCTATGACAATCCAATTTTGTTACCAAAATCAAACTATATTCAGTAGTTTCTTTAATTCTGTTGGTCCCTCTTTGCTCTTACCTAGCATGACAGTAAAGTAAATAATTAATCATAATGAATTTTAAATCTTCAGAGTCATCAGAGTCTTTCATTGAGATGCTCTGTTCACTGGGAGGTGCATTTACCAGTGCTCAGAATTAATGTTTTAGACCCTGTGCAGGCCCATGTCAATACTATTGCATTATTTTAAGTGTTTGCATTAACAAGATTCCTTATGCCAACAGAAAAGATAGACACTTATTAAAAATATATATATAAAAATGCGAATTCTTTCTGCAGAATTATCCAGTGATCTCAAAAAGACATAGAGGTTGCCCACTGCACAATCCAGGTTAAACTCCTGCATTTTTCTAACTAAAGCTGGGTCAGATTGTTAGCTGTGACAAAGTACACAGGGTAGTTCATGTTCTGCGAACACAGTTTTTGACAGTGAATAAATAACCATATAGTATATTCTTGCAAATATATTTGTCTTTCCTTTCTTCCTTCAGTTTTTGCTAAATAAGCCACTAGGTGCTTATGTACTGAAATAGCACGGAAAATATTTCATAGATTATACTATCTAATAGTATAATCTAATTATACTATCTAATAGTATATCTAAGACTGCAGAGGTGGCAGCCATATCACTGAGAGGGGGTTTCCTACCTGGAATTATTTTCTGTGACTTAATTACACCAATGTGGATTTTTGTTTTTCAGCAATGGTAAACCTTAAAATATTCAGATAACTGAATGCCAGCCCTAGGTACTTCTAGAAACATTTACAGTTAGAAGGGGCTGGACAATTGAGGGAGCTATGAACAGGAAGAATAACAATTGTTCTGTCATATCCTAAAAATTCTTCATTCTGCTGAGTAGGCTCTATTTGCTGCTTATTATGAAAAGAGTAGTCAATTATCAGTGCAGTAGTATTACTAAGTCACAGATAAAAATCGTCAGGTAAATATGTTTTCTGCTTTTGTTTCTAGAATTGCTTTTCACTATTACATATAAACAATAAGAGGTATGTAAAGAGTGATCACTTACTACTTGAAGCAAAGAAAGATACCCAAATCCTACATTATCAAAGTTTACTTTCACGTTTTTCCATCGGGCACTTTGATTGTTTTTTATGAGTTCCTCGCACTGACTAAAATTGTTGATTTGGTCGACTTCAAACCTTTCATCAGTTGTGGTGTTAACACAGTAGTAGAACTTCCCAGCAAACAGATTTACTCCCATGATGCTGAAAATTAGCCAGAATATAAGACAAACGAGAAGCACGTTCATGATGGATGGAATTGCTCCTAAAAGGGCATTCACAACCACCTAGTACACAAATACAGGGGGAAAAAGAAAAGAGTGTAAGAATATTTACAATAGCAGTTTTGTATACCCTTTTACCAATGCTTAATAAATGCTTGTTCAGAAACTAATCCTATATATGTTAATGCAGTACATTAATAACTGTAACATTGCACTGTTTCTTTTTAAATACTTAAAATGAGTACATGAAATGAAAATAAGTGAGACAATTAAAATACTTAAAAGAAAAACAAAATATAAGACTTAGTGGTAGTAAGATGAAACCTGACACCAGTATGTTATATATAAAAAAAAGATATACGTGTTGAATGTAAATAGAAACATAAGAAAATTCTAAAAATTATAGCTTAAAATGTCTAAAGAAAAAAAGGTAACCTGTAATTCAATTAACATAACTTTGAAATTTAAGGTGAAAACACAAATGCCATGAATCTAGAAACTAAACTCTACATTAAAATGATTATGCAGGAATTATATACATATTTTTATTGCCTTATTGTTCCATGCAAGAATATAACAAAGATTAATTTCTTTGTATAGAAAAGCAAGACAGTTTTGCAATATGTGTCTACTTGAATCAACATAATTTATTTCAAGCTCCAGTCTTATTGTTTCAAGTATTGAGTTTGTCAGTAATACCCTTCATTTATCTAAAGAAGGACATATATCAAGGACATATTTAGGAGTTTTGATTTGTCATTTTAATTTGCTTTTGGCCAGTTGCCTGTTTAGCCCTTTGTAGGCAAGACATCAGTAGTTATTTATGTAGAAAAAAAATATACTTTTCTAATATATAATGTAAGTTTAAGAAACGTGTCTGTCAAAAACATTCCTAAAACTTCTGCAATATTTGTTTGGCTGAATAACTGAGCAATCACTTCTACCTGAGTATCCAATACCAGACCTCATTTACAAAGTGCACATTATTTTAAATTTTATTATTTTCTTGGAAAAACTTTTAGGACCTTCTGGAAAGGTAAGATAAAATACATAGTAGGAATCTGATTCTCAGTAATCCAGTTCCTGCAGTAAGACAGGAAAGGATTGATGTGGAAACTTAGGATGTGTTAAGTCTATCTTTGTTACTTGATTTCTGCAACATGGAGGAATCTTCCCCACTACCGGCATAATTTTGAGCAAACTCAGAGCTGCTCCATCTTACTACCTGTATTGCACAGCCTCTTG
This sequence comes from Nettapus auritus, assembly GCA_011076525.1. NCBI lineage: Eukaryota > Metazoa > Chordata > Aves > Anseriformes > Anatidae > Nettapus > Nettapus auritus. The sequence continues at coordinate 20,443,923 of CM021771.1, read as the reverse complement.
AAGGCCTTTGGAAGCGGAGTGTTGTGGATGTGTTACTCGTCACTCAGCACCCTCCTCCTCCCAAAAGTTATGGCCAGGAATTAGGACCTGTTTAGAGATCTTAGGTAGAAATGTTATTTTCAGGGCATATTTTCTTCTCATTTTAAGGCCTTCCTCCATTGGATGGTAGAAATTGGAACTTTCTTTAGCAAAATTATCACCGTCATGTATAAAAACAAGAATTTTTGAAAATTTAGATTTCTTGGCAGCTTCTATTTTTGGTGCTAACTTTAAAAGAAGTACACTTAGTTCTTGAGATTTCGATTACAGAAAATGAAGTATCTAGGTGATGTAAGCATAAACTACTGTTAAAAAAAAAAATGTTTAAAAAGTCTAACAGGGTCCCAGTCATAATCTGAACACAATAAACCATTTTCAAAGGGGTGAGGGAAATGTTTTACTATCCTGCAGGGAGAACAACGTTGTTACTACTTAAGTTGATGGAATTGAGAACAACATTTCAATCAGGAATTAAATTATTTTGGAATTCATTCTGATTCTGACGTGTTCTAGAACACTGTATTAAGGTATTTCTGATTGAATTTCTAGGCCAACTACTGCCCATATATATATATTTTTTTCTTTCCTTTTTTTTTTTTTTTTTCCTCTCCCCATAAAAATGTTCTGGATGTGCTTTACTATTTGAATTCCTCTGTGAAAAACCTGAAAATAGAGATGTCAAGAAAGGAAGAGGGGGATTTATTTCTGCAACTCAAATATATTAAGGTTACCTGTGCTCACAGCAAAGAAGGGTATTGTATGAACTAAGTGCCTGTAGCAGTTACCTTTTTAACAACCTAGAGATCCATTGGACTACAGCACAGATCCAGAACAGGCAGCAGAATACTAACAGCTTCAGTAATTGTATAATCGTTGCAACAATTATGAATTCATAATAGCTGTAGAAAGATTTCTCCAAAAGGCCATGGAAGTATCTTGCATCTTTAGATGAACAGGTAAGGCAGTCTTGCTGCTGTGACTGCCAACAGACTAGCCACTTTCTTGAAGCAACTGTTGAGCAACTATTTCCAGCAACTGTTCCAACAACAGTTCCAACAACGTATTTCATATAGGTCACTGAAAACCCATCAAATGGTAACAATTCTTGGTCACTACTGACCTGGCCTGGATGCGAACTGGTGACCTAGAGATGAAAGGCTCTGTATCCTATTACCAACCCCTTGAGCTATCCAGTCCCCCTGGAAGGTTTTTTAAGAAAAGAAGAAAACAAAATTAAAACTTGTAGAAGTTGTTTTCTGTCTGTGTTTTTTCTTGTTGCTGTTGTTTGATTTTTGATTTCTTTTTCAACAGTGTTGAGTCTTTGTCCTATAATATGTATAATGGGATTTTACATGCTGGTCAGATACTGGCCTGACTGTAAAGTCCACCTTGGAAGGAAGACTTTAATTTCTTTGACACATACAGTTGGAGGCAATTAAATTTTTTTTTTTGTTTGCTTGTTTTGTTTTATTTTTCTTTCTTTCTTTTTCTCCTCCCATTTACTTCTCTTGTGTTTGCTTTGGGAGTAACTGAGGTATATTAGGAAAACCAGGACCTTATCTTACATAACTTATATCCAGGTTAGCACCCAAAATACACACATAACACCTATACATGAGATACAGCAAATAGACACAAAAAAGAGAAGCAATTAAAATGAACTGAATGCAGAAGAGGGATCAAGAAGCATTTCTTAATCAGTTAAAAAATCTAACAAATCAAAAATTGACAGTTTCTTCTTGTTGGATATAGTCTGTAGTGGGTTAACAGAATATTGGCTATTAAAGCTCTTTAGTAGCTCTCTCAAAACTAGAGCAGATCTATGTGTTTTTAAATGTAGTTTTTATTTTGAAAGGGGCTGTTCTCTCAGGTCTATCTTCTATTATTCCTTGATAATCCAGAATGTAATGTCAACAAGTTGGAGAAAGATGCCAACAGTGTAGTTATTTTTTTAAGTTACCTATGTATTTCATCAAGAGGGATGTTGTGGGTCAGGCTGATTCCAGTAAGCAAGCTGCAAAAGCCCAGGCTGATTCTGCTTGTTCATAGGTAGGCCTCAGGTGGGTGGAATGGCAATAAGTTAAAGCAGGAAGCAGCACCTGACACCTACAAGGACAAATGGGCTCTAGACCATCTTACATCTTAGTTGATATTCATTGGGCTAGGAAAAAAAATCATCATGGAAAATCATACTGACTCCTCTGAAGAAAGTGGTATTTTATATACACACAATTCTTGTCATGTTTATATTTTCATCAAATGTTTAACCTCCAGCATCAGTTATGTACATAAGATAAAAGAATTACTGCAATGCTAATTGTCTATCTTATCTTCTGACTGATATGAAGGTATGTCAATAAAAATTAGCAGTCAAGTTTTTTATTGTTGCTTTTTTGTTATTGCTGGTTGTTGTTTGTTTGTAATTGTTTTTGACACATAGGGATTCCAATAGATATAAATGTATTATAGTTCTCACAGCAAAATAGCTTCAATAGATCCTGGCATCTCAGAAGCTACAAAATTTCTAGGAATTCCTACATGAGACTAGGCCCCCCTGTAAACTAGAAACAAACAAGGAAAAATCTTCAATAGTACTTAACAACTTTATCCATAAAATTCGTAGCTTTTTTGAAGAAGTTACGAACTCCCTGACCTTGGTGCAAATGAGGAGGAGGTTACACTATTTGGGATGAAGAGGAATATTATACAATTATGTCTGGAACATTCTTCCTACTGAAAATGACAAAGTACTTCATATGCCTCTACTTTGGAAGTCATCAATTTAGTGTTTTTATGTTTTTAGACTTAAACAGGAAAAGTTCCTCAAAGATTTGATGTTCCTCATCATCTCTTATCTGTCTTTTGAAAGCTATAGTGGTTATTTAATTGTTCTCTCTCTCTCTTTTTTTTTTTTTTTTTTTTTTTTTCTCCTGCATGTACATTCTCACATAAGATTCACACATACATATGCAGAAAGCTAAATAACTTTTACTTCACCAATACCTTTATGGATGAAATCAAGTCTCATTTTCTGTACATGCTTGACAAATGGCTGTAACAAGTGTAAGACATGTTCCTCCCATACTCAGTCCCTTGAAAGCTGGGAAAGCCTGAGGAAGCCTTACGGAACTCCAAGGAAGAAGAACAAGGAATAGCCTTGAATACATGTATCTAAAGATGAATAATTTCTGTGACTGTATAGTCACACAGTAATAGACTTCAGAAAGGGCTTTATACAAAAAAGCCATTCATCTCTCTCTTAGCAGTACAAAGATTGAAGAGACAGTTGTTCAAAGGCAGCAACATGCAGAGAGAGATGAGCAACAGTATACATAGCATAAGCCACATCAGAGAAAATAAGGAAAATTAATTCATGGCTCAAACGAAATACTGAAATGACTTTGGGCAGGAATTAAGAGTTGCTTTGTCTTGAACAGATATGATGTAAGAACACCTGTCATAAGATCATGAATCTCCCCTGCTCTCCTGGCCAAAGTCCAGATGTACACAAATTTGACAGAGAGAGCATTTGCAATGAAAGATTATGAAGTGAACGAGCAGCTGTTGGTTTAGATGCTTGGTCCACCACAGATGATTAATGGAAGATTAATGGAATGAACAGGTAGGTGTGCCACGGATGGACAGGAATGGGGGCTCAGGTGACATACATGATGTGAGTTAAGTGTGTTCTTATAAAAAAAGGACTTTGAGGACTTTCCACAACAAAGGCTAGAAGATGTTGAAAACACACTGACTTGAGCAGGAGGTGTGTATCAGGTGTATTCTCTCTTAAACAGTGGAGTTGAGGCAAGGGAGGAAAAGACATAAGGAATACAGTAACTTTCCCAGTCAGAGGATCAAATGGGGGTCTGAGAGACCACAAAGAAAGCTCATACCTGAATCAAAGATTAGCATTGCGTGATAGTCCAGGGCAAGGTATCATTGGAAAAAGGCTTTGTCTTGGAAAGTATCATCCCTTGCTCCTGGCATTCATGAACCAACAGCTTAAGTAGACCTGTTTATCAGCTTATTTATTTATATTATAGCAGCATAAATATGCTACTGGACTGCAACAGGCTGTCCAGCAGTTTGAAATCAATTTATAGCTGTCCTTTGTGTGCCTTTAACCATTTGCTTTTTCACCGTCACTAGATCTTCTATCATAGGTATACTATGCATTTTCTAGTTAACTATCATGGAATATTAGCAGATGTTCATATGAGACAAGTCAGAAATATAAAATATGAACTTTTCAATATACGAATAGTGGTATTTTCTGAAGACTGGTGTATGTCCATAGATGCATATCTATGAAGAATGGAGAATTAATAGTAGAGTATATCTTAGATATCTTTTCACACTTCAGGGTTCATAGGTTGCTTGACATCTATAAGATGGCAGTTACCAGCTTTTCACTACTTGGCTTATATACATAATCTGCAACGTTGTAGGTATGTAATGTGATGTAAAACACAACACTTTATTTCCAGAAGAGAAGTACCTTAAGAGACATGTACAATTTCTTCAAATTTCTTGTTTGGTTTATCAGGTAAAAAGAGGAAGTGCATGGACCTGCAGGGTAATCAGTGATGATAAAGTCTTAATCAGCAAACAAAAATCAACAAACAAACAAAAATCTCAGCAAATAGAATTTTCATCAGTTATGAGATCATCCAGCAGTATAGTGATGTTATAGTGATTTGCTAATATCCAAGTTTTGCAAAGACTAACAAAAGATGAATTTAAACACTAAAATAATTCAGATAAAAAATGTGAAATCCTTAAAATAATTCCACTGGAAGATGATCCATTTGATACTAGATTTTCAAGCTCATTTTTTTTTATGTGAGAGTCTTCTGTTATCCCTAATTAATGTATATACAATCTCTAACAAAATACGCCTCATTCTTCCTTATAGGCAGAGGTTTTTAACTGAGTAGGACATGAGCTTGAAGTTATGAAATAGTGAACTGTAGCTGTAAAAAATCAGTATCGCTGCTGATGCCATACTCCAAATAAAATTATTATACATAAGTATACACATGCATGCATGAGAAAACTTTTTTTTTTTTCATAATATCTTTCATCTAGACATTAAGCTTTGTTTAAGCCCTTAGAATCCTAAACAATTTAGATATATTTGGTTGTAAAAGGCCTATAATATTGTCAGGAATTCACCTTAGCTACACAGTTTGCCTTAATGCACGCATGTACATATAATTTATTCTTAACTACATAACCTATAACTATGTAAGTTCAGAAAAAAATAACATTTTGAAAAGGGCTTAGAAAAATTAGAAGCAAGGGAAAATGTAAAACAAAATCAATTTCTTATTTTAGCAGATTAATTCTTATCCTTGATTCAGGATCACTACCAAGTAGAAAACAGAAAATACATAAAAGTGAATTCCAATAGTGAGACTAGAAATTTATTTAATTAAGCAGAGAAGAACAAATGGTTGTTATGTGAAAAAGATCATGAAAGAAATAAATGCATTTTGTCAGTGTCATAAATAGCATGTGAATTGCCTTATGTGAAACAATGGGAAAAATTTAAGTACAAAATTACAATATTGGTGAGAAGGGTTTCAGTTTTCTAAGTAAAATGAAGACTGCACTGAGGACACAGGGTGAAGACTTAGAAATCTACCATTTAGAGTAGCAATTGTAAAGAAAATGTTGGATTTAACTGAAGTATGCTAAGAGAAGACAGGCAGATGGAAAGGATCAGAGAGAGACCTCACAAGGAGACATAACTGAGTCTTAATCTAAACAGTAATGAACAAAGTTGAAGCAAAAGACAAAAGATCTCAGAGGAAAATAAATTTACTCTCTTAGCAAGCTAATGTCATTTCTGCTTTTCCTACTATACACATGTAGCTGACTCTGAAAAATGGTTCTGGTGTTGATTTTTATCTTCAAAGAAAGGAAAACACTTGAAGAAACACTTAATGCAAAACTATTTTTAAATGTTGTGTTGTGGAAATTTCACGCTATTGGGTAGTGAGTTTGCATTTTGGAATATTTGAATTGGTACCAGGGAGGTTCAACCAGGATGTCTGATCTCAGGATGTCACTTCTAACTTCAACAGGTCTGCAATTCTAGGACAGCTTTCATAACAGAATTTAAGTAGCAACAGAAGCATTTCTTATATATGTTACAGTCTATTAGAAACAAGCTGCACTGCTGGATTTAATAAAATCCTGTGGTTCCCATAGCAGCTTTGATTCTGTTTCTCACTACAGATCATAGGACAAAATACTTCTGAAGACATAACACGGAGAAAACGTGATTTAACATACTGTGTGATGAAACACTATAATTATCTGTCAAGCAATAAATCACCTGGCTGCATTTGCTTGAGAAGAGCAGGTAAATATTGTAAATATATACAAGCATGAAAGCAGAATAATTAGTTGAAGTGGGAATGGTATTTTTAAAATTCACCAGATCTAATGAAAAAAAAAAAAAATCACCAAAAAAACAACAAACTTGTTTGCTTTTGTTGTGGCATAAATGTAACGTTATTGCCCTTTATATTTAATTAAATCAAGATCCTAACAGTATTTTCTTCAAGATAAAGCAAACACAAATCCAAACAACAATCATATCATTTTCCTTTAAAAGCTCTTTTCTAATTGTAGAATTATAGTCTAAGAAACAACTCAAAATACTAAGATATTTCCTCTATGTTTCATGACTCTAAACACGGAGTCTTCTTACATTGAATTTTGTAAATTTTCAACTGTGTTTCAGGAGACATTGCATTTCTAATAGATTCTCCTTAAAACTTAGGGAATAACATTGTAGTTCTTAAAAAAAAAAAACCCTTACAGAAAACTCCTCTATATTTAAGGAGGAGTTTTATATTTAAAATTTCCAAAAGGTAGTGAATATACTTTCTTGTAATTGAGTACACAATTCTTATCTATAAGATAACATGCTAAATTTACAGCAAATGGAGTTTGTGTTGATTTACTCTTTCCACTGAAGCTATAAAAAGACCTGCAGAAATTATAACCTCCATCAGTTGGTGGTTGTGGTGGTTGTGGTAGTCAAAGATCTAGCATTTTCTAAGGACCTGACAGTAAATGCAAATTTTTTGTGTTACTGACATGTTTCCCGTAGAACATTTCTAAACTCCGGGGGATACTACAAAATAATTATGAACACAATTATTAGCATTTTATGAAAATTATAAAAATTAGTTTCCAACAGAGACCAGTTTCTACTACAATGAAGACTGAATTCAGATTTTCCAGGAAATTAAAATAGATGTTATACGATGTCTCATGTTATCTATATACACTTGTAATAATCTACTAATGTAACATATGGGTTTAAAAATTCTGCGAAAATGTAAACTGCTATTATGGAAATATTTATAGTTGTGACTATTCAGACTGTAATGTTTACTGTATCATAAGTAATGCTTGAACCTCATTCTATGGAATATTATATATATATTTTTTGAATGTATGTAACTGCAAACTGAGTAACAGAGTAAAGCACAGATCTTTCCAAAACAATGTAAAGGCCAGACTGGAATTTTTAAAGAAAGCCATTTTTTTAATCTCAGTGAAAAGAATAAATAAATATCAAAATCTTAAAAAATAGCTGAAGAACCTTTCTCCTGCAAAAAGAACTCAGAAAATTCTAAATAACAATATTGATTTTCTCAAAAGATTTCATGTTATATCTATAACATCAGAAATTTCAAACAATTATTTCCAAATATTTAAAGCAATTAAGAAGGGGATGTAGAGTGAATATATATAATATGGTATTGCTGCTACTAAGATTCTCAAATGAGATTCTCTTTCCTTCCAACCTTAAATATACAATGCAGTGATCAGTCACACTGTAATCATTAAGGGTAGAAAAGTGGGAAATACTGTACCCATAATATAGATAAGGGGAGGAACCAGTGCTCCACCCCATCCAAGCTGAAGATAGGTTATCCTATATGAAATAGAAATATATAGCCTGTTATTAGTTGTGAATCTGTAATGACAGACACTTGATGCTATATTTTATAACTCAATCATCTGAGAAACTCTTTTCTACTAATGAAGTTTGGATTACTCTTGGAAATGTCTCATTATCTCTTTCCTGGTATGGAAATCTAAGGAATAGCCATTGAATTTTAGAGGATATCAAAGACATCAAATACGCTAATTAATTTTTACATGTTATGAAATTGGACTGGAAATTTGAAATACAGTAAATATTTAAAGCCATCAGCCAGAAATATGCATAAGGCATGCAAAACTGAAAGTGCAAGTAGTTTTCAGATTGTTTGCTGCCTTCTACTATTTCTCTAATATATAAATCAAGCACGGCATGACATGCTTTTTTTTTTTTTTTTTTTTGTGAAATTAGACACAAATGCATGCTTTATTGTCACTTAATTATCTAACTTAGCAAAGCAATGTGTACTCAGTATTCTATATTTACAAGTAGCATACCAATTCAGAACTAGCGCAAAAGCATTGTATCGCAAGTACTAAAAAGCTAAACAAAAAGCAATGGGTATATTCAAATCTCAGTTTGCAGATACTTCTGCTCGGTATGTATACTAATTGAGATGAGAATATGAACCCTATGACAGAAATTTAAATTAAATTGAAGCAATTATTTACTTTGCCTTCCAGCATCTGGGTGGAGTTGGCTTTGAGATTCACTGAAGGAAGTATTAAAATTTCTCAGACTGCAGTGTACTAGTAGATATTTTAAATGCCCTTAATATGGCAACATTCACTTCTTCTGTGCTCGAGGCAAGCAAAGGCTATGAACCACTTGTAATCCATTTTGTCACTAGTGATTCATAGATCTTATGTTCATTTTGCCAAGAGAATTTATCTATCCCACTTATGAAACAGCATAATTACAAATTTCAGTTGCAACCACAGAATATAACATTACTTAAAGACTGAAGTATGTTTGATATTTTGAGATAACAAAATAGCTATTAGTATTTAATGACTGTAAAATGCTGCATTTTGGAGTTCACCAGGATGGTAAGCTTATTTAAGAAAAAAGATCAATTTAAAGTAGCTTAGCTTGTTTTGGCAGTTTGTTTTCCAAAATTATACAAAGCTTCTTAAATATAAGGGTTTCTATTAAATACATTTGATCTCTTTTATATTCAAGGCAAATTTTACATATTTTTGAACATGGGGGAAAACATTAAAATTATAAATACATGCTGAACAAAAAACTCAGCTTGTAGGTCAGTGTATAAGCAATATAAGAAAGCAAGGAGGGTTAATTTATTTTTACTTCCTGCTGGTAGATTAAAAAAAAATAATAATCTGCTTTAATGGATTTTTACAAAATGAACTGCGTTTCTGAGAAGACTGTAATTTGATGTGGGTATAGTCTATAATGAACTGGTCAATTATTTGTTATTTGAATCTTTTTACTGTTTGTGAGTCATTCATAAAGTAATGCTTATATCGATCAATGAGCTGTTGTGAACGCTTGCCAAGCTCTTTGGAAAAAAAACACATTTTCAGAAGTGCATGTAACTAATAGTGAAGATAAGGACTATGCATTTGACAAGTCAAATTTGCTAAGTGACTGGAACCAGGTACCTGATTGATTATCATTAATATTGACGGTTGGAGCTATAACCTTTTTTGCTTTTCCAGGCTTCTCTGTGATTCCTACACAGTAAGTTACTCATGAATTATTCATCTTGTGTATCTGAAATTCTACCATATGATTGGGCTTCTGGCATAGTTTCATAGCTTTACAGTGAGAAATAAGGGAAAGCAGTAAATAGATTTCAAATAACAGGTACTTTTATTTGACCATGAACATCCTAAACATTTTCAATGGGATATTTCCTACGGCAATCATGTAGGGATACGTAAAAATGAAGTAAAACATACGGCTATTAATTTCGACATTATCTTTCCATTAATGATCTTTCCCCTAACCCCAACATCATCTAAGGAGCTATGTTTCTTTTCCCCATGTAACTTCTAAACTTATCTCCCAGTCCTCCTGCAGCTGAAAATAATATTATTAAGAAAGTAAAGCTCAGAGCTCCCAATGTTTGTCTGCACAAAAACATATTTATCTGAATGGTCATGAACAATAAGTACAAAGAAAGACAAAGTAAAAATTGCTAAATGAAATAGTCTTTCTAATCCTAGGTGAAAAATCATACTCTGTAGTATTTGACCAGCTCTTACACTGCTGAATTATCAATTCACAAATTTCAAATGATGAGAAAACGGCTAATAGTAAAACTGCAACATGAAATTGAAATTTATTAATCTAGCAATCATTGATTAGCAGTATTTTTTTTTCTGATTCTTTCTGAAGTAGAGATATGCAGCCTGAGGAATAAAATTTAAGGAATGGAATTCAAAGATCCTCCATTTGACTTCCTTAAGCTTAGTTTTATATCTAAAGGCTGTTCAGACAGTATATTCTAGGCTATTTCAGTATTTTACAATTGACCTGAAATTCATTAGCATACTGTTTTCTCTCATGTTTCCATGAAGTAGAAAAAAGCATTCTCTTAAAACATACTTCAATGACATGCATATAGAGTTAGTTTGTATTCAGTGGCTTTAAGGAAAAGAAGGCATAAACAGATGAAAAAAAATTTAAAATGCTTCCTTAAGTGAGATGTATAGTAAGCAGGACCTCTAAATTACTTGGGTTATGCGTGAAATAACCTTATATACATTGTATTGAATTTGCCTTACAAAAAGACTAATTTCATAGAGAAATCAAATTATTTTATTTGTTTTTATTTCTAAAGCCAGCCAAACTCAGAAATATATTTAAACAACTCGAATAGCTGATACAAATATAACTCTATTATGATCTAGTAAAATTCTGTGTGGTTAGACCAAAGTTGGTTTATCAGATATGAAGAAAAATGAAGAATTTCAACTGATAACAGAAAATAGTTTTATTAACTAAGGCTAAATTTAATCCTTGTATAAATATAATAATATGCTTATCAGTAAAAATTAATAAAAACCTGCTTCATTTTATTAATTGTTAAGAGTCTGTTGAGAGAGTTCATAGTTGGCAGTTTCAAAGCATTAAACAGAAAACTCCTGAGATTGGCTAGAAAGTAAAGTAACTTTAATGAACATAACTTCTATGTAATACTGCATATGGATTCAGGTGAATTGATGAAGCTTTTTGCTTATCTGTTAGTAAAAGATATGCAATAGAGAAAAAGGTAGTGCAGCCTTTCTGCATGGACTTATCATTCCTTATTCTGCATGCATGGATCCTTTGTATGCATGCATAGTTTCAGATTCTTTCATTTTTTCTTACCCTCATGCCTTCAAATCGTGACAAAGCTCTTAGAGGTCTCAAAGCTCTTAGTGTCCTAAGCGACTTAATGGCACCAAGTTCAGAGTAACCCAATGCATTTGCTGTTAAGCTAACCAATGAGACCTGAAAACAGGAAAGTAAAAATTATTATATTGTACATACTACTTTACATACCATAGATGTGAGCTATAAACTCCTTTAGAAGAATCTAATTTTGGACCACTTTATTCAGGAATACCAAGTTTTTTAAATAAATAATAATAAAAAAGTAATAAGAAAGTATGATGGGTGAATAGATAAACACAAGTGCCATAAGTTAACAGTTAATTAATATCTGGAAACATTAATAATTAGGAATTTCATATTTTGCTAGTGATTGGAAGACATTTAAAACCACAAACACACACATGCAAAAAAAAAAAAAAAAGAAAGAAAGAAAGAAAGAAATGAATCTCTCCTTTTTACCAGTTTAAGCATTTTTCTCCCTTTTTCTCTGTTTTACAATGCTGTTGGGATCAATAATTACAGTTGATAATACCCATTTGTTTGTCCACAACTGGAAAGGAAATTATTGAAGCCTGTTTTGAATTAACAGATAGGTCACAGAGCAACATTGTTTCTCTGGAAATTGGTAAAAAGGATTAATTTTTTTTATATTTGGTTACACTGACAAAAAATATTGCCTAAATACAGAATTTATGTACTTTCTATGTTGACTTTAACCTGGATTGTGCTGTTTCTTAAAATACATTACAAAAACAGTTCCATAGGCAGCAGAACTAATACAGTTCTCATATCCATACATCTTTATATATTCTACATCTCTGCATTTTGTCTGTGAGAAATGCTATATCCTTCCTTTACATGCTGTGGCTCCTAACCAATATAATACCTTCAGTTTTCTTCCCATTTCCCCTGAATGCTCCTCCATTACTCCTATTCCTTAACTAATCATTGGACAAATAATAGCATAATGATCTCATATACTATTCTTCTTATCTTCTGATCTGATCTTACGATCTTCTATACTATCCTATACCTTCCTTTTTAAACTGAAAAGTAAGCTAGCTGGCATACAACATATGGTTGTAGAGCAAGTAATGAAAAACAAACAAATGAAAAACAAAACAGAACAAACAAACAAAAACCAAAACTAAACACCAGATAAAATTAATATAAAAGTAGCACCAAGGAAAAGCACTACATACATCAACGATCAGGAAGTCCAGCCAGCACCAAGCATTAGTAAAGTATGTTTGATAGCCATAGGCCACCCACTTCAGCAGCATTTCCAGAATGAAGATGTAAGTGAAGACCTTATCAGCATATTCCAGCATGGTCTTGATAGTTTTACGCTGTTCAATATATATATCTTCAAAAGCCTATGAGAAAAACATCCAAAGATACTGGTTGTTCCTTTTTGTTGCTGTACAATTTAAGTTATAACAACAACAAAGGCAGAAAAAAAAAAAAAGGCAAACCTTTCTTCAAGAACAGGCATGGGATTGTCAGTTTTGTCTCAAGGTTCCTTTTCTGCTAACTTTATATATCTGTTCTTATCCTATGGAACTATATTTTCCTGCTTACAGGACAGAGAAGCAGATATCGCACAGCAACAACTTCTTCACAGGACAGAGATCTTTATTTATTTATTGCTGCTGGTCAATTATTATATTCAGATCATTTTCAGTACTTACAAATTTTTTTGATTCTGCAAAGTGATGGAAGTGAACTGAATTATGCTGAGTAATTTATAATTTAGTTTTTGTGTAGGTAGATCCATTTTCAAAATCCAAGGCCATAGCTGTAAAATTTTCAGTAAAATGACAATGCAGTTGATCTTATGCTTTTAAGTCCTGTTCATTTTTTAAAAATGTAAGCCATAAATCATAAAACAAGTTATTATTTTCATTTAAAAAGTTTATCTAAATCAAATACCTTCTCTACTGTATTATTCACATTTTATTAGTTACATAAAATTTCTTATGATCCTTGCAAATATATTTATATGTTTTATGTGTTTTCATTTTTTAGAACAAAAATTTTGACAAACGATGTTCAAACATATAATGTCTGCTTTTCAGTAATTATTTCTGTCCTCTAATAAATTTTCCCTTTAATTGCTTTTAAGCAAAAATCTTGCAAAGATTTGGGTATTTATCAATACTAACATTCATTTTTACCCAGCCTGATTTTGAGTCACTTCTGTCAGTTCAAATGATTAGTGTTTCTCTACCAATCATCCAATTGGTATCTGTGTATCAGTAGTTTTGGATGCTCATGCACTTTGATACACTAGCAGCTTTAGCTCACAAAATTGGGAAGAGCTGGCACATATCAATTCCATTTCATGAGTCAGACTATGCTAAAAGGCTAAGCTTGTGGTGCATTTCTCCCTGACTGCGTGCACCTGCCGCTGGGCTTTGCAAGCATCCTGGAGCTTATGCCTGCCTGATTTTCCATCTGTAAAGACAGTGAGACTTGTCTCAAGTGTGATCTTGGGGTGAATGTTAGGTTACAGTGTTGGCAGGAGACCTTTTTGCTGTCACAAAGAGCAGGGTCTCACATCTCTAGGGTCTTAACCTAATGTCCTGATCTGTGTGGCATTCTCCCAAAGTAAATGTTCTGTGGATGACACACACCTTAGTTTCAGAAGCATGAGATGCTAATGCAGTGGCATCTCATCCCAAACTTCCTCTAAACACAATGATGGAAACTGATCTTTAATCAGTCTCCTGCCAGTACTTTTCTTTCATTTAAATTCTTGTTGCTATGGGTTTTCTCCAATCAGTATCATCAATCAAAACTCATATGAGTCTATGAGTTTTTTTCCTGTGACACAGGAAGCATGTCACACTGTGTTGTGTAAAAGTTGCTTATTTGATTGTTATTTTGATATTAGACCATAGACAACCAGAATACTTAGAGATTTAACAAAAATTCATGATAGGTATAATCGTAAACTGCTAGCCATTAAGTGTATTTTAAAGATTTGGGAGTGGCCTAAGGAGTTTCTAATAGACTTTTGCAAAGTAATTTTGTTTAATGATGCAGAAATTTAGGTAATTTACTGAATGGTAATTACATTTGCCTGTGCAGATGCCAGATATGCTCTATGTAATCTCAGAGCAAACAGTTTACCTAAGGAACTTCAGTTCAGGCTCAGCTAATACAGTCTCAGCTTTATTTAACAGATAATTTGAAATTTCTGTATTCTTTGTCATTACTTAAATTTGTAAAATGATATATTATGTTTTTTTTTTCTTTTTTTTTTTTTTTTTTTTTTAAAGTCCCAACTAAAATATGGTGATCCTTTGAAGACATGGAATTTTTCTGGCAGAGACAACTAAGTAAAACAATGTTTTCTGACACAGTTACGACACTCTCTTCATGCTTTACTCACCAGAGCTCCACTACTGAGGAGAATCATAAAGACAATGAAAGTCTCAAACCAGTTGTGCTCAACAATCCTGAAGCAGGTTTTTCTAAGGTTCCACCACTGCTTTCCTCTCCCTTCTTCTACACTTACTTGACAGCACTTGAAACGCCGTACACAACCTTTAAAACAACATATGTATTGAGAAAGAGAAATTTTGTTGAATTTCATTAACTTTGATTGCATAATGGCACAGCACTACATTTCCAGATTTAGTAAAAACTCAATAGACTTTCACCTAGATGATCTCTTTACTCTCCAAAGCAAGTAAATTTATTACTGAGATGACTGGAATTTACAAATTTACAAATTTACAAATCAATGAACAGATAAGAAAAAAGTATTTATCAAGAACTAAGTGCTCAATACATTATACACAAAAAAGTCCATGCAACGTGAAGCCACATTACAGAATACAATGTAAGAGATAAAAATATATTAATTCATTCAAATTTAAGGTAAGTTTATGTAGTAACTTTCTATGTACTTTCTATTGTTTGGGATATTAAATTTACTATCTGCACGTTAAATTATGGTCTAAAAGTATTGCTGCTTCTAATCACTGTTTAAACAATGACAAAAGAGTAAATAATTAAACACAAATATTAATAATTAGTTAAATAATTATTCATGAATTAGTTTTTTTTTTTTTTTTTTTTTTTTTTTCCCCATTCCAAACACCTTCAGTGAAGCAAGCCTCTGGCTCCATGGCTTCCTCAGGTTCAGCTTCTGGTTGCTCTTCTGCAGGGAGTCCAATGTCAACTGTGCTACCTTCAGATGAACTGGACATATTTAGCTTCTGTAAATAAAAAGGAAAAAGGATCATAAATGCACAGGAAATGTTTCTTAGGCAAATATTAGTAGTCCTCAGAAAAATTAAATAGTTCTGCTTTTGTTATGGTATTCAACGTAAGTGAATTGCTGATCAACTTACATTAACTTTGTACTTTAAAAAAAAAATTCCTCTTGTGTTGTATAGATACATTAAATAGAAACTGTATCAGTGATAAATAATGTTCAAAGAAAATTAAGTTTCAAACTAAAAAAAAATATGAATGATGGCTCTAAGCCTGCAAGGATTTATGACCACAGCTAACCATAAGTGGCAATGATCTGTTGGATAGAATTAATAAAACTTAACTATATCTGCAGCAATCTGCAATCTCTACTGAAAAACAGGTAAGAGCCTAAATATAACTATCTAAATATGGTGGAAGCTCAAAGGAATGAGGGAAAAAAGCACTGATCAGCACAGAAAAAGTTGTATTTTAGTAGTCAGCAAGTCCAGATTAAAAGTGCTGGAAATCTAGCTCACTTACAGGGAAGCAGAAACTGCATTTGTTAAGGCTGAGTTAGATTAAGGATGGCCTATAAAACAGAATCACAGAATCACAGAATAGTCTAGGTTGGAAGAGACCTACAAGATCACTGAGTCCAACCTCTGACGTAACACTAACAAATCTTCCACTAAACCATATCCCTAAGCTCTACATCTAAACGTCTTTTAAAGACCTCCAGGGATGGTGACTCAACCACTTCCCTGGGCAGCCTATTCCAGTGAATAACAAAACATCAAACTATGTTTTATAACCTAATCTAATTTTCAGTAACATGATGAGCATTATCTTGACAAATTAGAGGGCTGGATGATCACCAATCATATGAAGTTTACAAGAGCAAGAGCCAGACTGTGCACCTGGGACAGGATAACCCTGAATATACATACAGACTCAGGGACAAGAAGCTGGAGAGCAGCCCCATGGAAAGGGATCTGGAGGTTTTGTTTAATGACAAGTTGAATGGTCGGCAGCTTGCCCTGGCAGCCAAAAGGGCCAGGGGGTGCATCAGGCCCAGCACTGCTAGCCGACTGAGGGAAGGGATTGTCCTGCTCTGCTCTTCTCTATGCTGCTGTGGCCTCACCTCCGCTACTGTGTGCAGTTTTGGGCACCACAGTATAAAAAGGACATAAAACTATTGGACAGTGTTCAAAGGAGGGCAACAAAGATAGTGAAGGGTCTAGAGGGGAAGACATATAAGTGGTTGAAGTCCCTTCGTTTGTTTGGCCCAGAGCAGAGTAGGCTGAGGGGAGGCCTCATGACAGCCTGCAGCTCCCTCACGAGGGGTGCGGAGGGGCAGGTGCCGAGCTCTGCTCTTTGGGGAGAGCAACAGGACCCTTAAATTTTTCCCCACTGACCTGTGTCATCTTTAGAGGAAATGAAATATGCTGATGCAAAGTTAGGAGGCCAGATCAGTTTACTGAATTGAAACTGGGACAAGGAAAGAGGAGGTCTATAATGGGGATGAAAAACAATACAAGATGTAATAATTAAGACCTTGACTTAATCTTACAAAGCAGGGTAATAGTAGATTTACTGTCCTAATCTTACAAACTCCAGTGCAGGGAAATTAGTATTAAATTAGTAGGTAAGAGCAATTAAATATGTTAGATATGGAATATTAATTTGGAAAATAGAAAAAAGCTTCAAAGTATCACAGAATTCAGATTTGAGGGAGAAAAAAAATCATTTTTATTCATCATTTTCTTCTAAGAAGCAAATCTGTCATGCTATTTTCAGCTACTTTTTGCACATTAAAACTAAGCTCTTCAAAATTAATGGTGTGATTTATACTTTTAAGATAATTGTTAGTTTGCTAAAGAGGGTACACAGCTGGAGGGAAGGGAGAGGGAGGGAGAGAGGGAGGGAGAGCGAGAGGGGGAGCGAGAGGGGGATAAACCTTTTAGAAATGATCCAATCAGGAAAGGGGGATCCTGGCCAGCACTGTAAAACTCCAGGAACAGTGCTGAAGAACTCAATATGGTCTGAAGCCAGCTGGAACTCCTCTGATTGTTCCCACTGGCCTTGGAAGTGGAGAGTACATATAGTCTTTTCTAAGTGGGCTCTCATCTAAAACTCAGCTAATTCAAAAGCTGCCAAAGAAAGCTGTTCTAGCATTAATCATTTCTCTTTTACAGTTCTTTTGTACTAACAGTCAATATAAAATAAGGAGCCGGACTCAAATCCAAAACGGCAATGCCAAATGTTTTTCCCATTCTATATATAAGACTATATATTATTTTATATTCTATATAATTATATATTATATAGAATTATTTAATTATATTCTATATAACTATATAACTATATAATTATATAATATATAACTATATAATTATATTCTATATAATTCTATATAATTATATTCTATATAATTATACTATATAGAGAATAATATATTCTATATTATATATATTATATTCTGTATAACACAGAATATAACAAAGTTGCTCTTTCATAAGTTTATGTGGGAAAAATCAGAAATATCATGGTGCTTTCTCAAAGGAATGGAAGATAAGGCTGGTACTACAGGCAGCATGCCCTCTACTTCTCTTTCTATCTGGCAAAGGGATGATTAAGTAAAGCTTACATAAAGTTTTCCTAACCTGAGTGTATTCACCATTGATCAGTCAAACAGCTTGTGTTCCTCCATTTGACTGTTTGCCCTTTGATGATTTGGAAGACTGAATCAGCTAGCATTAAGTCAGTTATGGGGAGAGTAGATGACCAGTGGTCTTTTTTCTTAAATTTTGTTCTATTTAGAAATTCTTTCAGCTACGGCAAGTTCTTGATAGTGTACTCAAATAAATTTCTATAACATCTATTGTGGCAGCAATTCAGAAGCTTGAATCAAAGTCTGTTATGTCCTACAGTACATTTTGGAAAATATTTAATAGGAAAAGAAATATTAATGCTTCAGTTATTCAATGGGAAATGGGAACAATGCTCTGAAATAGGTTCCCAAGGGAAGAGGCTGTTTTGTACGTCTCCTTTCTTGAAGAGGATCCAAAGATAGCTCTTAGTTTAGCAATATATTTTTTGTAGGGAACACTAGAGGGCTTAGGTACACCAAAGTGACAGCAGCATAAAATTCAGCTAGCCTAAAACTGAGTGTCTGAAGTACTACAATGCTGAAGCAATACAACAGTGGCTGGTATCCCACAAAGAAACAGGGTTGCTAACTTAACGGAAACTAGTTAGTTTAATGTTCCTTAAGTAAGAAAGTTATTCTTCTTAAATGTCTGAAAAGATAATTTTCTGTTTTGACTAAAATATCAACACTAATTTGCTGAAGTTGTAGTTTTGCAAGTTGTGTTAGTATATCACTGGAAATGATTCTGTTAAAATAGCCACAAAGTCATGTAAAAGAACAGTTACACCTGTATTTTTTTTATTATTTTTTTTTATTTTTTTAATTTTTTTTTAATACAGATCTCAACAAGGTTTTGTGTCTCTAGCCTGCTTTGACATTCTGTTAGGAACATAAGATGTTCTAGTCTGCTGATACCATTTTTCAGTTTTAACAACTAAGGGAATTTGAAGTATATTGACATGTGTATGGTTGAATCTTCTTTTTATTGGTCTAAAGAGTTGGCAATTTTAAAATCTAAATTCCCTTGTCTAAAGGAAATACTAGTCAAAACATATTTCTATGTTTTCTGGTTTATTCCTGCTCACAAACAAACAAACAGAAAAACATCACATAGAGGAGGATTTTTTTGAGTGGCAGAGAGAATGTGTGTATCACTTCTAATGGGATCCTTGTTACAGGGGGCAAACAAAAGTTTCTGGTGGAATAAGCATGTAGCTAAGGCAATACCCTGCTCCACCAGTTGCTGCAGTTACAAAATACGTAAGGAGTCTTTATGGATTGTTTTGATCCCTCATTCCCTGGCATCCTATCTTGGAACTACTGTAATTTTTAACCCTATCATTCATCAAGAATTAAACCCTCCTTCATACACTTTTGCTTGTGTACAAAGAAGTGACAAAATAACAAATGATGAAGAACTGAATACAATGGTTTTTGCTGGAGAAAACAAACAAACAAACAAACAAACAAAAAACCATGCAAAATATTACGGAGAAATGCACAAAGTATCTACTTACCTCTTTGCTTTCTTCCAGGTCTGATTCACTACTAAATTCCTCTGTATTTAAATTTTCAAAGTCAGATTCACCCACAGCAATGGGCACTGTCACAGTCAGGCTTGGGTTGTTTATGAATGACATGTAATCACTTTCGTCAATTATGTATTTTTCCACACTGCTGCCTGTGCCTATGCCACTAGTTGTTCCATTCACATCTTTAATGTAGTCATGGTCCTTGCTTAGTTCGACAGTTGTATGGTTGGAAATACAACTATTTTTGTTGTTCAAATCTTCAAGTGGTTTGATTTCATCTAAAGCTTTTTGTTTTTTAACAAAAGCTTTTTGGATGAATTCACGTGCTTTTCTTTTCACGTAATCTATGCCCTTCTGCATTCTTGCAACAGCAATTTGGAGATTATTCATTTCATTATCATCATCTGTCACAGCAAGGTTGTCTGCACTAAAAGAGCTCAATAGCAAGGCCAAAAATAGGTTCAGTACCTGCAGAAAAATAAGAAAGGACATTCTAGAGTTTATCCCAACAAAGAACATGTACTTCATTAAAAAGAAATAAAAAGGCTCATATTAGTGACATTGAAGACTGATGTCACAATAATTCACCAGATAAATAGTTCAAAAATAATTCACCAAATAAAAGCACCTTCAAAACAATTGCTGTTCTCTGTGAAAAACTAAGTTTTTGTTGTTGGTGGTGTTTTTATTTTTTTATTTTTTTATTTTTTTTTTTTTTGTTGTTGGTTGGTTGGTTGGTTTTTTGCTTGGGTCCTGTTCACTATTCACTATAACTAAATGTTATAAAGAAACATTTTGGTGGAAAAACATTATAACCTAAAAGTGGAGATAACAAATTTGCTATTCAGCATCATAAAAAAAGCCAACAACAACAACAAAAAAAAACAAAACTTATCACAGAACAGAAATTAGATTTAGGTGACTAATCATATGTGATTAATAATAATAATAATAATAATAATAAAAACATCAAATGGTTTATGAAGAGACCATAATCTAAATTTATTTGAAGCAGAAAATATTTACAAACAGCCAAAAGACAGATTAAGAAGTGACTAAGTGCTCACTCTAACATTACGTCTTAGCCTTTTGATGTTGTAAGGTGCAGAATGCTTTGTTCTCAATCCAGAAAAGCTCTTAAAATTAACTTTAAGCATCACTTGAAACCAGCTGCTTAAGTGTTCTGTTGAAGCAGAGCCAGAGCACTTAGTTCACTTCGAAACTGAACCCACTCTGTTGCTGAATAATTTTTTGTTAATGTTTTGATTACGTACCACTAGGTTTCCAATCACCATGACCATCATGAAGACAGTAAGGCACATGGCTTGGCCAGCAACCTCCATGCAGTCCCACATTGTTTCTATCCATTCTCCACACAATACTCGAAACACAATCAAAAAAGAGTGAAAAAAATCTTGCATGTGCCAGCGTGGAAGTACACAGTCACTTGCGATTTTGCAGACACATTCCTTGTAGTTTTTCCCAAACAGCTGCATCCCAACCACAGCAAAAATGAACACAATGATGGCCAGCACCAGGGTCAAATTTCCCAGAGCTCCCACAGAGTTACCAATAATTTTTATTAGCATATTTAGTGTTGGCCAAGATTTTGCTAATTTGAAAACTCGTAACTGAAAGGAAAAAGAAAAAAAAGGAAAAAAAAAAAAAAGAATGTTACGACAAGTAAGACACAAATATATTTAAAAAATAATTTATGGAAAGTCATTACTGCAAAATATGCCCTGAGTATGACTGTTGATAGGTTACCCTCTTTTCTAAATGTGTGATGATGAAAGGGTCAGTCACAAATTTTGCAAAGTTAGAGCTGGATATGCTCAAAGTATAGTTTTTATCCAAGGCTCAAAAAATTACCAGTCAAAGTGAATTTAGAATCTGTTGCATATCTCTTAAAATCAACTAGGCTATTTTTCTACAAGTATTTGCAGAGTAGATCTTTTCCCGTGATGCTAGTCAGAGCACAACACATCTATCTAGTGAATCTATTTGTTTCTGCATAGCAGGATATTTAAAATATGTATACATAATAAATAAATTTGAATTAGGCTTAGGCACCCATTGCTATCTATTTGTCTTGATCTCTGTAAATTCCCACTGAAGACAGTAAGATACCACAACTAATATGGATTTGTAATAATGAAAGTGACTTAAGGCTTAGAGTCATAGCAAACTATGCACATTTTTAAGGAAAAAAAAAAAAAAAGAAAAAAAAAGAAAAAAAAAAGATGAAACCCCATTGAAAAATCAGTGCAATTGATGTATATTTACCAATCTGAATGATCGAAGAACTGAGAGTCCTTCCACATCTGCAAGACCAAGTTCAACCAAGCTAAGAGTTACAATAAAACCATCAAAAATATTCCAGCCTTCCTGGAAATAATAGTAAGGATCCATTGCAATTATCTTGAGAAACATTTCTGCTGTGAAGATTCCAGTGAAGACCTGAATTCAGAATGCAGTTGGTTATTTTTTTGTGAAATATATTATTACAGGGTTAGCTGTTGTTTGGGCTACCTAACTGCAATTAGCCTCATCCAAAACTGATACTTAAAAATAGTTCACTGTAGTGATTTATTATGGCCACCTTGCCTTAAAAAAGGCCATACAAACCAAGTAATTTTTTTTTTTTTTTCAATTGATTGAATTCTACACTGAAGAAATTACATAAACTTCTGTTTTATAACATTCAGAATCCAATTTCAACTCTGTCAGGATATGGACTTTCTCAAGGATATTTTTTGTACTGCACAAACAATATCCCTAATTTGATTTTCACGACATAAACCAGAATGCTTTCCAAGAAATTACATGGCATAACATCATTTTTGGTATACTAATTACATTATACAGCAGCATGAATGAGGCCAAATCTGACTCCTGATGGAGCTCCTTTGCTCCTCCAGCCTGCAAGAATCCCATTCAGTTCAATACAGATAAGATTATTAATAACAGCTGGAAATCAACTGAGATACAACAATTTGAAGAAGCTGATGAACTTCTACATAGGTGTTGCCAATAAGTTCAGTGAAGCTCATTGGCTCAATTATTTTAACGTCAGAAATAAAATAGCATTTAAGAGTGCATTTTAAACATGATATTCCTTGTAATGTTTTCTTATTGTGAAATGAAACATTCTGAATGAAGCAGGAATCATATTTAAGTGTTGCCAAAGTAGCAACTCTGAGCAGCTTTGAGAGAGCTGTTGCAATTCTGAGTATTAGAAAAAAATCCTATAGAAAAGGAAAGTACTAAAGCAGTGTTAAAGGCTGGCTGAACCCTGGTCTGAAATGCTTCTTTCTCCTCCATTTTCTGGAAGGCTGAATAGAAAGTGGAACAGTTAAAGAGAATATTATCTAACTGGGATAATCTGGAGGTGGACTAGATTCTGACTTCCTCTGCCTAGGAACACCAATGCTCAAGACTCATATGCTCATGTATGTATATATGCATTTAAAGGCAGTAGTAAAATCTGTCTTGAGCATTGGTATACATATATAAATATATATATATATTTGGAAAAAGACCATAAATTGCTTCAACACAAGATTTTTCATTTTACTAGGAAACTCATATCCCTTATTTTAAATACAGGAAAACCAGCTATACGTTTGTCTGTTAATTCTCCTTTCTGAATCCTTTAGTTATTTACATGATCTATTTTTTCTTCATTACAAAACAAAGTTTATTAAAAATTGCACTGTAAGAAATCCATTCTTAAAATAAGAGACTAAGTAGGACTACAGCAGCAGATGCTTTGCTGTGATCAAACCTGTCAGTTCAAAAGCATCACAGCTACAGAAAATTAACTCCTGAATTCTTTAATAATTTATCTTTTTGATGTAGAAGGGAGAAGATATAGTTGACAACATGACAAAAAGGTATCTTACTAATTATCTGATTCTAAAAAATGTAAAGACTATGAGAGGAAAAAATACTGCAGTATATTTTTCATAGTTTTACATAAAACATATAAAGAAACCAATCTACATATCCACATAAAAAGTCATTTGGCCTGGAAAATTCTAGAAATGCCTTTAAATGGCTCTCCTAAACCTGTGCTCAGGAAACAGAGTAACAAGAGGAAAGCAATTAAAAACACATTCATAATTTACACTTTTGTATTGTATTGACTGAAAATGAAACACTGCATTTATTTCCATGGTGTCCTTTTCATGGAAGTAATGCATTTCCTGGTTTAGTTAGATAAATCAACTTCTATTTAATAATAATTTACGTAATGTAGCATTGGGGCCCCTTTTTAAATATTTAATCTGGTTTTGTGGAACGCTGGAAAATACTGATTTTACAGAATCCTAAGTTACGTGACCCAGGGTTGACAGTGAAATTTCCAAAAATGTTGTGTTTTATCTGGAGAGCAATAAATTGGCCAGTAAATTCACTTTCTAAAGAGGTAAAAAACAATAACAACAACAAAACAACAACACTGTTAAGCTCCTTATTTCAGTTATTTCAGACATACTTCCTTCAAAATTATAAACATAAAAAGACAATAGACTTACCAGATTTCCAACTGAAAGTACATTATTGAATTCATCAGTCATTGGATAATGCTCCATAGCCATAAAAAGTGTATTTAAAACAATGCAAATAGTAATTGCCAAGTCAACAAATGGATCCATTACCACTAAGTTGACGATATGCTTTACTTTTAACCAATGCGGACTGCAGTCCCAGATCAAGAAAATATTTGCAAATTTATACCAACATGGTGGGCATTTCTGCCTTGATTCTTCAAGTTCTGTGGGAAATCAAAGTTCACAGCAGTAAGTATGTGATTGCTCTAACCTACATCTCAAGCCTACATTACTTGTATCAATCAATTACCATCTGTAATGTCATTGATTAATGACCTATAAGCACAACTTCTTTATATTTCAGTCACTATTCACATCCATACCAATTTATGTGTTATGTATTCTATTGTTCCTTGATTCAGACTGTTCCTCAAACTTGCTATTCTATTATGTAAATATTTTACTTTCAAAATGGTGGCAGTTAGGTAAAATTTTTCAACATAATTTTCATTCCTAGTTCAAGGAAAAACAAAACAAAACAAAACAAAACAACAACACTTTATCACCTATAGTAGCACTTCTTTAAAGAGTAATTGAATAAATATAACTGCTAAACTATGCATATATTTTAGCAATGGTAACATATATTTGAAAAATGTTCAGTGGTCTTTTTATGTCCAATAATTCTTTAATTATTATGAGTAAGCATCCTCTTAGTTATGACCATCAGACACAACACTGTAGTCCTAATGACCACAAGCTATATGATGGCAAAACAATGAACTAGAAATGCTTATTTGTGTAATAACCTCAATGAATATAGAGCTTTGATAAATATTTGTTGGTTTGTGGAACAGTATCTATTCATTGAGGTATTTTAAATAATTTTTAATGTTTCAACTCATATTTTCAGATGTTTATTGAAAAAAACAGGTATTAAGTATTAAGCTATGAGTAGCACACACCTTCCACTGTGTTTGTAAGGATGCTAGCAATGCTCATTGCTCTTTCTCTCAAAGCTGGATCTTCCAGAAAGTCCATAGAAACATGGAAAGAGCTTGATACTCTTTTCCTCATTTCAGTTTCTGTAGTGGTGCCCTACAAATAATAATAATAAAAAAAGTGAAAACATGTTTCAGTAATAAGTACATATTGTATAAAACCCTGTCATTAATATGCATGTATGCGGGCTTCGTGCACTTCAATTTTTATAATGTCAGACTTTTCTTACTTTTTAGTATCTTAAAAAGAATTTAAAAAATATATTAGGCAATAGTTACCTACTGCTCGAGAGTTAGCAAGAGTTTATTCACTTGACTTTTGCATTTCTTTCCTTTGAGCTTTGAAAAATTATTTAAACAAATGTTAAAGGACTGAATTCAAAAGATTGTATAAATTTTTTGCAAACTGTATTTTTTCCTTTCTCTTGCTGACAGAATTCAGTTTCCTATAACATACTAGTCTTTTACACTAGACAAACTAGCAAGAAAAGTATGACTTCCTCATGCTTCCTCATGCTAGTATATTTCTAATTAATGTTAATAGACAATTTTGAACTAAGCAAGACATTTATTTTAGAGACCTCTTCTTTTACCTGCTTGTGTATACACAGTGACAGCAATATGTGCTGCTCATATGTTCACACAGACATTTGTATTTTTGGTAGAGTGTGTAGAAATGTGATCTTCCAATGAACTACTTATTTTCTAAACTATTGAACTCCACCAGCAAAGGATGGAAATATATATGAATGAATGATAATAAAGAATTGACTACTTTCTTATATTTTTAGTGGGGCTGATACAGAAGTGTGTTATCAAAATTAACTGATATTGCTAATTTTGATAAAGTGGTAGTAGCAGTGTTATATTTATTGTAGAAATACGATAACATTTTTGTATACAATTTTCAGTTGTATAGTAACTTTGATGTTGTGGAATACAGCCATAGACCTTATAGCAGCAAAAATAAAGTATAGCACAGTAATGTGGTATAGTGCTTTTGTGAATGTGCAAGTTAATATTTCAGTGTGTGGAAACTGCAAATAGCATTTGTTAGTTATGAGAATATTAGTTAAAAAAAAAAAAAAAAAAAAAAAAAAAATCTTGTTTTAAAAACCTATCTTATCTGTTTTACTTATTAAAGATTTTGCAAGATGCAGGAGCATTCATAGCTTGACCAACCAGGAAGCATTGCCAAGGATTCCATTCTGTAGATAACACTGGCTGGTGCAGTAAGAAAAAGCCATGATGCCTAAGCTATTTAAAACTTTCTTACATTGTCATCAGTAGCTGGTTTATCTATTATCACCTCTGGCAGAAGCTGTCCAACAGGCGATGTAGGAACAGATGGTCCACCAACCAGGGAAACCACCCCATTGCAATCCACAGTGCTGTGCATCTTCCCATTCACTGGAAACACTGCCAGCATCCTGGATGACCTACTGGCCTGACTAATGTTACTGTTGCGCCGTTCACTGTGTCTGCGCGGCACAAAGAGAGAATCTCTTCTGCTATCATTGTCTTCAAAAGTGCTGTGCTCATCATCAGCAAAGTCATTTTCTGATCCTATATCCTTTGCTCTACCTCTGAAGCTGAAAAGACTTGTTCTGCTGTTGCGCCTTGGAGAAAACAGGGAGCCTCGAATGCTCAGCAAAGACTGCAGGCAAACAAAATTTATAATTATTAGCTGAAACCTTCAAACTCAGCATTGTTATTAGTATCACATAGATTTTTTGTTTTGTTTTGTTTAATATGTTTTCCATAAGGTGGAAACATCTGTATATATTCATTATATTTTGCAGATAGAAATACCTCTCTGCTCATGAATTGTTAAGACAAAAACAGTTTTGATCACTCTTTGCTCTTAATGTCCATTAAAATTACTGAATAGCTGCACAATACCCATCAAGCAAAAAGTAAAAACATGCACGTTTCTTTATATGCAGCATCCTTCACCCATTGGACCAAACTTGAACATCATTAAAGAATGAGGAAAAGGTGAGGCTATCATAATGAAAAAACACTGCAAAGGTTTAATAAGTACAGATGAGATATAATCACTCTAAGAAACCCACAGAAACAGAGAATATTTTTAATAAAATTTTTGAATAACGCTTTTACAAGAATAGGGATATGAGGTTACATTTCGTTCTCTTTTTTTTTTTTTTTTTTTCTTTTTTCTTTTCCAAGTTAGTTTAGCAGCTACTGCACTTTCTGTCAGACACTGACAACAACAATAAAATTTAATGAAAATCTCAATGTTTCCTTTCTTTAAGCAGTAGGGTCATATTACTATACCACAAAAACTGAAGTAGTTTTGCAACAACCTGTGATGCTTTAAATATATTCTATTACTAAAAATATCTATATGCAATACCTGATGTGGAGAAGAGTATTTCTTTTCATATGTAAGTCTATTGCCTTCAATAGATAATCGGAAACCTTTCCTTCTTATGCTGTCTTCTGATTCAGACTTGTGAAATTCATCTTCTTCTTTTTCCTCTCCCCCAGACTGTTCTTTCTGTTTTCTTTTTTTCCTTCTATTTCTTCTCTCTTTTGCACTCTTTGAGCTCAATTTGGATGCCTCTGAGGAACTTTCTGAGAGCCCACCAGCTCCTTCTGCAGCACTGGGCTCCCTGGACTCAGCAGATGCTGTTACTGCTGCTGCTGCCACTGCTGCTGCCTGCCACGTTGCAGAATTAATTTGTGTCATTGAGCAAACCAAGACAGTCTTTAAAATTTTACTTATACAGAATTTTTAGTCCAACCCCCTTAAGTCTTAACACTTTTCATAGAATATTCTAAAAATATGGGCATAGCCTTTGGTGCTAGCCTTCTTCCACCTTTCATGAATAGTTTTAAAATACAGAAGTATAATACACTGTATTGACATCAGACTAAAGAAAAACATAATGTACAAAGTATTCCTAGTTTTGAATATTCCTTCTTGATTATGCCTGAACTGTTTTCAGTAAAAAGCCTTTATTTTGGAAGAGAAAATCTCTGAGCTAACTCTGATGTTGATTACCCAGCAGGGCAGTTTCTATCTCTAAGTTCAGAAAACAGGGGTTCAACATCTCTAGAAAAAAATTATTTAATATTCTTTTGTATTGCACCAAAAGGTATACCTGAGCTGCTTCTTGTTGCTTCTTCAGCTGTTCCAGCATCTGTTGAAATTCTGCCTCTTTCTGTTCTGCTTCTTCCATGGTTGCTTGATTCTGCTCTTCATAGGCCATGGCAACCACAGCCAGAATCAAATTAATCAGATAGAACGAGCCCAGAAAAATCACCAGAACAAAAAATATCATGTATGTTTTCCCAGCAGCACGTAGAGTCTGGAAGTAAGAATATATTTATAAGCAAGAACAAATTAACAACAGTTCCATTCTTCATACTGTGAATATTAAGATACTTGATTTTCTTGCATTACTGGTGCAAACATATTTAGTCCATTATCCATAAAAAAATTCTCACCAGTTGATAAAGGTTTTCCCAGAAGTCTTGGGTCATCAGGCGAAACAGGGACAAGAAAGCCCAGCTGAAGGTGTCAAAACTTGTGTAGCCATAATTGGGGTTTCTACCAGCTTTCACGCATGTATACCCTTCTGGGCACTGTCTGCAAAGACAAACTGGGTGTTACCTTACATAGGTATTGCGGTATTAGCATTTGGAATGTCCAGAAAAAGATTAGGATTAAAAAGTGAATTGTTCTTGTATAGTGGATCAGACTATAAATAATAGAATATGTAACTTTTAATAGAGAATTATTTTAAAGGATACTAGAAAAAGTAAGCAGGAAAGGCACATAAAAACCAAACCAAAACAAAATCCTACTGTGAAAAGTTCAAGCTTATAAAACGCAGTTCAAATAATTAATTCTTAATATTGTAACTAATGTCAATATTTTCTACTGTCTGTTTTTGAACCTGTTAGTACTCCTATGTGCAACTGGAGCTGGAAAATAGCACATGTTTTCTAGCTGTGGAATCTGTTACTTTACATACTGGCAGGAAATACACTAATATCAGATTCTAATTGAGCCATGCAAATACTAAGATCATTAACTAATCCAGTGAGGTCAGTGAAATCCACTGATTCCATTGCAATCAGGGATCCAAATCCACAGTCTGGTGTAAAAATAAAATATTACTTCTTATGTGAAAAAATGTAGTCACTCAAAATATAATGCCCCCACATCCCACCATGCACATCTGAAGACAGATTTAATTTGAACATTGTGAGATAATACTGTGAAACATGGTCTTACCCAGCATCAGAGCTATTTCCACAAAGCAGAGCATCATTTTGCCCTTCCAGAAAATAAAAATGACCTGTTTAGAAAAGAATTTAAAAAAAAAAATTAATATATATATATATACACTTAACTATAGCTCTCCAAAATAAATAATCCAGATCTAAAAGTGTTAAGGTAATTTCAAATGCAATTTTAAACACCTCGTATTATTTCTTTCAGCAGGAGTGTAACTTGAGAGTAAATGCCACTATGAATTGTAGGAAGTGCCATCTCTCACAGCCTTCTGTTATAATACCAAAATGTACCAAAAATCCTGACAAGTGCTGCTGTGTGAAGGTGATATGCACTGTTCTCCTTTCAGACTGATCACTGAACTAAATCACGCTTTGTGAAATTATATTTTACACTTATTTATTACAATAATTAAATTGTACTTGGAAAGAAAAAAAAAAAAAAAAAGGTACTGATAATTTATTTTAAGGAGGGAAATTTTCTGATCAGCATTGCCAAGGGTTCCAGTTTGTCACTTACAAACACTTGTGACAGTTATATGTGAGTTCTGTAAAAAACCACATGGCTGCCAATGACTCCAACTGTTACAGGTGCTTACACACTGCAACTAGCTTGCTGACTGGTATGAAGGCTCTGGTATACATCTAAATTGAATAACTGCAACAGTCACTGACTTGTGTGAGAAGGGTTTTAAGGGTATATGATGTGATTATTGATCACCTTAGGAAAGAGACATTGGATAGGTTCCACCAAATCACCCAGCAGCTAACCAGCCCATAAGCCGTACAGTAACCATGCATTTAAAAGACTTTTTAGATGGTTTAGGCAACAACATTGACCTGTCCATTTTTAGAAGAATAAAGAGATGGTAGGAAAAAAAGTTGTATGTATTAATATGTACTTTCACTGTATCCTTGAATTGGTCCTTTTCCCCTCAAAGCAGCCTCCTACAGTAGCTAAGCTCTTTATTTTGAAAGAATCATCACAGAAGGAGCTCCCTCCTGTAGCAAAGCTTCCCACTTAGCCAAAGGCAGGACACAATTTGTACAGTCAGACCACACAGCCCAGTGTCCCATTTCCAGCACAGATCAGAAGTGCTGCCTGAGGAAATCTGCAAGAACAGGCCAGATATGTGGTGATACTCCCCTAAGCACCCTCTCAGCTTCCTTCCAGTGCTTCTGAAGCATAGCTGCTTCAGAGTTAGGGTGTTTCCTTTTTTGCTTCATGAGGAGATTTAAAACCCCCTATTGGATTTTTGCTCCATTGACCTGGCCTGCTAGTCACCCTTAAACTGATCTCATCTGAAACGCTTGTTGGTGCAGCTGAGCTTTGACTTGGCTGTGGCTACACATGCTATGCTGCTGAAGCACTGTCACTAGGGAAGCTAATAAGTAGTGGGTGTGAAGAGGTGTCACAAGCCACTGGCTCAGCACACTGGTTTGCAGCAGGAGGTACACCATACCCAGGCCAGCTGCATCTTTTATCTTTCTCATCCTGTTAGCAAAATTCACCATTTGGGCAAGTTAGGTTTTTCAGCTGTACATAGATTTTTGACAGACTGTGAAGGACTCAATTTCAGTATCTAATCATGCATACAGGGTACAATCTTCTGTGCTGCACAAAGTGCACAACCCTGTGTGCTGCTGCTGTCACGCTGGGCTGGTATGCTTTGCAGAACTGCACTGTGCTGAAGCCCAGCTGTAAATAGCAAAGTTAGCTGACTTGATGCTGACCACAGCTGACCCATATGAAAGAAACCTTATTCTGCCTGATGTCAGCTAATCATGATTAAAACATGCTGGAACATAACAGCTGGTTGGGAATAATGCAAACCTGACTGGATAGAGTATATGTGGGGCAGTCAGTCGCAATCAGCACTGCTGCAGCTGAGCTGAACTGCTGAAATAGTGCTTGTGTTAAAGTTCTGAGGTTTATCCAAAGATATGCCATGGAGCATGGTGGTCTTGCCAGCTCCACAGGCAATAGCCACACAGGTTTTCTCTGAATACTCTGGTACAACCATGTTTTGCAGGATGGCAGATACAAATGCTCAAAATAGCACAACAGGAAATTTTTTAAAACAACCCAGGCTGAATGGCATAGGTCCCTTATAGATGCAAAATTCAGAAACATATTTTGCCAATGTAATGTGAAAAGTTTCTCACGAAATTCAAGACATATGGTTGGCTTCATTTTCTTTGACTGGGAAATATGAAAAAATCCCTGATGGGCAAGTACTTCACTTTAAGGGAATTTACAGTTGGCTGCATAAGCTTAGGGTAATGACTGAGCATAATTGTTATTACATGAAACAGAAACTGAGATGTTTCACACTGACTGCTTCCTAAGTGAATAGCTGTGAGCCAGAACCAGTACATAGGACAAAGATGAAACCTTTGTGAAACCCAGCACAAACGAAAGTAGGAGCCTTGCAGTTCTTGCAAAATCATATGGTACCTGATAAGCAGGAGGTTTATGTAAGAAGCATTTGCAACACTGGATCAGAAACAAACTCGTGTGTGGTGGGACCAGCAATAACAAACCTTTAACTTCCACTAATGATACCGCACTAGGACATTTGGGATACCACCTGAGCTGGCCCTCAGGTTCTCCCCCCGCTTTCTGCCAGACTCCAGGCACATGCCAGGGGCCTCTATTCATTGCCATGTACAGCTTCTTTCTGCTCCTTTCAAATTACTGAATAGGGGACTTGTCTTCTCTACCAACTTCAGTCTCTGAGAGATCCACACCTATCTGATCCATACCATTGACTTCATTTAGGCTATTTCCATCTATTTCTGAGAAGACTCACTGGCAATATGATTAAGATGAACTAAACATCTTCATTTAAGAAATTAAAAGCACTAAGAGAAAATATATTTTTTTCTTAAGCTATTAAAAAAGTTAAGAAAATGCAAAGGCAAAGAGAAAATAAATATTTCAACTCAATTACATGGAAAGAAAGAACAGAGCTGGCACAGGGACATCCCAGGAGATTTTGCTAAGCCAAAATATTTTGATCTCATGGACTTGAGCTGCAAAGTACAGCAGAAGAGTAGATAACGTGAATAATTCTATAAGAAGCAAAGACGGATTTCAGAATTACTCTTGCACTCTGCCCTCTGTGTACCATAGCATATCTTGAAACAAATATGCTATCTAGGAAATAATAATTAATAACTGAAGAGTGTGTTTCATTAGTCAGTGCAAGATTTATTTCCCAGAAAAAAATTGCTTATAGCAAACTTGGCAAGATAAATGGATTTAGCATTAAGTTTATCAGATTGGATATCTCAGAACAAGAACAGGGAAAAAAATAATGTTTGGCTCACTGATGCCAGCAGTGCTTACATAAAGTCTCTCTTAAATGGCAATTCTAAAAATGACCTCAAGTGAAAACTTAGGGCTTATGTACCCTATTTTTGCATAATATACACAACTATTGGAATAAAAAATGTATTATCCCTGTGAGACAGTGCCTTGTACTTCTCTGAGCTCCAGGAAACACTCTATTTACTGAAGACAATGACTTAACTGAAACTAGACTTAAGTGAAACTAGTGTAAGAACCATTTCTGTATTCCATCTGCCCACTCAGAAAAAGAGAATAGGAAGCTGTGAGAAGATCATTTTTCTTTGTGAAACTGCCTGTAAGCAAGGACAAGCTTATTAACTTCATAGTAAGACTCATAATTTCATAGTAGATTTGAACTTGTGTGTAAATACACAAAAGGTTGAAGCAGCCATTCATTAAATTATATTCTGTAACTAATGCAGCATGATTTTTCAGGGTCTTCTGGTCTCCTTGAAGTCAAATGAAATCAGAGATTGAGTTTATAGATTGTTAAAAAACAGACAAACAACCAAAAACCAAACCAAACCAACAAACAAACAGAAAAAGAAGTTTGACCTTGAAGACCTTACTTAACCTTTGTTGTACACTGTCATGGGATCTCCCTGAATTCAAGTGTTTAAGTGGATTTCACAAAAAGATTACATCTTGATTTAAGAAATTAAGATGGAAATCAATCACAGTCATTGATCAGGTGTGTGATCATGGTTAGAATTACTTCTATTTGAAATTTGTCTGTCTTTGACTTACAGGTATTGAACCCATTATATCTTTGCCTGCTAGATCAAAGGTATGTCTATGATGAAATTTCTGTTCCCCATGAGGTTTTTTTCAACTGTAATCAAATCACCCCTTAAACCTTCTCTTTGATATGTTAAGTAGGTTGAGCTCCGGGTCTATCTTGGTGTAGAGCATGTTTTCCAACCCTTTAATCATTCTACTCTTTTCTGCACATTCTCCATTTTTTTAACATTCCATCTAAATTGAACTTTTTATAGTATTCCAGTGGTGCTAAATACAAGGGTAATACTGCCTCCTAGTCAATAATTTATTTATTTATGCAAACAGGATACTATTTAGCTTTTTGGCTGTAGAGTTTTAGTTTTAATTTTTCAGAGTCCTGGCTGTCCCAAAGCCTCTTAGGTGCTTTGCTGAAGGCCTTTCAACTGCATTTCTATATGTTGCCTTTGTTGCAGCTCTGCAATACTTCATGCAAGCTGCTTTGACAATGCTTTGCAGAGCTTCTGTGGCACTATTTTTCCTTCATTCTCCTGCTGTTTTTTTTTAAATGCATTTTTATTCTCATGGTTAGTACCTGTTAACACTGTTGCTACAGCAGGTACTCATGGGAAGCAATTGCCCCTGTGTGAGAACCACCCCTCTTCTCCCCAGCCTATTCTTGCTTGTAGCTTTTGGTTTTTATTAGGTGCCCTAATAACATGCATGTATGAGCATAAAAATGAACCAGCCATGCAGCACCTGCCCTGATTAAAAGTGTGTTCCAATTAGGGCTAATAGCTCTGTAAGCAGGAAAAACATCTAGGGAGTTAGAGCAGATCCTGGTTTTAAAAATATATGGTTACTATGGTAAAAATGGCATAGTGGCAATCACCTGCTGCACTAGAAAGGATATCCAGAGGAGGAGACTCTCCTGGGAACCCCAACACTTCTCTTCACAGCCGTCCACTGTTTTCAGTTTTCCCTTTCCCCCTCCCTTTTCTTTTTCTCTCTTCCATTCAGTTCTTTCACTGTTAAGAGACAATGTATGCCACCAGCTACAGTCTGGTGCATGTGAACCTGTCTCGACATGAATTGCCCAGCACTGATATTTAGGACAGGGAACTTAGGTTTGCAGCCTCACATTTAACTGTGCTGAAATACATTTGTTTGTCTATTCTCAGTTTGCCAAACGGCTCTGTATCAGCAAAACTGTTTAGTAAATTGTATGATGGGAATTTATCAAAATGGAAAAATGCATCAAAATTAATTCTGAGGAGGTTTCTCTGAATTTTCCACTACTGAAGGTTTTAACTAATCTAGAGGATAGAAGTCTGCTTGTCAAATCTGTGCATGATACACTCTTATGATACTCATAAGAATGGCTGGTGAGTTTGAGGAAGATGGCAACATTTAAAACATTCATGACAGTTGGAGAGATGGTCAGTAAAAATAGGGTGCTATTCAGGCTGGAACAATGATTTGTGCAAATATAAAGTGGGAACCTAATAAGGTTAATGCCTGTAAAAGATTCAGGAGACAGGTAGGCCACAGGCTAAACATGATTTAATGATGTTGTAATTGTAAACAAAGGCAAGCACTAGCCTAGGATACACAAAGCGAAGGTATAAATTACTATGTTCAATCCTTCTCCTTTTAGCAATCTAATCCACTTAGAAGGCCTCATGTGGAGGTGAAAAGCCTGAATGTGGGTACTGCACTTTTATAAAGAACGTTTATGAACAAGAAAGGATCCAGAAGAGAGATCTAGGTCTAGCAAATAAATCCTAGGAGAAAAGGGTGATAGAAAAAAAGACTGAAAGAGGAGAGAACAGAGCATGGCAACATGAAAATAGTCTCTGAATACCTTTGAGACTGATTAATGATGGGAAATAATTTGTTTTTCAGGCCTGTGGTGAAGCTGATAAGAACAATCAGCTAAGATTGCAGCAGAAAGATTTATGTTAGACCTTAAATAAACCTTTTTAATAATAAGGATAGAGAAGCACAAGAATGGATATATGGTGGTAATACTGAGGACTCCTTTTCTGGATTCCTCACAGGATGTCAGAACTCTCTGACATCTGTCAGTAATGACACAGTAGTCTATGCTGAACTTGTTTTGGGGTATGGGAATATAAAATGCTTAAGACTCTTCCTTTAGGAACTCATTGGGACCTCTGTCTCTCCCACGGAAAGTGTGGATTTAGCAGAGAGATCTGAGAAAAAGCTGTATCAACAAGAGAGACCGTGCTCTTCCTTCCCTCTTCCCTGCCAGTCACTGGAGCAGGTTGATGAGAAAGAGAAAATACTTCTAAATCCTTTCTAACTGAAGGTATCATCCTTCCTTCTCCTTCTAAGAACTGAGTCAACCACAGAACGTTTGAATAACAATTATGCTGATGATACTTACTTTCATCCTCAATGTACCCCTTCCAGTCAAATGGAACCACTGTTGAATTAATCAATGTACCATTTTCACCAATGGTGCTGTTGAGCTGGGAAGTAATATTTGTTTCCAGAGTAAAATTTTCTGGAGGCCACTGCAGGCATTTATTCCTCAAGTTGCCCATGAACAGCTGCAGCCCTATCAGTGCAAATACACTCAGACAAAACACAGTCAGGATCATAACATCCGAGAGCTTCTTCACAGACTGAATTAAGGCTCCCACAATAGTCTTCAAACCTGTAAATGTAAAGGAATTTTTATTCTGATATTCAAAACATTTTTAAAGCATAAAAATAACATCTCCTAGTAAAGTTATAGATTTCATGCAGAAGCCCAAGTAAATGACTGTAATGTCTGTGAAATAACACTTTTGTGAAGAGCTTTTTCACTTGTGAAGATGAATAAATAGCTGAAGTTCATGTTCATTTGAAACTGTGAATGGAATGAGTTGCAAATATTTCAAAATACTTGTTTTAATACTAAAACAAGTGACTTTGTTATTCATGCTGTACGTGAATCTCACATAG
The DNA here is from genome assembly GCA_011076525.1 of Nettapus auritus. Lineage (NCBI taxonomy): Eukaryota > Metazoa > Chordata > Aves > Anseriformes > Anatidae > Nettapus > Nettapus auritus. The sequence continues at coordinate 20,407,311 of CM021771.1, read as the reverse complement.
TCTTCTTTTATTTATTTATTTATTTTTGTCAATACCTCTTGCCCCCAAACCTTTGCTATTAACAGTTTTATAACATACTATATTTAGAATACAGTACTAAAAATCCTGTTTATCAAGAAATTCTATCAAAATTTAATGCTATAAAACTGGAGATGGTTTGAAAAATTGCAGAATTTTAAGATAATAAAACCCCCATGCAATGCCCATGCTATTCTTTATTATCTTATTCCTTTATCTTCATTACTAAATCAACATTTAAAACAGTTCTATTTTATAGACACAAAGATTCACAAGTACCACATAACATCATGTAGGTAAAATACACATGGGTAAGAAAACTTCAGGGTAACTGATATTCGTTGAATGTGGAGAAGAAAGCTTGACATCGTAAGATGCAAACCACACACGCTGTGTACTGCAATGTCTCATGCAAGAATCTGTTAAACTCAAAGGCTGATTTCAAAAGGAAAGAGCTCATGTTAAAAAGCAATGAATCAGAGATCTCAGTGAATTCCAATATCTTCTGATTCCTGCTTTTTTTTTTTTTTTTGTGGAAAGAAATAAGGCTTATGTTTAAAAAATATGAATTCAGTGAATTAAATTCAGCCTCAGTGTTTAACCTAGCTCTCACCTGGAATGACTGATATTGTTTTCAAAGCTCGGAGAACTCTGAATGTTCTCAGCGCTGAGACATTGCCCAGGTCCACAAACTCTGTCACATATCTGTAATAGGGGAGTTCACACACAAACACAATGACAGGATAAAAAGGAACAGTTGGGAGGTACAAGGGGCCTAACACCTTACACCAGTTACTTCTTACCTGGGATTACAGAAATAGTTTTCAAAGCTCTCAATACTCTGAAAGTTCGAAGAGCTGAAACATTGCCTAGGTTTACAAATTCTGTTACATACCTGTAGGATTAAATCACAGTTATTCAGAATTTAGGCAAAGTTTATGCTACTTACTTGGGTCTTTCATCAAGACCATTTTGGCGTTTTTAGCAAAAAATTAAACAGCAACAGTCAGAGGTTTACCTTTCACTGCAGTTTGCCTTGTATTAATATGCTTTCAGAGCCTTCAGTTAAGTTAAATGTCTCTGAAGTGAATCACAGTGATTTAACTTTGAAAGACTAAATTTAATCTATACTAGATTGGTAAATTTGTAGAATGAAGTCAAAGGGATGCTCCTTTTCTGCTCAGAGGAAAAAATGCAGGACATGAAATTAGCCTCTCTAATACTAACTGGACTAATGGCTTCTGCAGTTATTTATATTTACATATAAATATGCATATCAGAATGTGAAAATTGTTTTATATAAAGTAAATCTGTACAATAATTTCTATTTGACAAAACTGATATGTAATGATACTAATTTCATGCCCTTTTTGGCCTTCACTTTCTGAAAAAAAAGCAAAAAACAAACACTTACGCAAAGGTAATGACAGTGAAATCGAGCCAGTTCCATGGATCTCGAAGAAAAGTAAAATCTTCTAAGCAAAAGCCCCTTGCAATGATCTTTATGAGTGACTCAAACGTATATATTCCAGTGAACGTATACCTGGAAAATATTAGAAAATTTAATTGAAGTAACAACATTTTATATTTGCATTCTGATAGAAATCTTAAGATCAAATGAAGGACTTTTTTAGATTTCAAAACTGGAAAAGAAAGCAGTAAAAAAGCAGTTTCTTCAAAAATACATTACATTCATTGTACATATTTCTGTATTTATATGCATTAGTTGTGACATGTGGACATGGTCAGGACAGTGGTCCTGATCTTGTGCATAAATCAAAAGAAATAAAACTACCAAATAAATGACATATATTAAAAATTTATCTGTGACAAAATTATACAATGCTAGATATATTACTGTAACCCAAGAATGTTTTGAGCATAAGATACTGGATACTGTCAGAACCACTAACATCTAAACCCTCTAGTATTAACTCTAGAAAAGGAAGAATATGATCATGCACTGAAGTCTTACTTTAGGAATACTTTTGCTTAAATGCTGTCCTTAACTGGCATCTACAAATAGACAGCCATGGTTCTGCTATTAGTGCAGTCATGTAAAAATGTGGGGTAGATACTAAACCATGAAGGGAACAGGATGGAGAAATGAAGAGAAGATGCTAAAACATGAGAGAACTAGTGGAATCCAAGTACAACAATATCTGTAAATAACTTTTTTTTTTTTTTTTTTTTTTTTTTTTTTTTTTTTTTTTTTTTTTAACCCGAATGTTCTCCCAGATGGAGCTTTGAACAATTATTCAACATTTCTATGTAGCTGAGGAGGAAATCATATCTTGTGATATTTCCAGCCAGCACATGACTGCAGTTATTGGTATATTGTCTCCCTGAGGAACAGAGACATGGCTATCTTTAAATAATATATGCAACTTACTCTACATTCTTTGTCCAGTCCGGAGGGTTACTCATGGTCATAAATACACAGTTGGTCAAAATAGTGCACATGATAAGCATGCTGAATAATGTAGATAATAGTTAAGGAAAACACAATAGCAATACATGCAATATCATATCAGCCATTCATCTTAAGTACAGCAAAATATTGCCATTTATACTAGCCTGAATAGGTCAAAAACTGACTCAAAATAGCCACATGAGGGCAGCAAAAAATAAGTAATACAACACATTTTTGCCAAACGGTTAATTTTTCCTCTAGTCATCTCTCTAAATGACGTGTTCTTTAAAAATAGTTACAACAGAAGCTAGTTTAAACTAAAGAAAGCAGTTTACAGATACATAACTTGTATGAGCTAACTTGTTCTATTGATACATAACTTGTATGAGATACATTAACTCTTATGAGCCCAGAATTTTAAAATGTCTTTTACAAAATTAAGTGGATAGTATTTTGTGGTTTGAGGTGTATTTTCATACTTTTTCATACTTGGGACAAAAACCCAAACAACAACAAAAACTAAAAACAACCCACACAAGCTTCACTGTAGGTGAAAGAGGAACAGAAGAAGTAAGAGCTCAGCCTAAATTTTACAGAAAAAATGTGCTAGCATTAAGATAATTGGTTAAAGTTGCTGAACCATTCCAAATTGAACATATCTTTTTGAGTCAACATTCAAATCACAGGGAAGGATTTACCTTCCTGATTCACTTAGATATGCTGGTGACCTTTGTCTAAATTGCTGAACAAGCAGTGAACACTGTGATATCTTTAAGTGACTTAACTCATATTGAAGATCATATTGCCATACAAGCTGTGCATAGTAAAAATAATTGTTCCGTGGCTTAGAATAATTAATTACAATGCCTGAAGTACTTGTCCGCACAGTCCGCACAGCATTCAAGATTCTGAATTAACATCGTTGGGAAATTCCATTATAGAAAGAGGGTTCATTTTGGTAGTGAAAAAACTTGGAGATGCCTGTCTGTAGCTTCAGTTGTCTCAAAACAAAGTACATACAATGTAATTGGATATATAACACTCTGGTAAATAAAAAACAGTATTCTTACTTTAGGGACGTTATTAGGGATAATGTATCAGTAATTACTATGTGACAAAACATAACAGAAATCTCACATGAATTGGTGGAATACATACTATCCATTCAGATTATATTTTTGGTGCTAAACACATATGTTTGATGCTAAACTAAAAAGAAGGATGTCATGATTCTTACAAGGCTAGACAAAAAAACTCTACCACCATATATATCACATACCACAAAAACTAATTTAAAATAATGTTAAGTCACAAATGCCTGGCACTCAAAAGTCAGGAATCAGACTAAAGAGGGCCTATACAACTCATTTGGTGGACAGGGTGGACAATGCTCTCTGAACAAACCAGAAATGTGCAACAAATTATATTTGCCTGTAGGATCTCTTTCTTCTTCATCCTATATCCTCCAGGTATGTAGCAAATGAAGTACCTTCAAAAATTATTCACTGAATCCTTATGAATTTCAAGAACAAAGTTGGGAGATAATTTTAGCATTTAAAGCATTTGAACATCCTCTTAGGAGAGCTGCAGTTCTTGCCCTGTGTAGTGTATTATTTGTTTACAGCTATCTGTCATTCATAACAAAGGCCACAGGCAAGTTTTTGCATGTCACTCACTCTCTGTACATAACTCACCATGTGTGTGCGCTGCATGGACAAAGTGCTATTCAATCTCATAACAAACATACTTAGAAATCCTAACTCTCACCAGGCTTTCCCACATTTGAATCTCCGATGTAACTGGTACATTCAATGTCTGTGCCTCTCTTCCATCTTCTAAATTTGGAGTGTTTGACTTATTACCTCAACCTTCCCTTAATTTAGTATTTTATGTTGTATAAGAATATAACTATACACATACATAAGCAATTCTGATTTATGGTGGCTTCTTCATGGAAATATACTGTATTTTTCATGCTCTTCTTATACAAGCTAGGATTAGGGTTAGAGCCACTGCAAAGCCCTGCGCTAATCAGTTACTGCAGCAGGTGAAGTCTCCTGTCAGCTCTGTGGACTTTTTGGGAGATGGAGACTGGAAAAAATAGATACTACTGGAAGTCAGGAAATGCTGAGTAACACAGTAATTTCACTTGGCAGAGGCTATCATAGGGGTACTTAGCAAGGTACCACTTTTTCACTTGAGCATCTCCTTGTTCCTTTCTAACGCTCCTTGCACTCTGCACAGTTCCAGCCACTGCTGCCTGCCTTCTTTGTCTGCTCCCCCCCTCCCCCACACACACCTATTCATCCTTTTCATCCTAACTTTTTCATCCTTTCCTGTTCATTGCAAAAGTCTGGCCATCCTCCATCACTCTTTCATTGCCCTCTCAGTTGCACACTCTACCTTGACTTGAGTCAGGCAGGCAAGAGGGGAGGAATAAAAAAGGTGAAATACCGGGAGGTGAGTCAGCAGAGAAATTCATGCTGTTACCACTTTCTGTGTTTGGTATTACAACGAGTACCAACAGTGAGGAAGAACAATTGCAGAAGTCTCTGAACACTGGGGAGAGACACACTGTGCTTCTGTGCAGGGGCAGCAATATCTGCCCGTTTGTGTGGGCACATGTGATCAGAGCACCATACCCAGAGGTTCACAGACTTTGGAGGACATGCAGATGGAGGTTCTCCAAGATGTGCTCATTTCACTATGCTCAAAACATATATTTCATGTTGAAAGCAAAAGGCACAGATCTTTTACAGAAGCCACAATGCCAAGCCTCTGCCTCAAAACATAAGGGCAGAGGGATTATTGATTATTGATAAAAGTCACAAGATTATTAAAAATAGTAAGCCACACTACCCTCTAATCTTTTTCTTATAAACTAACCTTGACAAAATATGAACATCTGAAATTAAAACTTTATCATAGAACACATTAAGTGGTTAAACACATTAATAGTTGCAGTGTTCGCACTACACTGAACTAAATAAAGAAAAAGAAAGAAAAAAGAAAAAAACTATACACCCATCCTTCTATTTAAGAGAAAATAAAAAAGTCTACTTCTATATTTAAGATAAAAATAGCTTCAATTTAACAGTATTTGGCTGCATTTTCTCACCATCACCACCACAGTGTCCTCAGGTCTGTCAGGTCCCTTACTGTCCCCAGCTGCTCCCTCACTCCTCTCCAGGCACTTTCTTTTCCTCCTCTCACTGTTTTAACTTCCAGAGAGCCCAGAGGAAAAGGCCTCATGAGCAGTCAGCCTTGTTTCTTACTCTTTCCCAAATACCTGCAAGACTCCACCAGAAGTCTCTAGAAATAAGACTTCTGCCTTTGACTAAGTGCTCAGCATTAAATGTTTTACTATCATATTCAGGTTTTAATTTGGTGGCTACTTTTCCCAGTCCTGGAGTTTTGCAAGAAAGTTGCAGTAAAACCTCACTCTAGAAACATGCATCAACTGTTATAAACATCAGGCACTAATCTCACATGCCAGACTAAAACCTCGTCTCATGCACTGTCCCATCAGTTATGGTCCCTCAGTCTGTCCACCAGCTGCACATACATACGCACTGCAAACTGCCTTCTGGATAGCTACCTATGCTTTCTGCCAGTGTATGAAATTTGGCAGAGACATATGGTACAACTGGGCAAGTTTTTGAGTGTGAGATTCAGCATGCCTGAACCAGGCTTCCAGGCATGCTGCTGCAACAGAGATTAAAGCTGTTTGTGTGGATGGCCTTAGAAAGACCTCTAAAAGGCAGGAAAAACTTAGACCTGAGATAGCGGTTTTTGAGCAACTGTTTATTTACATATTTGCCTGCAAAACTAAGAGCTTTTCTGGAATTTGTGAGCACAAACTGTTTTTTTTTTTTGTTGTTGTTGTTGTTTGTTTTAATATACATATATACACATATATTATGGATAGGCTTCATAGCACAAAAAAGAGTCAGAAACATTTAATATTAAAGTTAATCTGAAGATTTTTTTCTGAAAAATTCTTGTAAATTTAAATCGTCTATAACAAGAGTGTTTAAAAAAATGAAAAAGATTTGAAAATTAAAAGATCAGTGGTTTCTCAAATCCACCTGTAATTTTCAATAGCAGAAACATTTAAATTCTACAGGATAGCTAAAATGTATCTATATGATATATAGAAATTTCCTAGTATTTATAGAAACTTAACATAAGACTTACACTGTAAAATAAAATTAAAATTAAAAGCTTATGGAAAACTTTTATTTACAATGAAATAGAAAGAGATATGTTTTTTCTTACTTTTTGTGTAACATTTTGAACCACCATTGAAAAAGGATATGAATGTACCAAAATTTTAATAGCTATTTTTCTAAGAGGATTGAAGGGAGTTAAAATGTACAGGGCAGAGGTGGCACTGAATCGGAAGATTGCCTTTCCTTTATTCAATACTATAAAGGTCTGAAAAAGAGAAAGAAAAGACATTTTATAAGACATTTTATATTCAATGTAAATACTCATTTAAAAATCTTTCCTAGTGACAATCACCAAAATTATAACTTTTTGAATAGTCAGTACACAAAAAATTACTCACTTTCAAAACAAAGCTTATTTCCTGTACTTACCTGACGTACAAAAATATAATTTTAAATATAGAACATTTAATTCATTAACATTTCTATAATACTGCTCTGTTAAGCTTCCTCAGTATATGATATATTTACATGATCTGTTTCTTGTAAAAAAAAGATGCAGAAACTATTAACTAAAATTATAATTGTAGTTATGGTTTCCCATCAAAAACTCTCTCTTCCAGTTCAAAATACCATAAACAGGGAAACTTTACCTGTGGATGTTAATGATGCGTTAACAAGAGAAATCTTTATACAAAATGATTTAGCAGACTGCCCATTCCTTCTCATTTTTAAAAATTCTAGTCTGTTTCTTGGTCTTTGCACTAAAGAGAGAGGGAAATAGCAATAACACTTCTAGCCATGACTAGGCAGAGCTCTGAGGACTGTGGACATCTGAATACACCTTACCAGAGGAGAACAAGAGACACATCCCAGATGACCTCTCTGCAAAATTGTGGTGTGAAGGTGTGAATCTTCCCCAGAACACTGAGAACTTGTTAAATTTAATTTTAACAGCTAAAGAGCCTATCAAATTTAGAGAAACATGAAAGCATGCAAGCCTTCAGAGAACTGATGATGACTTTGTGGGCCTAAAAGCTTGTACGTTTTTCTCAAATAAATCCATGATCCAAATGTGAATTATGTAAACGCAAACCCTACAGACATTGCTTTGCTTACACTGCAGTCCATCATGGCTGCAACAACATTAACAATACAGCCCTGGAAATGTGGACTGCCAGGTTTCGTTTTGATGCTCAAGTGCTCTTCAGCTGCAGGATCTATCAAAAGAGAATGAAAAACACTGCAGAGGGAAGGATCAGTAAGTTGGAAGAGACCTGCATGCCGTGGAATGTATGATGCAAGGATTATGGCCTAAATTCAAACAGTTACAGGTATTGAATAATCTGGCAAAGAAAAATGTCTAAAAATGCTTTTTTTTTTTGTTTTGTCAGAGTCGTACATTTCTTGGATAAGCTATGATAAAGCCTCCTTTTTATCATTACGTTGCTGAAGAAGTGAGCTGTAAACTAGGATGCCAGTGGAAATGTGGGAAAGGATACGTTGATCTTTTTTGGTGTCTGTGAGGTCGAGTGCCACTTCAAGACCATGAGCAAGTGGACTACAAAACTATTTCTGTGAAGGCCATTGCACCGAGAAAATATGCCAAGGAGGTTCAAGAAGGATGATTCTTTAGTCTGCTTATATTTGGGAAACAGTATTTATGGACCGTGAAGTACAGACACCAATCTCTACGAGCATCCAGAAGATGGAGAGAGATAAGGTTTTCTAACCGTCTGTGCAGTCTGTGGTGGGTACCAAGTACTGAAAGCAGAGGAGAAGTCAAGTATAATCCCTGAGGAAAAGTTAGCCCAACTTGCTGGCTTCTTCCCTGAGCTGACTTTCTGTCTTGGGTCTGCACAGCACACCTTCCAATGAAGACTAAGCTCCTTAATACTGAGACTTCACAAGTACAAGCTCAAAATCTGTAGGAAAGATGTAAGAGGTGTATTTGTTTTTTCTGCTTCTGCACAGAAATGGAGAATCTGCATATGAAACTGACAGCAATGGGATAAAGCTTGAGCTAACATTCCTAAATTATATTTACAGTTATAGAAAACAACGTCCTTTCAAGGGTAACAGTAGTTGACCTTAACTGAAGATTTCATTTTAAATATTGAAGCAACCAAGCAGATGAATGATGTTCTTTGGTACAGTGTTCTGAGGGGAGACAAATTTCCTCTCCCAGGTCCGTCCCTGGCCCCCAGACCTCACAGCTCGCACTCCCAGCTTCTGTTGCTATGAGGTAGTTGACAAAAAAACACTAAAAATCACACTCCCTACCAACTTTACATCTAAAACTACACCACCTACATTTAGTCAACCTACGTCTTTTTAAAAATCTTTGAACACAAGCATATTAAACATACATCTCTTTTCTAACGTGCCTTATGGAAAATAACAGCATGCTGGCACTGCTTCAGTTTCAGTCGGAAGCTGCTGCTATTTTAGCTGTTCTACTTTCTGCTGCCCTGCATAAGCAGAACCAACAAGCCTTAAATTTCCTATCTCAGTTCTGATTCTTCACCCAAAACATCTCTGTGATGGGAGCCTCGAGAATGACTCTGTTGGTCCTATGACTTGTAGTCTTAAACATGAACTAAAATTGTATCCCATCTCTGAAGGAGAATTTTCCTAAAACATGCAGGTAACAGCTAACATCCAGTCTCTGTGTAAGATTCCCTAGAGAGTCTGTTATATGGCACCCCAGTCCAAGCCCAGATGCAAGCCAGCGTGTAGGCATTGTGGATGAACATGAAGCATTGCACCCACAGCTGTCAGGACAAAGCAGGCATATTCTGAGAAAAGCTAAATAAATTCTAAATAAATTATAAGATTAATATTCGTATATACAGGATTATGTATACTTTCCAGGGCTTAGGTTTTATAAAGTGCTTTAATGATTTTATAAAGGCAGAGAGCCTGCTCACACTCACAGTATGCCGGTATGAATATTAATTCAGTGAAATCCCTAAAGAGAAGTGTCCAATTTGCAGCTTTTGTGCCTGTAACCTGGGTCCAAGCTCTGTAACTTCTGCTATATTTGATCTGAACCCAGAGACTGCATTCTTTGCAGGGCAAAGAAGGAGGAAGAGTATTTTGAAAAGATGTAGCTAAGAGGGAAGAATCCACACTGAACAAAGACATAGCCTCTGAGGACCTCTCAGGACAGAGAGTTCTTTAAACCTTATTTCTCCTCTCCTTCCTCCTGGTTGACTTTAAAAGTAGTTTCTGGAAGGCTGAGTGCTAATGCATTGCATTTCCACTTCCCACGGTTAGATAAACACCATCTAAAGACTCATAGCACCTTCTGAAAGGCAAGTGGTGACATGTTGTTTTGCTGGTAACTTGGATTCACAGCAAATGGTTTCCTGGGGAAAGCCCTAAGGACAGCTAGAACAAAAGACTCATGGCATATTTGAAATTGGCATTTTCTTGTTTTGTTTTTATATTTTCAGACAAATTTATTCTAACTAGACCTTATTTTTTTGCTTTGCTTTTCAATTCAAAATTCTTACGGTTAAAGCCATCAACAATATCTAAAATCACTAGTGTTTTCACCTTTTCTGATGTAATGAAGTTAAGTAAAGAGATTTAACAGGCTCTTTTTATTCTGCAAGCCAAGCCAAGTCTGGGAATCCCAGGAGCTAGTGGTTTGATCAGATTAGGTGATTTATATCACCAAGTGCCAGGACAAAAGGAGACGCCTCTTCTGACAGGCATCAATCAACATCATTCTGGCAAGAGGCAGGGCATGCAGTGGCAATCAGCAGCAATGCTAAATCTACATTATAGAAGGAGGAAAGTGAAGTAATTCCCATTTAATTTCAACTATCATTTCCCTCCTCTTTAATGTGTCAGCCTAGCTTCAAGACAAAATAGCCAGCCCTTAATGTAGGGAACTAAGTGGACCAGATTTTGATGCATGCCTACAGGTCGGGATCTTCAGGGATTCTAGGTGATCTTTTCTCTATAGATAGCAGTGTGAACCTCCTTGATCCTTTGTGACAGCAGCTTGAGCATGGACAGGCAGTCACCATTGTAGCAGGAACACACAGATTTGCTCTTAAACAGAAGAGGAATGTAAAAAGCAGGTAAAATCCAGGTTCATTTTTACTCAATTTTAGACAAAATAAAGAGCATTGCAATGACTTAGAATGCTAAACTTAACGTTTCTAACAATAGGCATTACTGAGCACCATGGTCAATAGCACTTAATTACAGTAAAATCATAAGAATATAAGAACAAGTATTATATTATAATAGAAGAATTATGTTCCCAGTGTACAGTTGCTGACATTCAGGCTATCTGGAATACAGTGTAAATCTATACTACTATCAGGTGTGTGACTTTGCTATAATAGGCTGTTCTGTTGTCAAACAGAGGTTGTCTGTTTGACAGATTTTTTGCTTTTGCCTTTCAGCTTCAAATTAATATTGGGCATGAATACATCCTCTTTGGTTGTAGGTTTTTCATACCCAGACAGAATGCTAGCATACCTATCTGTTTATTTCTCTTAACAGGTTTTCCTATTTCTAATCAAAGACTACCTTATCCAAAAATTAAGGCTCTCATACCAGCTCAATAGTTATTTATTCCTGTCTAATTGTGAATTAACCTATATAAATTCATGACATGTACAAACCTATTGCTTAAGAAAAGAGTCTCAAAGATGAAGTGTGAAACATTCTAGATGCTTCAAATTTCAAAGCATGAAAAAACCAACCAACCAACCAAACAAAAAACAACAACCAAACAAAACAGTGAATTTGTTCAATCTTGCCACAAAGTTGATAATTGCTGTTGACACATTTGAACCTCGCTACTTTTACAGTGTAAGGAGGTGATCTGGAAGAATACATTTTCAAATGGGAGCTTTCAACATTAAGTAAGGAGGGACACTCATTTCTGAAAAAAAAAAAAAAAAAAAAAAAAAAAAAAAAAAAAAATTCCACTGACATTGGAAAAAAATGTGGCGATTCCACAGAAGATCCACTTAGAACTTTTGGCAAGAGCTCAGCTCTGCTGGCCCATGATATCCTGAAAACAGGAAAAATCAACAAACAAACAAACAAAAAAAAAAAACAACCAACAAAACAAAGCCCAAGAAACAAATAAAAAAAAGCAAGCAACCAAAAAAACTCCACCCCACCCCACCCACCAAATTAGTGAGGAGGTTGCAATACCTGCATATGAGGTATGCATACATGCATAACATGGATGATTTCACTCCTGATTCAAATTTGGAATAAAGAAGAAATTCCTAAAATTCTTGTACAGCTTATTAGGCTTCCTGAAGAAGCAAAGTGAATGTGCACATTAGCATCACTTGACCAAAGCTGTAGGTAACCATTTTTATACCTGATTTGAAAGTTTGGAAGCCAAACCTATATAGGTTCTTCAGATAAAACAAATATTGTTTATGCAGAGATCTTAACAGAGATGTGAAACAACAGTGGCTAATCCATACACTTGTCTTAAATCTTTCTTGCAAATACTTATTTTCCTTCATTCTGCAGTTTCTTTTTAGACCAATATAATCCCCAGGCAGCAATTTATAATCTCTAACCATCAGGCAGCAGCTGTCAGACTGTTATATTGGGATAGTTTGTACTGATTGACTCCTTGGCTTTACAAGACGGAATTCAGAGAGGGGTAAAAAGAAATCTGTAAAATGGTATGGAGGTGAATGCACTGAGCATAAGAGTCTTCTTCTTCATGGAGATGTTCCCTACTGCTTCAGGATTTTCTTAAACTATTTCTCCTTCTGAGGCTTGGAGGAGCATCAGCTGCTACCAAGACTCTCGAAAGACAAGTGAAGCAAGACAAAAGTATTTCCAGATTCACATATAACTATGTAAGAAAATTCAGGAAGTAGATATTTTAAAATCAAATTATTGATGTAAAATCGAAATAGCTGTTGGAATTTCTGTTAGCAAAATCTATTTTCCTCCTACTGAAGGAAGGAGGAAGGGAGAGATTTCTAGTGGGTGAGAAAGTTTTGTCATGTCTTTGAATGAAACATCTGTTTCTTTTCCTATACTGTAGGAGATTGAAGCACATACATAGAGTTCATGTGCAGACCAGAACAAACAAGAGAATCCCAGCAAGAAGGAAGGTATATGTGATTTTCCCATAAAATTTATTTAGTGTGCAAATTAAAAGATTCTTCCTTACACATAGGCAAGATCTAGAAACTTGATTGATATGTTCAGTTGGTTTTGCTCCATTTCTTGCAGCCCTATCAGACCTGCCTAATAGAGTAGGTTTTCACCTCCATCCATGAAAGGCCTGAATGGGTCTTCACTTTCTAAGGGCTCAAGAGACATACCTGTTGGTCATACCAAGAGTGTCTTCCTCTGTGTAGGACACAGAAGACTGATTCGACTGTAAAGGTTCAGGATGCGCTGTGGGCAGTTACGGATATAATGATACATGGTTTTTGTATCATAAACAGTCAGACACAATTAGTACAGAACTGCACAAGGCCTGCTTTTACAGAAACAGATCTTTTATCTTTGTAAAAGTAGAGCTGTGATTTAAAGATAAATCTTCATACACTGTGAATGGCAGATAAAGGCACTTTCAGAGGCATCAAATAATAAAGATAAAAATACTGTTCTTTCACATAGTATTTTTTCTCTTGTCAAAACAGGACTCATAAATCACATAAAATTTAGCAAGCTAAAAGACACTTGAACACAGCACACTGTGCAAATCAAAATAGCTCCTGTCTTGATATTTATAGAGTTTTCGTATCTAATAATTAAAGTATCACCCAAGCTAGCTATCACTATGGGCTCTAAATCTTTTCTGCTGTACACAGGCTGTGTAACAGAATCATCCTGGAAGGACTGCAGAGCTGTTCAAGGCCAGTTACAACAGAAACTTTAATCTCTTTATGATATTATTCACTTATCCTTGCATTTCTGATTCCATATATGTCCCTAGAATTTGCTACCAAAGCAGAATCCTGGGACCAAAGTGTGTTGTAGATTGGTTCATGCTGTCAGTTTTAAATATAAAGAACCTCAGAGAAAATGTGGCATATGTATGTACTTAGTTTAAATAAGTCTTTATTTTTTTTTTTTTTTTTTTTAGTTTGCATATTTAATTTATAATATATACACTTTTCTGTACATGCTATATTATTACACTTAGAATCCTTACATTTATTCAAAATCAAAGACTGCTTACTATGTTTCAGTTTTGATGTTCATTTTGATATAAATTTAATTATATCAAAGGATATAAATCTGTATAATTTTTTATGTAAACTAAAAGAAAACAATGAATGGTTAATAACCACTAAGGATGATGGATTCTGTCCTGTGCCATAGGGGGAGTGGGCACTTTGCTACTGATTTAATCAGTGTACAGGATAATAGAATTAAATTCTATTTATTTATACCCTGCTATTGTTTAACCAAATTATACAGTCAGTCATCATGTTACATTTAGTGCCATTTGATTGATGTTAAAAATCATACTTCGTAAAACTCATCCTTCTGTAGAGGACTCATGCACGGAGGGAACATGAGGGTAAATGTGTTCTAAAACATGCATTAGCTAAATCAACTTTGTATAACAAGATGTTAAATATTATTTACCAACTTTCTGGAAGGTGGAATGTGTATGTATCACTGGCATCTAACACTTTCTGCTATTATATATCTAGTCCGATTAACAGTGCTCATCTGTTTCTGCATTATTAGAATGACATTTTCCTACATGGTTGTCAGTTAACAGATGAAGAAACAAACTACATTATCCACTGCAAGTAAATGAAATGAACATGATAAAGCTTTCCAAACATTGCCATACGAACAGGATTGATATTAGACTCACTTTTTTGTTGATATAATATGGGTCCATGTCTTCCAAGGGCTCTGAAACCATTCCTGGAGGTATGTCACCATATATAAATGGAAGCGTTTTTCCTGCCTCCAAATCACTGTTTGGCTTTGGCCCATTTTCATCATCATTGTCTTTACGATCTTGTTTGGAATTCTTAGCTTTTTCTGCAGCAATACGTTGTTCAATAGCTGCAAGAGACTCTCTAGTGAAGTATTGGAAGCTGTCTGGTCCTGGTGGTACAAGCACTGGCTGCTCCATCTTTTCATCCTGCACATTTTAATTAGCATTTACTCTTCTGTATAGGAAAATTCTGAAAGAAAGCAGAAAATAAAATTTAAACAAACATGTTACAATCACTGAGTAAGAAAGATATAAAATTTATTTTGAGATGCTTTTGTTTATGCAATGTGTGCTTGTAACCCAGAAAGCTGACTGTATTTTGGGCTGCATCAAAAGAAGCATGGCCAGCAGGGCAAGGGAGGTGTTTCTCCCTCTCTACTTCATTCTCATGAACCCCACCTGGAGTACTGCATTTGGCTCTGGGGCCCCCAGTCAAAGAATTACATGAACCTGTTGGAATAAGTCCAAAGGAGGGCCACAAGGATGATCAGAGGGCTGGAGCACCTCTCCTGTGGAAACTCCTGAGGGAGTTGGGGTTGTTCAGCCTGGACAAGAGAAGACTATGGAAAGATGTTATAGCAGCAGTTATAGCAGTTATAGCAGTTTCTTACCAACCTGATGTATCAGTGAATATTGTATCAGATATATTTTTTTCTCTTCTACATCTTCATTTGTGTTTCATTGACTTTCTGATGTGCAATGTATTGGTAGGCAAAACGTTTCAAATTTTGTAAAATAAGGTACTTGGAATCTTTGAGAATAGAATGATTGTGTTTCTTCTGAAGCTTCCCCCTTGACATATATTTGTATATACTTTGCAGTGTATGGATTGTTGTAAGACAGTTAATTCCAGAGCACACTCAATATACTCTGTGCACAGACCATCTGCAAACCACATTCAGAAGTCTGAAGTTGTTCAGTTGCATCTGCGCTATTGCACAATGCATAGTTGATCTGCCCATACATATTATGTCTGAAGCATCCAGAGCTACACTATATTAGCTATGCACACAGTGACCATCTGGGCAATATACACACAATTAATTCAGCACTTTCGCGATGGATCTGATTTACTGTACACCTTGTGTAGTCATAAATCTATGCATGCTTACAGAATAACTGAAGATCAAATATCCACAGAGCTTTAAAAAATTTCTGAAGTCTTTAAATTTCACCTAGATAAATTTACAAGGCAAAATGAAGGGACTTGTCAGCAGATAGATGGAGAAATGGTGCCTCATCTAAAAGTGATCCAAAAACAGTTGCACATTTTTCTTTGAGGAAGTCAATTAGACTATACTTAACTCTCTGAAAAAGAGGAAGGTTTTAACAAGATTTTTTCCTAATCTGAAAAACATCTAGTTGACCATTAGCTGCTTTCATGATCTTCATGACATCGTAACTAACAGTAACAAAAGTTTCCAGAGAATTTGCTTAGGAGGATCTTGGCATACTGCAATACTGCAAATACCTGAACTTTAGTAAGCTAAATTATTTCTGTAATTGATTTATGAGCCATAATAGTGTGCTTATATATTTGCTCTTCTGTGACAACACCCCTAAATTCAAATTTATCTTCCATTCACCATAGAATTTAATTAATGTTGAGATGTTAAAGTTCCAGTGGACCCTATGTGCTAGAAATGTAGGAATTTGATCATAACAGTTGAGTTTAAACAACACTTACAACAGGTCTCATTCATACATTTACCTACAGAAACACCTACATAAAGCCTTCCACAATCACTTTTCTGTCAGAATGCTGAAATGAAACCTAACCTCTATCAAAACAAAACAAAAACTCTTCCTGCTTCTCCTTTCATTGTTGAGATGCCAAAATTCTCAGCAATATAACTTTTAATATTAGTTAGCATTCATTTTACTCAATAAGCATAGAAGTATGATTAACTTAAAAAAGCTATAGCTTCTCAGATTTACTATATGGCAATGTTCTGTGTGCCCTGCTTTCTAGAACATACATATCTAGAACTACATAGATACTAACTTTCTCCCATGGTTAATGCTGCAGGTGTGCAGACAAGGTGAACAGACAATAATGTTTTTTTTTATTTTTCAGTTGGCATAGCAATGTCAGGCACAACTGAACATGTGGCAAGCATGAAGTGGAGAATAACTTATGTGCTTTTGGAGCATATAACATTGCATACATTAGAAGTACCAGTGGATTAATACTTCTGCCTCTCCCACTCTACTGTATTCAGCTGTATTCTCCAGTTTCTCTGTTTGGGTGAAGTGATGGTGAGACTAGATTTGTACCCTGCCACAGTGCAATATGAGACAGTGCAGCTCTAGTTTGTCAGGTGTGAATGTATTTCCAAGATGAAGTAGAAACATGAGTGCAAAAGGAAATGTATGTGAGTCTTTCAACAAATGCATCACATACTCTTTTGCACTGTTACTTGCTGAATTAATGACTCATAGAACTCTTCATTATAAGATTTCTTACACTTAGTGATGTAAGAAACAAGTAATCCCTCACCACTAATAGAAAATAAAAATAACATCAAATGAAATATTAAGTGATTAGCAAATGAAACTGGACTGTTTCATCGTCTGGTTAACCTTCCTTTGAATTTCAGAAAGCCACCCTTAAATGTCTATACATACTGATGTTTCCTCATACTATCCAGTACTGTGAAACTGATTGCTCAGGCAAGAGCATTCTGCTAGAGTAAGCAGAATTTAATCTTTGCCATTCACTTTGCCCTTGCCTTGTGACATACATTATGTTTTTGCTTTTGGCATAAACTAACAAATCAGGTTTATTAAAAATCATATGTTTCACTATTTTGAAAAAAAGCATCATCATCACTAGCATTAATACTTTGAATTGCAATACTATAACATTGGTAACTTCACTTTCATTTCAACTGCCAGTATATTAGTAAGCTTATCAGTGATGTGCACAGATATTGTCACCTGGCTGATTCAAGGCACAACCTAACAGATCACAGCTACTACAAATAAAGATAAATCTGTGAATCTACATAAGAATTCATGCAGCACAAATCTCTATGTAACTTTCCTTCCTACTGTTTATTTGCACAGTTTCTCTGTATTTCTGAATTATCAACTAGTCATTGTGATTCATGTCTTCAGAACGCAGAATAAAATTGAATAACCTTCCACAAAGTGTGCATTTTTGGGAGGAGAAGTAGGGAGGTGCTGCCAGCTATTATGGCTTTATATGTGAGGCCTTAGCTGAGGAGAAACGCCTTTTCCTGTCTTCACAGAAGATAAGCCTGTATCTGTTTATCTCCATTTTAGGGCTACTACAGTTAGCTCTGAAGTTAGGTAGCTTATCAAAAGCAACACACTTAGCAGAAGAATAGAAATCAGATTAGATTCTTAAGACTGCACACTTTTTAATGACTCCCTGTAGCTCATATATAAAATTAAATTTAATTCTAATGGACAGACTTATAAAGGAAACATGCATATTATCAGTCTGATAATAGGATTCTCCCATATCTTTTTCTTTTACTGCCTTTTTGACATATCCTTTCAGCATGACTAATGCAAATCAGGGCACAAGGACTTGCTTGTATTAGATTACTTGGAGTTGGCTAACTATATTTACTTAATGCATACTAATTTTAAATAAAGAGTAGGTACATCAATACTGCAGAGATCAGAACAAGGCACATACTTATGAATTGACAAATAAGTGAATTATCTGAAATACTGAAAGCAATAAATTAACATATATTTGCAAGTGAACATCTATGCTTTGCAGCTAGGTATTTCCATTATCTAAGCTGATACCCAGCAAAGATATTGGCACAGAAAAAGAGACATGGAGGGGGACCAATGAGCAGAGAGGATCACTATTTAATTTGCCACAGAGTTGCAAATAATCAAGGGTAGCTATGTGATTTAGGAAGGCAATTTAGTGCTTCAGTCTAGGCTGCCCAACAGCCAGAAAGCAGGAGACAGAGAGAGGAAATACAGTTAATGTCTGTGATATCCACACTTTGTATAATTGCTTAGTTTACATCTAATTACATGAGTATTTATACTTAACTCCCCCATCAGCTCTGAGACTTCAAAGCCATGTTTTTCCATGAGTCAGCAAAACTCTTACACTACCACAGGCAGCAGACCATCTGATCTCTCTTTGCAGTACTCTGCCATCACTATGCAGGATGAAATCAAGATTTACTGGGACAGAAAGAAAGCCCTCAAGAAAATATGAACTTGGCAACTTAATGGTAAGCCTTCATTTGGGAAGGCAGTCATGGCTTCTGATTCTTGCTCCCAAAGCTATTTCTCTGTTGTATCCAATAAATTCACTTGAGAAGTTAGTTTAATATTGCTGGAGGTGTATTGATAGTTGAGAAAATAATAGGAATATCTAAGAGAAAAGAGGGTTTAGTTGCAGTTTTCACTCCTCCACTCCTGCCTCCCCTCAAATATGTATATTGTTGGTCCTATCCATGTTTGTTATTTAGAGTAAATCAAACAGCCACATGATGTAGACACAGCATTTTGTTCATCACTGTTAATTTTATGTATGTGTATGCCTTGGTTTGATTGCCATTCAACTTCTCATTACATTTTTAAATTAAGTAATGTATCTCTAAACCAAAATATAGCTATTGTGCTTTGCTTTAGATTAGAAATAAAGAGCTTGCTTCTCCTTTCTGCTTTGATAGCTTAATTCCATTAACTGCAACAGTAGTTGATGACTCTGTAGTCATTTCTATTTTAGAAAGCTGAAAAACAATGGTTATGCAGTTCCATAGAAAGAAAAAAAATATTTTAAAGGGACAAATCACAAGGCATCTGGATTATTACTCCATCAGAGCAAATAAATTTAATGGTTTAGAACTACTGGAGTGCTACCAAGCTCAATGAATTCCATGTGTATTTTGTTCCTGCAGTGTACCTTGTGCAACAAATAGCTGCAATACAGAGCGCAGAGAAGCGGCCTTTCTGCCGCTTTTTTTTTTTTTTTCATTTGATTAGTAAAGGGACCCCTCCTATTGAGAATCAACATCACCCATTTAATAATAATTTTCTCAAGCAATGTCAGAAATGTTTTCCTCCATTTATCTTAGCAAACATAATAGTGACTTTCTTTGGTTAAAAAAATAAATAAAGTAATGTAGGCTATGCAGTACAAGTTATATAAATGTCACTGATTCCTTTTTTTCAGATGATTTACATCTCTGAAAATTTCTTACCATGAATAAAAAATTATCACATCATTGAGACTTTTTTTTTTAAAAAATATATATATATATATATTTTTCAGTACACAGGCCTGGTCAAAGATAAAAAAGTGAACAAATCTCACCTGTTTCCTTATTAGTTTTGAATAGTTTTTCAATAGAATTTGAGTTAATAATGTTAGTCCAATGTCATTGTGCACAAGATCTCATCAAGTTGCCATTCATCAAGACCACCATGTCTCAGTCTTGTGTCCAGGCACCTATATATGTCAGTAGTCTTGAGACCTGACAGCACTCAAGCCCTACCATCCTGTGCCTTAGGAGCAGCATAACTGCACAGTTAATTTAGCCTAGTGAATATTAAATAAATTATTTGCACTAACATCTACTAATTACTGCAGCTAGTACACAAGCAATCGAACAGGTTTAGAGCTGGTTTCTGTAGCTCAACTTTGTGTTGCAGTTGATGTGATGTACTCCCTCCAGGCTACACATTGCCTTGGCAAGTCCCTCTGGCACACCTCCTAGACAAAGCCTGTCTGCTTCCTTTCCTACAAATGGCACTTATGTTTCAACAGGCCTCATAAAATCTCAGCACCAGTGCTTATTCCCACACTCACTTGTGTCCCAACAGATTCATCCCAAAACACCATACTTCTGATGTGTGTGCAGCTCACCACTCAGAAAAACAGCAGCTGAACCATGTGATTCAGAAAAACCAGCATTCAAAGCAAGAGAAACAGAGATTTTGCAGAAGTCATTAATACCATTATGCTTTACTCTGAAGAGAGTAAATGAGAGAAAAACAAAAATAGAAAAAGTAAAACAGTCCTCCACTGCTATCTGTCTGAATTTCTGTAGTGGGTTTACATGGCAAGGTTTTGGTAGCAGGGGGGGCCATAGGGGTGGCTTCTGTGAGAAGGATCTAGAAGCTGCCCCATGTTTGGTAAGGGCCCCACTGCTGACCAGAGCTGAGCCAATAAGCGATGTTGTTTTGCACCTCTGTGAGAGCATATTTAAGACAGGGAAGAAACCGCTGCGCCACTCGGCAGCTGGGAGGGTGAGAGGAGTGAGAAACAGCCTTGCAGGCGCCAAGGTCAGTGAAGAAGGAGGGGAAGAGGTGCTCCAGGCGCCGGAGCAGAAGTCCCCTGCGGCCTGTGGTGAGGACCATGGTGAAGCAGGATGTCCCCCTGCAGCCCATGGAGTACCACGGTGGAGCAGGGTTCCACGCTGCAGCCCGTGGAGGAGACCACGGTGGAGCCTGTGCCCCGAAGGAGACTGCGGCCTGTGGAAGACCCCTGCCGGAGCAGATTCCGGGCCGGACCTGCAGCCCGTGGAGAGGAGACCACGCAGGAGCAGGTGACCCGGCAGGAGCTGCTGCCTGTGGGGGACCCAGGTTGGAGCAGTTTGCTCCTAAGGGATGGACCCCGTGGTACGGACCCATATATGGAGCAGTTCTTGAAGAGCTGCTGCCTGTGGACAGCCCACGCTGGATCAGTTCGGCAAGGACTGCATCCCGTGGGTGGGACCCCACAGCACAGGGGACAAGAGTGACCGAGAAGGAGCGGCAGAGAAGAAGTGCTGTAGACTGACCATGACCCCCATTCCCCCGTTCCCCTGCGCCGCTCGGGGGGAGGAGGTGGAAGAGGGTGGATGGGGGGGGGAAGGTGCTTTTCGTTTCTTTCCTTTGTTTCTCACTTCTCTAGCTTGTTAGTATAAGCAATAAATCTTACTTTCTCTCTATGCTGAGTCTGTTCTGCCCGTCACGATAATTATTGCGCGATCTCCTAGTCCTTATCTCAATCCTTGAGCCCCTTTCATCGTATTTTCTCCTCACTCCTCTTTGAGGAGGGGGAGTGAGAGAGCGGTTGTGGTGGAACTCGGCTGCCCACCCGAGTAAAACCATCACAATTTCCTACTAACTCTTGGTTTAAATTTTGTTCTTTGGCCTCAGTCATTCAAGCTCTCTCTCTTGCACACAGCTTTTCTCAAAATGGCCAGGGATAACCTCTGGTTTTATTACTCCCAGCTCCCGCATCAGGAGACCACCTGGTCATTCCCATCAGCTCATTAAAATCCATGCACTAATCTGCTGTTTAGTTATCATCCCACTTATCAGAATGAGTTTTCTTGGTCATCTCCCTTTCACGAAAGTGCCAATTGTAATCCTGTGATTACATCTTGATTTTTCTACTGAAGCAATACTAAATCCATAGGCTAAAGGTCAGATTTGCTTTCTGCTTGTGCAGTTTCCCCGTGGAGCAACCAGGAAGTTGGTGGTAGGGTGAGCCATCTGGTGTACCCACATAAAGAATTACTAAAAATGAATTAAATCTACATGACATGAAATGGCAAGTTGACTTCCTGTGTGGATGGGTCCTGAGCATATTTAACTCACCCCATCCATCCATATCTGCCCTTGTGATCTTCCATGAAGCTGGTGTTGAAGAGAGAGTGAAAGGCCTACATTCATTCCCTGAAGATGCCTAGGGATTTGCAAGAAGCCTGAATTCAGATCAATAGTCTTGGTGAGCAGTATCATTCACCTAGAGACTGCCATCTCTCATAGAAGCCGACTCGTCATAATTTGTGAGGGTGTTCTGCATAGACATGAAGCATCTTAGCCCATGAAGCATGCATTAGAATATGCTTGTAATAATTATAAGGTTTGAGGCACACAGAGAAGGAATTATATAGGAATTACTGGCTGTAACACATGACTCCAAATAATCACAGTTGGGTTTAAGAAACCTAGATGAACTGGGCTTTGTGTATAAACATTCTCCAATCATTTCTCAAGATTTATTTCACTTTTTTTTTTTTTTTCCTCATTTATTTCCTCCAGTGTTAAGCTTCTGTGAGATCTGAAAAGATTCAATTCTGTACTCATGATAATTTCAGTTTCATAAAGGAAAAAAAAATCTCAAAAATTACTAGCAGCAATGAAATCACTTTTGCTATTAAATGGTTAACTACAGGCAGCAGCAACAGCATCTGCTGCCTCTGCCACACCCTTTGAACAAAGCCTTATTATGAAAAGCTTCAGACTTGCAAAGAAAGGCAGAGCCTGGGAATTAGTATTTCTGCAAAAGCAGTGGTTTGAAAACCATTGAATGAAGACTGTTAGCCACACTGACTTTTATTTAAAAGCAAAGATTTCACCTTTTTTTCTTTTAAGGTGCTGGTGAGTTTCCAGTGATTTAATATTTTATATTCTAACCCTACAATAAATATTCAGGATGCTAATTTTATTTTGAAAATATAAAAATTTAAAGATAAATAATAATCCAGTCAGAAGCTAGAAGTGATACAATTATAGACTATGAAATCTACTAGTATTTGGATCTGGGGGTTTTCTGCTATTTTTTAATCTTGAGGTTGATCAAGAAGAAAAATTAGAGAAATGTTCTTCTTTAAAATAAATCATAATGTATATGTGCAGTACAGAGGCATTAAATGTTTAGCAGCACAGAAAAATAGCATTAAATTCATTAGTTTTGCAATAAGTGTAGTGAGAAAACAGGCAAAATGTACATTGCAGGTGACAAAAGAGTTATAAAAAAAAAGCAGAAATAAGTAAATATCACATTTTACCAAAATGTGATATAATACTCAAAGCAGAAGACCACTAATTAGAAATTTCTGGAATATAGCTAAGTACTTAAAAATAGCATGAATTACACTAAATTTTGGAGCAAGATACTCAGTCATTGAAATTCTGAGCCATTTCTGGTACTTTCAGAAAGACCAGATCATCTACTAAAAAGCAGGCTACACTTACTTTATCAAAGAAGTTCTTAACTGTGTGGTTAAAAATATGATTGTAGTGCATATGTAGTGATTATTTTGCAAAGAAGCCCTTCTCAAATATAGGTACAGAAGTAGAAAAAGGAAATATCTGCAGTCCCTGTAAATACAATTCAATGCACATAAATGGTGCAGTCAAATCATTTAAAAGAAACTAATGAAGTAACAAAAAATATAAATTCAAAGGTTTCTATGTTGCTGTTGAATTGAAATTGATACAAGATTTGTTTCATATTTTTCTGCTCATGTGAATAAGAGCTCAAATAAGAGCAGTGACATGGTACAGTGGAGAACATTGCACACAATGGCAGCTCTGACTAAAGGCAACTACATCTCTCAAACTCAGCTTTTCTGTTGGGGGAAATAACACACTTTACCCATTTTAAAGGATTTGAGATTGATGATTAAAATGCTTTTCGGCTTTTCTTATAATTCAAAATAAACATTTGTCTTTTTAATGATTAAAAGTACTCCTACATTTGTGATTTAAACAGCTTCTTGCTGTTCTAAACTACTTTTTAATGTTGTAATTGAGGTTACAGGTTTTTGGAATATATATATATATTTCTAAAGAGTTATTTTTTAAGTTAGCATAGTGAGTTATAATATCTTATGGTCATTCAATATCTTAAATAGTTTGAAGATAAATGAGAGGATTAGTCATTGTTCTCCCAGAACTCTTTACTCTGCTAACAGCATGAAAGCTAATTCTAGTCTGCCTAGATGAGACAAAGCTTCAGCCACTCCCAGGGTAAAGTATCGATTTACAATACAGCCAGCTGAGAAACAATGCCGGGAGGCATTCCTCAGCATGTCATTCTTGCTGTCTGATCAATGCATTTGAAGGCAGAGCACAATTTTGTGCCAGACTCAGAGCTGAATAATGTTTCTGCAGATGTCATACATACCACCTCGCTGCATGTTTATAAACTAGTGAGAAGCCAAAGGTGGTTTTTATTGTGGTTTGTTTGTTTTTAAGAATTTCTCCACGTGTTTAAGATCAGGAAGAATAATGGAAATAAGTGCATTACATAAAAGACAATATCCAGTTACGAAAATAAAGTCTTTGGTATGTGAACAATGAACGCTATCAGAGAAGAAACAAAGGCAACATATAGGTCATGGCCCTAAAGAATGGAAGGGCATTTAAGGCTGAGGGAAACACGTACAATTAAGAAGCTTAGAAATGATCACGTTACATTGATTGAGGCTAGGATGAATGTGGGACTTCATATACTATTATAAGCATATATTAATAAGTGGAAATTACATCAAACAATCTTTTTTTTTTTTTTTTTTTGAGATAACAGATGAACTCTTGATCCTATTGAAGCTGTTCTTAAAACATTCTATTGACTTCATTCATGCAGGTAAGTTTTATCACCTGATTGATATATTTAAATTGTATCTTGAAGAAAAATTCTGATTTATGCTATATAAAAATGTTATTTCAGTTCAAACTTTTTGACTTACCTTAAATTAGATGCACATTAACCTGGAGAAATACTTCCCTTTAGTTTTCTTTTACATAATGAAATTTTACCGGCGGACATTTATATATGATAAGATGCAGTTTCTTTTTCTGAACATATTTTGATATTTCAGTGCTGTAGGACTAACGCATTAAAAACAATTGCAAGATTAATAAAAGCACTGTTGCAAATCATGTAAATATACATATCCATCATTTAGTAACTACTTAGTAACATGATGTAGTGTTGATAAAATCATTATCATGGAGGTCCTCTTTCTAGTGCAAATTAGTTCTCAGGCTATAAGTTGTGGGTTGGTAAAATGCTTTTCACATATGACATTACAAGCCATATGACATACAATGTCAATGGAAATAGATGTTGTGAAAGGGATTGTCAGAGTGGGAAAGACTGAGGATGGTGGCATGGATTTAGTTTGGGGCAAGTCATAAGAAAATATATGAAAACTGCATCCAAATTTTCTCTCTCCCTTTTCTTTTTTTTTTTTTTTTTTGTTGTTGTTGTTGTTGTTGTTGTTGTTCAAACTCTCCCCCATACCTCCTGATTTTATTTTATCTTTTTCACCTTTCTGTCAAGTCTATGAGGAGCTTGAAACGAATATTGTCTTTAAGTAAGAAGATTCTAGGGAGTGATGCACAGCTGTGCTCCCTCACTCCCTGTCTACTTTCATCTTCCCAGGCAGACAGGCTTTCTGGAAGCTGAATGCTAGGTGGGGGTAATTTGGGACTTGTTAGGAGCAGTTCAGGGTTTTCAGGTTCTGAAGATAGGTTTTCCGCTGGGCTGGGTGGTGAGGGAGTTCTTGGGTGAACTACAGGTTGACAGCAGAAGCTTTGAGAAAGCCAGAAAGTGGGGAAAGAGTTGAATGTAGCCAAAATGTTCCCAAACCAATAAAGGCCAAGATCAAAACTACCACCATTGTAAAAGACTCCATGCTTTACCAGGATTGCTTAATAATTATGTGAAAGGCTAGGAGGTAGTAATTCTCAGTATTTTTCACTTTCACTTTTGTTGTGATAGAGCTGTCCAAACAAAATAGGCCACAGGACTGTGATACTTGGCAGAGCTGTCTACCAACGTGTCTAAAAACAATGCTGAGGCTGTACTGTGTGATATAACACTCAGCACATCACAAATTCCTGTATGGAACTGTGGTGTCCAAAATGCTAAATAAATAATGCACTGGCTGAACTGTGCTCTCTCAGCATGGTCTCTGCTACTGTCCTACTGCTCATCAGCACATTCCGAGAGTAAAAGGATAGAATACATCTCCAAGTTCATGTATCTTTGTAATAACATAAAATTGATACTGAATTTAGTGAAACTAGAAGAGGGAGTGGGAAAAAAGTTGCTGAATCAACACCTGCATAATCCTTACATGTTTTAGCAACTATTAAAGGTAATACTGGTGGTTATGAGAGTGTAGAACAGGAGGTATTTTTTTCAGTGAGAACACAATGGTCTGATACATAACAGATGGCCAAAGCACAAGAATGTGAATAGGTACCTTACAAAGCTTGTCCCAGAAACTGAAGAAACTATGACCTCTAAGAAGGGACCTCAGTGAAAATGTGGTCTATATTACAGCATCAAATCTTAATATGCCTATTTTAAAAATATGTTTAATTTTTCAACTTATTTTTCTCAGGCTACTTCTGTACTATATTTTACAGAGTGCAGCCAAAGCTGCATTCTGCCACAAGCTGCTCCTGACACAATATGTATCTGTCTATACTGCCTTTTATAGGAACTCCATCTGGATTTGGGAAGCAGGTTGCTTGCAGATCTCCAAGTTTGCAGCAGCAAGTACCTTTAGGCAGATGTACCCTGTTCAGGGTACAGTGTTGCTTTAGTACCCGAACAGCAGACAGCCAAGATGTAGTCATACTGAAAAATTCAGGCAGAATATATGGCTGTAGCTATTTTGGTCTCCAAGCTCCCTTCAGAAACATCCTATTCAGCAGTGTATATGAAGCCCTGCTGACCCATGTTTTAATTACTTGAGACTTCTTTACATCACCTCTGCAGGTACAAATTGTTTTCAAATTCTAGGTGTAGTGATACGTCCCAGTCTACCAATACTTAACACAGTAGCTTGGCACATGAAAGATGAGCAACCAAACCTAAAGGCTGCCAAGGTTAGTGGTGTCTATGCTACTAGCACTCACGATAAATCCAGCTCTTACATGTTTCAGGAGTCCTTGTCTAGGTTTTGGAGCCAGATTATGCCTAAATCTTACTGTATTTTTTTCCATACGTATCTGAGATGGAATCTTTCATATACATCCACAAGGTAATAAATGTTTAAGTCTCTCTATGTTTTCTATTAAACTTAAGAGAAAGTTTATTTGGCCTTATCAGATGAGATGTGCCCATATCCAGGGTGACCTTAGGCCTTGTCATCCTGCTGTGTCAATTCTCAGAAAATATAGGACCCCTTCTCAGAGGGTCTTTGCAGCCTGTTTCTTCATTATGACGAATACCTTTTTTAGATGTCAGCTCCATAGGTCAATTTTCAATTTACATCAACACTGTGCTTTTGAAGAAGGTTCCCAGTCACATTTAGCAGAAACAAATATCTGCAAAGCTTCCTCATTATTATCTTCTTAACCTATTATTTTTCAAGATATCTTCCAAAACTCTCCTGTGATTTGGTTGATCACCTAATAAAATAACTTCACCTTAAATGTTTTATTTCTGTCTGTGCCACATAACATTTTTAATTACACTTAGATAGCATGCTGTGTTGGGCAGTAATTCACTTTCTCCCCATATTCGAGTAGTACATACAGATTTGTTTCTTAGATTCCATAGGAGAACCCTTACTTATAATAGCTACACAAAAATATCCATATGTATGCAAGATAACAGGTAACGAGGGCACAAACTGAAGTAGAACAATTTCCAGGTAAGAATCTGGAAATTAAGAGGTATTAAAGTTGAAAATTATGTACTTTGGAGAATTGATATGATGGACTGCATTCAGTAGCAGAGCCTGACAGCCAGAAAGCAGAAAGTTTTTAAGAACAAAGTCTCTGAAACTTCCAGAGGTAAAAATATGCCCTACAGATCTTCAATGCAGAATTTGAACTGAGATAACTCATCAACATCTCAAGAAAAAACAAAACAAAACAAAATAAAAACAAACCATATATATATATATATTTATAATCCCTGAAAGTTAAAGATAATTACTGCTTTGGGAGAGCCACCTGAATTAGAATCATTACACAGAGAAAACACCTGCAGACTGCTAACGAGTAATAAGCAAGGTAACTTGCTTATTTTGTGGATTTCAGAAAAGTGCTAATCACAAGTTTACTACCCACAGTCATTATTTAGCCACTTTCACAATCTTTTCTCACACAAAAGAGAACAAATGGCTCATATTTCGTATCAGAAATTTATCTGAACAGACAGCTAAAGGCATAAGTCATTCTTTTCCAAAGTGCTAAGCAATCAAGAATTCACACAGAAGTCAACATGAAATTATTGTCACACTGTTTTGGACATTGTATTTCTCTGTCTAAGCACCTAAATATAGACTTAGACATGTAAGCTTTGACCTATCTTATGAAATTTTAGCTCTAGCTCATAGTCAATATTTAGTCACTGGAGAAAAGCAAACAAACAAACAAACAAAACCAACAAAACAGCCCCTAACCAGCATTTCAGAATCCCACTAAGCATATGACCCTGAAAAAATGTCACTGATGAGATGTTCATAGAAAACCTATGGGCAAAGATGATGAA
This sequence comes from Nettapus auritus, assembly GCA_011076525.1. Classification (NCBI taxonomy): domain Eukaryota; kingdom Metazoa; phylum Chordata; class Aves; order Anseriformes; family Anatidae; genus Nettapus; species Nettapus auritus. The sequence continues at coordinate 20,378,488 of CM021771.1, read as the reverse complement.
GAAAAAGGAAGATAAAATCTTTATTAAAAGACATTTACTACTAGAAGACATGTACTGAAGAGAGATCTGTTTATCTGTTTTGGAACAGAGAAATAACTTTTAAAAATAAAAATGAATATTTATTACTCCACTGCATTTTTTTTAATTGATCGACAACAACATTTTTTCTTTTTGGTCAAGGAGCTCAGTGCTAGCTATTGACTAGGCACTAGGCATACGGACATAAGACAGGGGGTACTGTATCACCTAATTTGCTTTTATTTTGGTAGCATGTCTGGTAATTTATTATTTCCATACTTCTATTGAGAAGTATGCATTTTAGTTTCTTCCAGCAGAGCCATTAAATATTACTTACTGCTGGTTCAGGGTTAACCTGAACTTAGGCTTCACAGATGTACAGAAACCTCTTGAGGGGAAAGAAGAAGGCATGTCTGAAGTCAATGCCCATGAGCAACAGACTCACAGACAGGCTGTGTAGCAGCTAGACAGGATATAACCTAGAGTCAAAATTACCAGACATACTATCTAAGAGATACGAGAATCTTCTACCAGACTGCAGACGTAGGACTCCCATAAACTGTAATAATTCCTGGACTGGCATTAGATATAATGAGTAGAGGTTTTTAAAGAAGTCCAAAATCTGTAGGCCTTTCTAAACTGTTACTCCTTTTCAACTTATTGCAGTGATAACTAAAGCAGATGTTGCTATTGGCAAACCAAAGGTGCTATGGTTCCTTCTAGTTTAGATGGTCAGTGTTGCAAAATGCCACTTTCAAACAATATTTAAGAAAGAAAAGACTAAAAACATCATTTGAATAAAATATTTTTTGATTGAGATTCTCCTTAAAAGGTCCTTAAAGTAATTAAGATTTATTTTATTTTGGTAGCATCATTGCTCATAAATATATCAATAAATCTGTAAACTACCGTCTACTTTATGTCCCATTTATGAAACTTCAAAGTAGGGACAGTCCTCATACCTGGTAACACAAGACTGTGTTTGTAGCCTACTTTTTTATATTTTATTGTATAGTTGCCACTTGTTACAAATGGCTAGGCTATGGACATCTTCCACTCTACACTCCTAAAATTTTGCTTTTGTATTAGACTCAGATACTGGCTGAGGTGGGAAGTCACCTCTGGAGATTGGCCACTCCAACCCCCACTGGGCACTTTGCTCAGGGCCATGTGCAATCAAGCTTTGAGTATTTCCATCAGTGGAGACTCTCCATCTGGACAACTTTGTCCAGTGACTGGAACAAACGTATCTCCATTTTCCTAATTTAATAAAGAAGGATAACTGTCTCACAGTATATGAGGTTTATCTGTAACTGTTCAGAAACTCTTTGATATGAAAAAATCCTTTGAATTGCCAGATAGAATTAGTTACAGTGTAATTTTGAAAAATTAGTGGTCCTTTGAAGTATATAAGATCATTAAGTTTGCTACTCTACCAGGAATAGTATGAAAACCTAACACTACTGATGCAAATCATTTATTTGCTTTCATTATCTTTACCAGACTTAGGAACTTTATTTTCTTCTTTCAAAACATGCTTTTGCAGTATAATAAAATTATTTCAGAAAATTCTCTTACACTTTTCTAGCCCAAACATAAATTCTGTTTCTGTACAATTCTACAACTAGTTTTATACTTGTCCTTCAAAAAGCAGACAACACAACATCCTGAAGTAACATCTGGCAAGCCTTCCCCTTCTAGGTGTGTCAGCAAACACAGTTTTGCAAAGCTCCCCAGTATCAGGAAATAGTACCAGGAACTGAAGTGCACTCTTTCCATCATGTTTTATGTGTATTGAGTGTAGCTTTCTTTTCTCACACGCTGTATAAGTCTTACTGATCACTTCTTAGACAAAAACGATTTGTTTTGCCATTAAACGGAAATGTATTTGTAATGATTTGTGTACACTTTTTCATGTAGGTTTTCAGAATTAATAAAAAGAAATAAAACAGGTGTGGTTTTGATTTTGTACAGTTAGGCATCTGATTTCACCAGATATTTTCTAAATTGGTCTTGCGTTTCTTGTAAGTATTGATTAACAATCTTCCAGACTTCGATTTAATTTTAAAAATTAGTATTAAGCAATCTATGTGAAGATGTGTCCCTCTATATCTGTCATAGGAAAAAAAAAAAAAAAGAAAAAAAAAAAAAAGAGGCTATACAGTTCAAATTTATTTTTTTCTAACTATAAAGTTCCTAAAGGACACTCAATACAATATTGTTTTGTTTCCTTTTTCAATAGTTAATTCAAAAGTTAAAATATTGTATCTCTACCTGATTACCATGTTATTCCAGTTTGTGAATTTATTTAGCCTATTTTAAAGTCATACTCTAAATAAATATTCTGCACAATAAAATCTTATTACCTCTTCCTAAGTAAATATATAGATATTTTAATATACATATTTATACAAACAACATTTCTTTTGTTTCCTCTGTATCTTAGGAGCCAATGCATTAATCAATGGAAATAAATATTCCTGGATCCTGGGACAAAAGCACCTCTCGTTAAATACAGTTGACCCTGGCACAGATTTCACTCATTTTAGTTAGTAGTTTCCCAAAGAATTTCAGGAAGTAACTCAAGAGTTAGCTCACATGAGAAGGCATTCCCTGTAGATTGGGTGTATATGGTCACTAGGTTTAAGGACAAGACACTTGGAAGAAACAAGAGTATCTCACATCACTTTGTCTTGGCATAGATGGAGACAAAATATCTAATAAAATTAGACCATTTTCCTTGAAGTGCAGGTATCATTGATAATTCAGAATAGTACTTCTGTAAAAAAATCTGTTTTGAAACAATATGAAGTTCTGAAAGCATGGTAAAGGGTCATCCTTTCTGATCTATCTCCCCTAGTATGTCTAAAGAGAAAATAAGTTGAGCTGAAAGCATTATTACTTGGAGGTGAGATTTCCAGGTAACATCTGGATCACATAGTTAATCTTTAAGATTGTATATATTTGTTTATTTTAATTGAGGATAACGTATTTTTTCTGTTTAGTATCAGTGGCTTATGTACTTTAAGATCCTAATTAAATCCTAATTAAGATATATTTTAGGATATCTGTTTTTGAAGTATTTTTTGTATTTTTCTGGAAGGGTGTTGTTCCTTGGGTATCTACTACTTTGTAGACTCAGAAAAATAAGGTCAGAAACAATTATCAGAGGCAATCTACTACACCTCCCTGCCCAAGGCAGGATCACTAAACCTATTTCGCAACGTTTCTTCTAACCTCTTCCTATAGACCTTCATGACAGATTTCAGAGCTTCCCCTGACACTCTCTTAGAACTGTTCACCATCCTCACTATTAGAAAGTTCCTCTCAGTATCTCATCTGGATGAGTCTATTTCTGCAGTCTTTCTTTCTTGTCCTACCTGCTATGGATGCAGAGAACAAAAATAATCTCCAGTATTCAGCTTCTAACCATCACTTGCCTCTTTCGTTCTGTTTTCTAGACCTACTCAAGAAATCCTTCCCAAGCTTCCATAAGAACCCTGCTGAGGCATTCCTTTAAGAAGCACCTCTCATCTTCCTCAGAAAGATCTCAGTCATGATTTCCTATTGGCATGTAAATCTGATAGTAATTTGAAATAAAACAGTCAGACACTTTAAAACATTAAAGAAAATGAAAGACCTCTGAAGGAAACACTATTAAAGACTAAGTAGAAAATGGAGTCCAGGGAGGGATGAGAGGATGGAAGCATTGCAGGCCAATACATCTGGAACACCATCAAGTCACTGGCTTAAAATACACTTAAATAACCAAATATTTGAAAGCTTCCTTCAGATCCATTACTTCAGTTAAAAAGTAGTGTAGTTGCTGCTTAGCTTTGTCATCTTTGACCAAAACCACTATTAAAAAAGCCTATTAGAGTCCCACAAGCCTCTAGATTTATTCCTTTTTTTTTTTTTTTTCTTGCTGACCTTGACAGAATTGTTGTTGTTGTTGTTGTTTATCAGGACGATCTTCAGTGTTATGAACTGTATTATGAAGTAATTTTTAACAAGAAAATTCTGTAAGCAAATCAGAGAATCTGTTTAAGGAGAGAAGTAAGATGAAGGAGATTGATCCCCATGCTAACAAGGTATTGAAATAAATTATCAAGATAGATGGAATGAGATGGGGAAAAGCACAAACTGATCTGGATATTTTTGAGACCGAAAATGAAGGGGTGTCATGTCCTCTTTTTCTCAGAGACTTGTAAAAAAATGGGGAAACAAATAAAAAGGAGGATAGAGATGCTTTAAAATAGAACACTGGAAAGACAGAAATGCACTGCTGAAACAGAAAGCGATAAAAACTTATGTATAGAAAAAGCAATATAATCAGAATTTCCAAGCTCAAAGGAAGGAGACAGAAAGCTTCTGGGGATGATAAATGCAAACAGTAAGTAAAATGGGATCTGAGTCAGAAATGTGGTATTTCAAATGATATTTTATATGGCAGGGCGCTACCCAGAATTTGGTAATAGGCTCAAAATGAAATCAATTATTTTTTTTTTTTTCAGAGCTAAATAACACATTAGAAGACTGAAAGGGGCCCTGGGATGACACACAATGGTGGAAATGGAAGAGAGAGAAAAGGTGACACAAAAATATGTAAGAGACAGGAGACGTGAAAACACTGAACACCCATGTATTCATTAAGACATTACTGTAAATCTTTAAATAAATATTACTAATTGAATAAAAATGATCAGTGTATTTCACAGAAGTTGGACTAACATGGCTACAGAACACACATTTTCTCAGTCTAAATTTGAAATTTAACTAATTACATCATCTATACCAAATTTTCAAATGTTTCCATAAAACTTTTGGAAGTTTTCATTAATATAAATCCATTGAGAATAAACCTACAGCTAGAAAATATGGAAGTGACATATACCAGAACTATTCACCTTTAGGAAAAACATTTGGAGATTTTGCATGATACTGCCAATCTCCCTACAATAATCAGCTCACTGAGAAACATCATCTGTAGCTTTTAATGGGTAAAAGTTTGCGCAAAGGTTCTTTTTTCCATTTTAAAATAGTCCAGCTTTATGATTTTTCCCTTTGAGCAACTTGATCTCTTAAGTGTTCTGAAATATTCTGCTAAAAAAAGTCTAATGATATTTCTTATCTAATATGTCTTGCTGATGGCATCATATTTTTTCTCAATTTACAAGTGTGGATATATATTGTTCAATTTTTAATACATCTGCCAGCAAAGGAAATTTGGTTTATCTTTTGCTGTGTTTCTTCTGGCATCAACAGAAAGTCTACAGGCCAAATACAGCTCTCTCTTACTCTTGTGGAATCCTACTGCCTCCGATATATATCAGCTGTCTTCAGTGGAGAAACTGAAGGATATGCTTCTGCAATTGCAAGAGAATCAACAAATCTATTCATAATATTTTCCCCAAAAGACCCAGCATGTTTTCCGCAGGTGAGTTGGTACTGGATTTGAGAAAATGAATAAAATGAAAGAAAACATTTATATCTAAAGAAGTATCGAACACAGTTCTAACTACATACAAAAAATTAGACCAAGCCTGTGCCACTTTCCAAAAAATATTTGCAAAGAACTACCCACTTCTTCTTAGTGCTGCCAGACAATTACTCATAACCAAGAGCAGAGCAATCTTCACAGTTTAATCTTAGTTCTTCAATTTAAGTTAGCCAAAAGGATCCAAAAAATACCATTTAAGGGAAAAAATCCAGTATTAAGCTTTTTGGCTTTTCTACCTGAATGCATTTGCTTCTCAGTAATATACAAAACTCCTAGAATAGGAGGCCAAATGTTGAAAAGAGGGCAGGCTGTGGTGTGATACAGATAGTAGCAGTGATATCACCTTTAAAAGTCAACAATCACCTGTCCTTTAAAGTCCTTGGCATTGGGATAATGCACTGAGGTGAAGAGTTGTATTCACTGACATTCTGGAGGTTTTCTACTTCAAGGCCACCTTAATTTTTAAAATGCGATAATCAGTCATTTGTCATTTGAGAGTTGCTTCCCAACTCTTGACATTTACAACTCTAGAAACTTCAAAGCAAGTTAAGGTTCTAATATAACAATTGAAATATAGATTTCAATGATCCATAGTAAAGTACTCTTACCATTGATATAAAGTAGTGTTGCTAACAGCTTTAAGGATATATGATTCTATTATATACATCTACATAATTTTCCTGAATGTCATTATAGTCATGCTTCATATATATATATGTATATATATCTAAAACAATACTATGCAAATTGATGTTGTTAACCTAAATTTCCCTAGAATTGCTTAGATTATATGATTCCTTACACAATAAAAACTTGACCCTTCCTCCCTGTCATGTTTACTTCCTTTAAAATAATGAAAACTATCTGCGACTCTACTTGACTAACTGAGGACAATCAGATTCAGGCTGACTTTCTCTAACTTGTTTTCTTGTGTCTAAATATTTCAGCAAATATTCAAGATCACGCAAATTAGGCTCAAGAGAATTGCTTCACATTAATTCCTAGAGTCATTTTTAGCACAATTTTAGTCTTTTTTTTCCTTTGTACTTTATATTAACAGAAGGGTCAAGCTTGAAAAACATAGAAAAAGCAGGTGCATTTCAAGAACGCAGTACTAACATCAGGCAATACAACTCAAGAGTTCAACATCTTAACTACAAAATAAGCATTTCTATGATAAGTAAGACTGGATAGATTTTTAACAGTGACAGCAAAACACAAATCCATTTTCAAATGCTGCAGAACGAGCAACCACAACTTTTTCAAAGGGGGGATACAGCAGCCAGCCAGCCCAATCCAAAACAAATGAATTCAGTGGGAGTGTGTTAAGCACATACCTCAGACAAGCAGCAGAGAAGAAATCCATTTTAGAAAAGACGCTGAAAGAGCTTGATGTCCACCTGGGGAATTTCTTGTGCTGTTTGAAAAAGCAAGACGGTTCAGATTATGAACCGAGTTATATTTATAGCATTACAAACAGTCCTGATCTGTATTTAAATAAAAACAAGGTTTTCTAGTGAAGTACCTAATCAGAAAGGTTGGAAGAAGAGGTAGATGCAGAAAGAAGGGGGAGAAGAAAGAGGAGGGAGCCCCTTCCACCTTCAATAAACCCCAACCATTTGGGTAAAGCATTTAGCTTTAAAGAAGAGCTTCTCCATGGCAAGGAAAGCTATACACTCCTGCTAAGCTAAGGTCAGCCCTTTGTATGTTTTCCATGTGAAGGAACAACATAACCTCTGTTATTTCTAAACGGTTTAGAGGAAAAATCTTGAACAATAAAAATCAAAAAACAAACAGGCAAAAAACCCTACAAACAAATAAAAAGGCAAGAATCCAAATATATAAGTCCAGTGAAATCCATCTTGTAACAAAATATTGTACTGCTAAACACACCTGACTGCAGCTTTAAAAACATTTTTAAAACCACCAAACTGGATTTTCTCCTTATTTATATGCTTAGTATTAACTACAAAGCAAACATTTGAATATGATAAAAAAATAAAAATAAAAATAAAAAATAATCAGGGGGGACACCCCATATGGAGAGATAATGTAAGTGAACTGAAGTCTAGCATTTAACGTTTTGCTGGCTTACCTGATAAAATATGAATTTCAAATGAATTACGAGGAAAAAGAAAAATAAAACCCCAAGAGATAGCAATGATGAAATTCTCTCTAATAAACGTGTTCAGATTCCCAGTTCCAAAAGATTACCAAGTATTCACAAATTGCTGCATTGCATTCGCACTGGGAAGAGGAACAAACAAACAACAACAAAAAAAACAACATTGCAGTATCCTCTCTGCTTCATCCTTAGCTTCCTGTTCTGAGGTTCACTCTGTGGTACCTAATACAAATCAGCAAATAGCAGGCCAGAAGAAGAAAAAAAAAAAAAAAAAAAAAAA
>CM021771.1:20353715-20370465 GCA_011076525.1 Nettapus auritus | reverse complement strand
GGGGGGGGGGATGGGGGGAGGATGGAGAGAGACCGTGAGGGGACTACAGACTTCACCTGGAAGGACAGCCCCATCTACCGGCAAAAGCCGTGAATCGGCTGTTAACAGCAGCTATTAAAGTGTCTGGCTAACAAAATCTACAGCTCCGTTTTCCTTCAGCAATGAAATTGTGCTGAAAAGTAGATTTCCTCATCCAGTGTGTTAAACAAGTAAAAATTCTTACTAGTTTTCATTTCTTTTCCGTTAATTGTTTGCCTCTGAAACGTGAGATGTAAATTGGGTACAGGTATTCCATTATGAAAGCACCGGAAACCTTTCCAGACCAGCCTCTGCCAGCCTCTGGCCTGCTATCCTTGTCTTGTTCTACACTTCTCCGCAGAGTAGTAGAGGTGGATTCAACATGTTTAGTCATGGTTTCAAGCCAATAAATAAATAAATAAAAAGGAAAAAGGTTATTTTGGTAGAGTCATATGATATTTCCATCTATTACAGACTGCATTGCCAGTCTCGCAGCCTGGTACATGACTGCCTTATCAGTGTCAGATCTATACATTACAGTGTTTTCAGATGGCAGCTGGGCAGCCAGGTCTGGAATCTAAACAAAAAAAGGCTTCTTTTTAAAATTCAGACTGCTAAATAACAGTAAATACTAATACAGCAAACTGCAGCTGTGCTGTGCTGGATCAGCCTCAGTTTTGAGCTAAATCAGACTGCATTATAATGGCCATCAGCAAGCACTTGAAAACCATAGTTTCACCCATGCTGGAAAAAGATGGCTGCAGCATGATAGGAAATTGGGCAGTCACTAGGAAGGTGGAAGGTGCACAGAAGAAGGGCCAAAAATAAAAAGACAATTTTTCATTATGCAATGCATTTTTGGGATGTAAAGATAGAACAAAATAAAACAAATTAATACCTTTATACAACTAGGCTGTCATCTGTGATATAACAGATACTTACAAATACTATAACATAACCTGCAGTTCAGTGATCCAGGCAGATATAGTGAATTTGATCCCCTACATTCAGTTTCAGTATTGTTCTGATTTGTTCATTTTTAATATTTGTATATCATGAAGTTTTGATTGCCTAAATTTTGCCTGAATCTACATTATGTAAACTCCCAGTGGTGGCTTGACACGCTTGGCCCTTCACCACAAACACTTGGAGTCTCTTAGTATAATACCTAATTTGCAAGTATTTATCAATAGAAATGTTGTTCTAACAAGAACAATGAAGTCTAATCTCAAAAAATTGTAAATATTTTCTGTGCAAATATTATAGTGATTAAAAGAACACAGCAAGCGACCTGAAGACACTAAATATTTAGTTAAAATACACCATCATACATTCAATCACTAACACTCAGATACTGAGAGAAAAGGTATATAGCCTACATCTCCAATGGCAGGTTTGATAAAAATATTATTGTTTCTGAAAAGGTTAATATCAATAGAAAAAAAATGTGGTGGTGTGGCGGGTGATATTTTTGCATTTTTTTTTTAAAGCATGCTATGAAAAGTTGTCACCTTTCATATATTCTCTACACAGAAAAAGACCAAGCTGTAAACAACCATGCAGCTTGTATCCTTTAAATGTGTCTGGCCACTTATCTAGAAAGACTTTACATGCTTTCCAGCACTGCTACCGTGATCGCCAGTTTTGAATTTAGCTTTCATGCTGCCACTACTGGTAGGCTGCTAAATAGCACAGGCAGGTCCCCACTACCTATATGTAATTCCATTCTATGAATCCAAGGTAGGAAGAGCGATAAGCCTTTATCTTATTATTATTATCAGGCTACAGGCTCTTGAATTCTTAGTTGGGTATAATTATAATTAATTATAATATATATGTGTAATATATATATATATTCATATACTTGCAAAGTTCTTCAGGGTCACAAAGACAGGTGACAAATTACTTGCAGGTGACAAATTACTTGGTAGTGATAGTAGCAGCTCTGACTCAAAATCATCCTTAAAATTTGAAATACTAAAGAGATGTTAAGAAATCATTGCTGATTCCAACTGATCATTCCCAGAAATCTTTCCATTCATGGAGGATATTTCTGGAAATGGTGAATTGCCAGATGCTTATAAATACAGATTTATCACTAGGTTAAAAGGCAAATAGTTACACCTCAGCTTGGAATTTTAATATGAATTCCTCCAGTATTTGCTTCAGTTTGAGCATATTTGACATTTTACAGGCATAGCTCCTGCAAGATATTCCATTTTGAAATCAGCTGAACACCAAAATGAAACAAACAAACCAACAAACAAACAAAAACAAACTAGAATCTGGATAGCTTAAACAATAAGTACAGTGTAGTTAAAGTCTTTTAGGTACACTTAAGTGTCTACAGGTTTAGTCCTGAATATAACACTGAATATATTAAGTTTCTCTTCAGATTAATAATAATTTCAGCGTATCATGAAAGCATGCAGTTTACAGCAGTCCTAAAAGGACCTTCTTTAAGTATCAGTAGAAGTGTAGAATAAGATGCTTAATATAACCACTGACTTCAAGAAATCTTCAAATATCTTTAGCAAAATACTGAAGGCTTTTTTAGGTAGCATTTCCTTCAGCTCAGAATTCACTGGACACACTGGTATGACCATGCTCAGGTTCAGCTCCACCAGTATTTGGTGTCAGGAAAATTAACGTTTGTGGTTATCTTTAAAAGATCCTTTCATGGCTCCTTGAACCACAGCAAGTCATCTGATACAGGGTTTGAGAGAGTCCAAAGACTTTATCAACACAACAGCATCTTCCAACAGCTAAAGTGCTAAATCCCTTGATTGCTTATAATGTTTAAAATTTAGATGTTATACCACAATTGCAGCAAATAAACAAATGAAAAGTATAGATTTCTCAATCACATTAGCTGCTTCAACTCTACGATAAAGTGAAAATTAATAAACATGATCTCCCTGCCCTCCCCCCCTCGAAATGCAACCTGCCCTTATTACTGTCTAAACAAATAAGACATTGCTGATAGCTTGTAAAGTAAAACAATTTTATAAACCAAGAAAGTCTATGATACTTGCATTTACTTCATAAACTTTTGATCACTTCTCCCTGCAGGTACTGTTACAATTTCTTCTGTTCTGAGTACAGTAGGAGCAATCACCTTATGGACGTGGGCTGAAGCAGCTACCCATCAGAACCAAAGGAGAGCACGTACACAATCTGCAGAGCATGGATGTGGTTGTCAGGCAAATTTCCATTACTTCAGCCTAGAGTTTGCAATCTTGCAGATTTCAGATTCTGCAGACCTGGTAACTTTGCTTTAATGGGGATTTGTGGTTCACATACCCTCCTACAAAATTTGACCAGCTCTACTCTTGGTTCTCCCTCAAATGTGCAAATATTTAAGAGAACTGGCGAAGAACAGAACAGAACAGTAAGGTCAAGTGCCACAAACTGCCCAGCCTTAGTGATCACCAGGCAATGGGGCATTCTGGTTTACTTCAGCATCTGGAAGTCCTTCTCTGGTTGTCCTTTGCAGCACAGGTTTTTTTGTTTTGTTTTGTTTTGTTTTTCCTCTCTGACAGGGATGTACAAAGTCCAGCTTAAAAGCAAAGAATGTAGTTTTGTTTGAGACTATCCTGTTTTAGCTTCTATGCTGCAACAATTACAGTTCTTTTTAACATAAATAAATCTTTAAAATTAACTTTTAAAAGCTTATGTGTGCAACCATGGTGGTAAACCATGAAATCAACAAAGCACAAGTGTGTTCTATATACACAGTTAATAAAGGGCTAAGAGCAATATTTTCTTTCTGAAATAACAATGTCTGAGGAATATTTTATTTGCCAATGCATTAAGAAATCTCCCTTGATTCTTCACAGTATTCACAGTAGCTGTTTCTATTTATGGGAATGAATTCTGCAAATTGCAGTGGATGTAGAAATTAGCTAATGGAGTAATCCATCTAATATATAAGGAAAGAGCCAGCTAAGATCCTCCATAGAGGAGCAGGTGAACAGGATGATCCAGGAGGCTTTGGTTGTTTCTATACTATGTGAATGCAATGTACTGCAGTCACAGAAAAGCTATACATAAAATCAAGAATATTGTCATGGAGAGCCAGGACCTGGAAAAATTACACAGATTATAGCAGTACTGAACAGAACATTGCTTCCAACTTATTTCAATGAAAACTGGGAAATCCTTTTAATTAAAGACTAATAACTGCTTGCAAAAGTAAGAGAGTACATCTGCCAGCTGCTGAAAAGGTAACTTCAAAAGAGATAGAGTCCATTTCTACAGCAACTGATTTTTGTCACATTTGTAATGTTTTTCTGTACTAAATGCAAATAAAAGTTGGCACTTCTGGACAGTGAAATATCTGAACTTCTGAGAGTTCAAACTTACATGGAAAGCTTGTGAATTATAGCATTACAGATTAAAATTTAGATGTTACATCAGATAAATGCAGTTTGCAGTCTTTCAAATTAGCACTAACAGCATATATTTGTCATCACAACATATATATGTATCAGCTACTCAAAGTGGGCAGAAATTGTCTGAGATATAAATTTATGTATAGAGATGAATAGTCTAATTTGTTTATGTGGTGGATCATAAAAAAGTGGTATTCCCATTTTTTATGCTAAACACATTTTTCTAAAATACTTTAATTCACACTCTTCCATAATGTTTCCATGCTCCTCAGTTTAAGTGGCATTTCCATGACTATGAAGGAAGTACAGTCCCTTGTAGATCAGAAAACACTGGTACTGCGAGGAAAAGTGGAGAGAAAAGTTTGTCAGAAACTCAGGCTGCATATTGTCATGTGCAGGAATATGCAAGATGTCAAAAGCAAGCTACTGATGTAGCCATGGATTGGGCAATACCATGAAACCACAGGAAAATACCAGGAGGAGGCAGTGACCACTAATGGTCCATATCCTGTATAATAGTGGGTTCATAACATACCATACAGATCAGATTCAATTTTTCAGCCATAAAATGATATACCAGAAAATATAGCATACATAAGTATACATAGGAAACACCATTTTCTTAGTATCCCAGTTCCAGCATCTGAAGGTTTGTATGCTGAGAGATACTTTGCCTGTCCTGCTATGAACTACTGTGCAAAAAAATAAAAATAACATTTCTAGAAAAACACCATACATTTAAAGATAATGTTTTGTGGTTTTTGTTTGTTTGTTTTAAATAGGTTCTTTAAACAAGAAAAAGCTCCCACTCTTGAAACAGGACAATGTACTAAAATACAATAGAAAACTGTTTTAGAACACTTCAGGCTGCAAGAAACAAAGAATGTGAAGTACATCATTACAATAATGCATGGTACCTACCAGTTTTGTTCTAAGCTCCTATACTATACTTTTATTCTGAGTTTGTTCGCAAGACATACTTCTGTATTCTGAACTATAAAATGCTGTCTATAAAATATTATATGGTATAATACATTGCATTGCAATAGAGGTGATTTCAAAATACCAAAAGCATATCATATTTTCATGAACCTAACTTCTCTCTGATAGTAATTTGTAAAGGCACTGGTGTTTCTACTAAATCACAACCTGTTATTAAAAAAATAAAATAAAATAAAAAGTGATTAAGTAACTTACTGCTTGGCAGTTCTTTTCCAGAGAAAGAAAGCTTTTAAATGTGATTAGCAAATGATAACAAATAAATATTATTTTTTAATGATTAAATAAAAAATACTTATAAACAAGTGTTAAAATTGAATTGTATCAGTTATTTCTAGAACAGTGTGAAGAACCACTTTTTTGGGGGGGAGGGGTGGAGGTTAGAGTGAGTGGGACAACATGGCATATTTAAATTAATTCCACTATTCCCATTGAAATCTTATATTCATATAATTTTATTCAACCTTATTTCAATTTAAGAAAGAGACCTTGGTATTTATTCCTAGAATGAATAAGTTAATAATATTAGACATGAAAATTCTGTAAATGCCATATAGTCAATAGAAAATAATTTTGTATATATTTTTTTTAATTTTCTGTTCTGACAGCCATTAACATAATAAATGAAATCTTGTTAGCAAACTGTTAATGTAACTGATTGATACACATAATGACTATACTTCGTCTCAGGTAATTTTACTATTTCCCTATATTTTGAAATTCCTTAATGTGTCTTACATTTGTAGTGTTTAATTTTTACAAGTTCCCAACTGCCATGAAGAAGCCTCTGCGGTACTAGGGGAGGAAAAACGTTGCTGTCCAAGGTACTGTAAAAAAAAACACATGAATTTTCTAATTACTGTTTCAAATACATCAAAAATATTTTTGAATGTATTTGATTCTAAGTGTCCTTAGCAAGCAAGATATCCTTGTTGAAATACCCTACATAATACTGCAGCATCAGTGCTATACTGTTACTTTCCAGGGCCTCTTCTGCTGCATTCCAGTATAATCACACGTTCCAGCACCCAACAATGCTCTGTATCTATAATCCGTCTGAAAAAAAAAATCCATCTTTCACTACAGACTAGTATTCAACTACATGTAAATATATAGAGATCTTTGAATTCTCTATGGTACATATAAAAAAGCTACCCTCTAACAAAAATCTAGCTAACATACTATTCTGGCATTCTGCAGAGCAGTCACTTGATGTAATTTTATCTGCAGTATTTGTCTTCTGCATTTCAAAAGCATATAGGTTCATGCATTAATGCAGTAAATAGGAAATAGAATCCTGGATTTAACTGCTACATTCAAAAATAGCCAAAGAGTGCAAGAAAATTTAATGCATTTTTTTCCCATTTTGTTTAATAAAAAAACATATTTTTATTTTAAAGTGTAAAACAATGCAATAGCCAAGAACTGCAGTAAAGCTCTCAGAGCTAATAGCTATATCCAATAATAGTTCCAAACACCACCTTTAAGCAAATGGCTTTCATTCACTGCTTAATCAGTGAAATCAACAATAATCCCCATATGGCTAGAAAAGATGTTTGTTAAACAAACCCAATTTATGATTTATTTATTTGGAAATTGTCTTAAAGCTTAGATGCTTAGAAGAGCTACTACTCTGATAATTTGATCATGCTGACAGAGCTGGTTTCACCTAGCAAATTCTCTCTGCAATTCACGGCATAGCTGACAGCTGTCTGCATAGAAAAATAGCACAGTAACCATTTAAATCATGCAAAAACATTTACCCAAGAAGATGTAGCAAAGATCAGGATCCAGCTTTCAGACCCCATGAAGCATGAAGCTGAGAGAGCAATCCACTAGCTTGCTCGGGCCAGCAGTGTCTCTCCTACACTTGACCTAGACTGCCTTACATAATGAGGAATCAGTGCTGTATCCTGTGTGGAGGAGCAAGCTGAATGTCATCACTGGCAGAAGTAGGGAGAACTGGCAGCAGGCAGGCTGGTAGTTAGCATGGAGATCACGAAGTCTGCTTTCCCCGAGCACTCTGGAAGAAAATACAAGAACAGCTCAGAAATGCTGGTGTCATTCCTCCCCTGGAACAAATGACCGGAAGGACTGAGGGTGTTACAAACGTGAGGCAGAGAGCAAGTGAGAAGCTGCATCTGTACGCAATATCAAGGTAACAGAGCTCCTCTCACACTGTCTACAGGACTGCATAGCTACAGCTAATAGGAGAGCAACAGCAAGGCAAAATAAGGAAGGAGAGAGGAGAGACACAGACTGCTGCTGCATACATTTGTCTGTATATTACTCATTGTGGTGAGTAAAAGAAAAGCATTGGTATAAAATAAAGTACTAGGATAAATTTCCAATGGGAAATGATGTTCTCTTAAATGAATCTTACTGCATGCAAGTAAGTTAGTTTCTGGGGAAACAGCCATTTGATATCTGTTACACCTGGTGTTACTGAGGTTAAACTGCTTACTCTACAGAGATTTTGATATGTTCAAGAAAATGATGGGTAAGATACATTCCTGATTGTGAAGATGTTTACAGTTACTTTATATATTTTCCAGGGAGAAATCCTGGGATATTTTCTTGTTTATTATTGTTTGAAACATACTAGTACTTCCTCTGTGGTGGGCACAAGAGCGGAAAAAAGTATCCAGGCTTAGCCAGCAGTTAGAAACCTACACAGCATTGTTGTTTAGAAAAAACAGCTTTATATTTATGAAAATAATTGCTTGAAACTTGTATTTCATATTTTATTTGAATATTTTAATAGTAAGTAAAGAGCCTTAAACACTAATAATGCATATACAAATTATAGTTGAATGAATAGTTTGAGTGGTATAGTTTGTCCTCATAAAAGAGGGAAAGGTTCACTAGGATAGTATATTTTATGTTTTCTAGTTACATTTAAAACAGTTTTATTAGGCATGATCAAAAGTAATTGCAACTGGATGCAAATTTCCAAAATCACAGATCAGTATGGTGTTGACAATGAATATATTACCTGCGGAATAAAATAAAGTATGACTTAATGCCATTTTATGAAAGTACTTTCCATGAAACAGTACTTGTGAAAGCAAATTTGATGTGCCTTCTTTTTAAAAGTAGATGTGATTGGGGTGAATGGATTAAATAATGGACATAATTTTCCATACAGCTCTGAAACTTGCCATGGGCTTCATTAAATGCTAGAGAAAGGAACTAAGCAACAGCATTGTGGCAACATCAAAAGACAGATTGCTGAACTCAGCAAAAGTTGTAATATCACAAAGCACCCATACAAAATTATTCCTGCCTGAAAATAATAAGATGGGGAACACTGGTTGGAATTTACAGAAGTTAGTTTAAGTACAGGGAATATTACACATAGTTATGCCATTAGCAGAGTAAACACATGATTTCACCTGAAATGGGAAAAGCAAGGTGAGGATGAAAGGGATATAAAATCAATTTAAAAAGATATATTTTAATTATAATTTATCTTTTCTAAGTAAGCATACTATGGCTTTTCTACCAAATGCGATCAAGTTAAACTTTTTTTTTTCTTGAAATATATCTTTCATTAGTCCATTGTGGAAT
The DNA here is from genome assembly GCA_011076525.1 of Nettapus auritus. Classification (NCBI taxonomy): domain Eukaryota; kingdom Metazoa; phylum Chordata; class Aves; order Anseriformes; family Anatidae; genus Nettapus; species Nettapus auritus. The sequence continues at coordinate 20,361,484 of CM021771.1, read as the reverse complement.
ATGATTTTCTCTGCTTTCTCAAAAATGTAAAAAAAAAAAAAAAAAAAGAAAAAAAAAAAAAGAAAAAAAGTAAGATCAGTAAAGATAGATCACTAATAACTCACTACTCACTACTAACTGTGCAGCTAAATTATTATTTGGAAACAAACAAAAAGAAAAGCAAGGGACATACCATTTGAGAGTGATTTTTTTTAACTATCATTATTGTATTTGGAATTAGTAACTTTTTATCTAACCACATCAGCAAATAATATCAAAAATATTTTGGTGCATTTATTCTTTCATTCATTAGTATTGACTTCTGAGGGCTACCTATTAAAAATTTTTATAAATTCAAAAGCCTTTACTTCTAGTGTTGCATTTGTTAAAGAAGAGTGCTAGAAAAATAAGAAAACTGTTTACACATTGGACCCAGGTTAATCAAGAGATCAGAATATCCAGATCTGTATTAGGCTATGGGAACATACAATGGAGGCTTCCTTGAAGTGCACAAGCTTGGTGATTCTGCTGATCATGGCACTCAGAACTACAAAGCAGCCAAACTACTTTATAAAAGACAGCTCAGATGCCTCCACGGCCATAGCATAGTTAAGATATCTACCCAGTAATCTGCCTACAGAAAATCAAAAGTTGACTGCATCAGGTAGAAAAATAAATAAATTTTATGGAATAAATTATGAGTAAACAAATCCAACACACAGGAATTGAACAGAAAATGTTATCGTGCTATCTAAATGAACAGACAAGCAAACTTGACTGTCAGCATTACAAAAATAATATGCAGTTTTTTTGATGTTCTAATCTGGGCAAATATCCGTTAGACAAGTTTGATACAGATGATTCAATCTTTGGCAAAATGATGTACTAGATAAAGCTTTTCCAGACTTATTTTCTATGATCTTGCCTACAACCTGTATATCTAATTGCAGAACAATTACTTAGCTTCATCATACTTCTTCATAACAAGGATAAGTAAAATACAAAGTAATCACTTTTAAGCATTAAATTATTATCATTCAGAATATACCTGCAACCCATAGCTACTGTCTGGAGTGTAAAAATAATTTACCTCACTTTAGCTAAGTTTAGCTAAAGTTGTTCTGCTGTTGGGCTACAAAACTTCCTCATTTATGATAGTTCTTACAAGCATTTTTGCTCTGGGTTAACTTGGCCTGATCTTCTAGTGGCAAATCAAGAATATCTTAATACAAATTGACACAATAACTGTTTTCATATAGGGCTGTTAATGAACAACTGTTTCTGAGCCAGCTGCACTGATAATGTGAGTGGTAGACTCTAATGCTTGACAGCAGCAAGAAAATAAGTCTTTGATATCAGTCTCCAAACTGCATTATTCTAGTGTCCCAGTAGCAGAAAGATTTATGTCAAAGTAAATAAGAACAGTTTAAAAGGAAAAATAAATATTTTTTAATTGTATTCTGCAAAAGGATGCAAATGATTGTAGGACAAAATGGTTAAATTGGAAAAGAATGGATTAGATTGCCTATCATGCAAGAGTAGAGATAAAAATATAAATGTTTGAGAGTTTAACATGTAGTAAGTACTAAACCATCTCAACTGTTCAGCTATAACACATCTTATAAAGATACTGCTAGTATCACAGAAAACTGTAAGCTTACGAAACAAATTCAGGAATTTTCCTTTTATGTCAAATGTGTCAGAAGTTAACAATGCTCATCTCTAACATTATCCTTACTGGCTGAGTTTACATCAACAGGGTTCTATTCCATGCTGAAATGAGGGAAGCAGTATCTCACAGACATTATTCCTGCCAACAACCTTGAGTAAACAGGACGATTTTTTTTAGACACCTTGCTTTTAAGATGCTTGGTGCATAAATAAATCATTACTTGAGGTTTGCTCATACTAAGATAGATTTCCTTTGGGATTTGGTAAAACATTAAAATCCTCCAGTATCACTGACTGGAGAGACTTCTACAATATCCTGAGGTGCAGTTTTTTGGTTCTCCACCACCACCTATATCCTTACTGACCTTGCTTTCTTTTCTCAAAATAATTTCTCCCTTGTGTTTCTGAACAACTTTCACAAGTGATTCAAGCTGAAATGTGTAAACAGTGGATCACAGTTTTCAAAAAATAAAACCCAGTACCATAATGAAACTGTATTTAGACCTGATCTCATGTACTCTTATCAATAGACTGTTTTTTTTCCATATACAATGAGTCCATTATCCCAGTCTCTCTGATAACATTGTACATTTTAATGTATGTGCTACTTCAGTTAGAAAAACAAACAAACAAACAAACAAAAAAATAAATGCACTTCTCCTTTTTTTTGAACTAGGTAACAAAAGCTTTTATTTTGTTTCTTTGAATGGCACCTAACAGGTCAAGAACATTAAACAGCATGCTAAATCTACTTTGCATATACTTTTTTATGATTTGATCCAGTCATATCACAATAATGATCATTGGCAGGCTAGTCAAAAAGGAAGTTTCTTCTCCTTTACTTGACCAAACTTCATGGAGTGTCTTGACTAGAACCAACACCTGAATAGGCAGAAATACCAATCTAAATATTATTATTATTATTATTATTATTATTATTATTATTTTCTTCAGATGATACCTTACCATTCTTGAAACTATATTACAAACTATTTTAAAAAATACTAATATTTCCAGGCATGTTAACTTCAACGTTTTAAATATGAAATGTGTCAATGTTTTCAAGTCTCCTTTCTGGACTATTCTGTTTGCTTAATATTCTACATATTCACAAAAGGATCCCTGATTTTCCTCCAAATGCTTGAGTATACTGGCATTGATAGGTGAAAACTGAATCCTGCATATTCAGTGCAAATTCTTCAAATAGGTATCGCCAATAATATAATTTTCTACATACATGCAGTTTCAGATATTTAACATTATACATAATCCTAAAATATAACAGAATAAAATATAAACCAAATAATAATAAAAAAGTTCTAAAATTCAGTTCTATTAACATTGGGTAGGTCAAGGTCACAGTAATCTTAATGGTCACACATTGTTCTTTGACTTCTCTTTGGCATCTTTTCCTCTGCCAATTAAACTAGGTATGATAGCCTTTTAAATTTCTTTCCCAGATTTTGGTAAGATTTATAGGGCTGCTTATTATACCCCTGAAAGCACATATACATTGATTTCCAAGGCCACTGTTTTTGTACTTAACTAAGCAAACAAACAAACAAACAAACAACCTCTGCTTTGTTTTTATGTTTTGTTTGTTTTGTTTTGTTTTGTTTTCTAATAAAACTGCCTAAACTAGTTCCTGTGAGCTGAATAGTAAGTGATAATACACATGTAGATTTGGAGACTAAAAGATGTAAGTCATCCACAAAAACTTTTTTATAAATTGTAGCATTGGTACTTTGAACTCCAAACCAAAAGTTGGTGCCTAAGAACAATGTCAAGCAAAACAGAGTTGTGGTTCAGCATAATAAATGTAACATTAGCCCAAATAGCAATAAGTTGTTTTTTTTTTTTTTTTTTTTTTTTTTTCCCCCCTCCAGAAAACATCCTAAATAGCCCTCAGCAGGCATCATTTGTGATATTGATTCACACAGACATAGAACTGCCCAACACAAAATCTTGAGAGACCTACTACATGAACAAGTTCACAAGACTGGTCATACCCTCTAGCAACATGCAAACTACAAAAGACATAGAAAGATCAATCCAAGTAGCTTATTTTTCAAGTTCTTCAGTTGACAGGAACCTAGGCCTGTCAAGCAAACTACATTTAGGCCTGTATTAGGTTTTAATTTAATTTTCAGTTCTTAGAAATACTTATAGTTCTAGAAAAAAAGAGTAGAATTCATATCTGGTTCTTTATAGAAAAGTGATACTTTTTGTGTTGTACTTTGACTGAGATTTTAGAAATCTGCTTATTAACTGTAGTTAATAAGGTAGCAAATGTGTGGGTGACTAGTCACGTGCTTTCAAAATATGTATATGTTCCCCACCACAGATGACACTCCTACTCCTGGATTCTGTTCCTCCTATATCCATAATTTGGATGCTTCCAGTAAATGACAGATTCTTTTTGATTTATTTCTTTTAATCCCAGGAAACTGATAGTTAATTGCGCACAGCTCAATCCATAAGAGGTCAAAATTGCCTTAAAAAGCCTGTGTCTCTGGCATCTGCAGCTGTTTTCAATAGAGGACTTACCGAGCAGTAATCACAGCTTTTCAGGATATATATTCCACATCCAAGCTTTGGACATGCACACTACGGTTACTGTTCAGCCTTTTTATCCAGTGGATTAAATGCAGATGATGTACAGGTCTCTAGGTCAGAGCATGACTCTGTCTTTAGTTCTTCTCCATCAACCCAGAGAAAAAGACTCGTAAGAATAAGACAAGTCTTTCAGGTCAATACCTTTTGCCTAAACATGAAACCTGCATCCATACGAAGAGATGGTGATCCAACATGCCAGATATTCCAAACCTTCTTTGTAAGTCATAATAAGGCCTTCCAGAGCAGGAGAATTTAGGGTGCTGTTAGTTATACCCTGCAAAGCCCAGGTTCTGAGGTCAGTCCTTGGCTGACCTATATGCATTGTATTATTTATTTATATAGCGAGATATTTCCTTGACAACACTCTTTATAGAGTCAGGCTTGTATACGCATTTCACTTACAGCTTAAATGGCCCCATGTCTCATGCTTATGAGCACTATGTATAAGCTTTAAGAAGGATTCCAACTCTGTTTAACGAAAATTCAGTAACTCCTAGAATGCCTTATTTTTTTAAATGTGTTACCTGAATTATACCTCCATTTAAGTAAATGCTGAACTAAAAACAACATGATAATTGTATAATCATCAATAGTATCTTGAATCTTACAGGACAAAGAGTCATATAACTCTGAGTTATTTTTGGACAGATAAAATATTTTGCTTATCTTCTCATCTTTTTGACACGGCTGTCTCTTTTTCATTCTCTCTTGTTTAAAAGTAAACTGAATGTCCTTGTGAGCCACTGTTTGGTTTGCTGTCAGGCAGACTAAAAATAAAAAGAACAAATTGACCAAAGCAATACATAAATAGCTGTGTGTTTTAACAATATTAGAATTTTATGTTTGTCTCTTTTGCATTGGTCAACACTCCCTCAAACAATGAGATCTCACAAAAATCTGTTGCAGAAATTCCCCTTTCCTTAGCCACTTCTACTGAGTGGCTCTTCAAGATTAAGCTATTGCTATACTCAAATCACTAACTGGAGGTCAGCAAGGGAAAATACTTTTCCTATTTTTTCCATATCACCTTATCTGAATTCAGCAATTTCTATTATGTATGACACTTTAATAAAACAAATTTCTTTATTGCATATTTAGTTCTTCAACTTTTTTTTTTTTTTTTTTTTTTTTTTTAAATTGTTACTGGAACCTGTGGTAATGTGACCTTGAGAAAACAAGTTTCTCCTCTTCACCCTTCACACTGCAGTACTAGGATGCCTATTACAGCCCTGTCAGAGACCACGTTCCTCCTGAAAACCAGTATCTCAATTTACGTCAGTTTTGAGTCATTTTCTTCCAAAATGCAAATTTTGGTCTCATTTGTCTAAAGGTGGAAGTAAAGCAATGCAAACCTATCTGCTCTCTTACCTCAGAAGAACTGACTAAAGCCAGCTAAAAGCTCCAAGTCTAAATGGAGTCACTTGGGAAGGAGATTGAGCTCTCTCCCACAAGAGATGTGAGGATTCCTGTGGTATACTTAAATAGAAAAGTTAATAGAACTCTCTGCCTATAACCACAGCTCTGTGGTCTCAAACCTTCCTACAGGATTTCTATTTTGATTTACTATCTTTCTGGAAACAGTGGGTTTCCCACTAAATTTTCCGCAAACCTCCTCCAAAACTCGGAGACCAGGATCAAGTCATTTTTTCTTCCCCCCACCCCCCTTTTTTTTTTAAAAAAAAGCAAAACACAAAAAAACATAGGACTTCCATGAGGATGCTAACAATGCAGTAGCTGCTTGCCTAAGCAGGGTTACTCTGATACTGGTTGTAAGGGTCTATGGACGTTTTCTTCTCCTCTCTCCTTGTGTCACTCAGTCTGCTAGAGTAGAGTAAGGCCAGCCTGGAACTGGAACAATATGTTTAAATCTGCCATTACCAAGAGATAATCTTAAGTATTTTTCAATAGGAACATAGAAATTAATGCTAATTCCTCATTATTTCAATCACTTTCAACCACTTTCAGATAGTTAAATTATTTTAGTGAAAAATAAAAGGTGGAAAATATAAAAGCAGCATTGTTTCATAGAACTGCAGTCCTCACAGGCTAGAATGCTTAGTCTGAGCTTCACTCCACTAGATTTAGCCCAGTTACTCCTCTACTGAAACCATGGATTTATTTCTTTTGACTGAAATCAGGAGGAGATGAAATAATTGGGTGATACTGGGTACAAAATAGAAGCAAAAGAAATGTTGCCAATGCCTCCAAGGGCAAGTGATTGCTAGGTGAAAGGCATCAAGATATCCTATGCTGCAGGATAGGAAGGGAAAAGCCCTTGAAAACTTTTATCTGCTGAACTGCGGCCCAAACCTGACAATCACTTTAAAGCTGATTTCATGAGCAAGGTACAGCTGACTAATTCCCACTATTCCTTCAGACTACAGGTGCATTCCAAAAACTAAACCCCAGTGGCAAATTGATATTGCCTCAAAGGATTCCTTCAGCATTTTCGCCAGAATATATCCTTCCTATTTTAAAATATCTTTGCAGTCTAACTGCTATCAATATATCAGTATTAGGAAAAGATTACTCACAATCTCAGGATAAATGGAGAATAAAGCATTTTTTGCATTTTTTGTGGTGATGAGAATTCATTGTTTATATAGGTTGAGATTTCTTGCCTGCAAAGACAAGGAGCTCTGCATAGCTATTGCAGGACAAGAGCTACTGATTTTAGCTTCTTATTTAAAAGAAACAAGAGGCAGTTGAAATAAATATAGACATATAATGTGACAGTCTCCCAAAGGATCTTAAGCTTGCAATAACAACAAGAAAAATAATTACTAAAGCTGACAGATAATTTTTGACCAAATTCCTGGAAGTAAATTGTATGATTTATATTGATTACAATGATTAATTTTGTGAAAGAAAACTAATGATTTTTTTAAAAGATAATAAAACCTTTAATCTAGAACATTATCTTGCTCATTGAAACACTTTCTGATGGAGAGAATTAGTTTTCCTCCCTAAATAATAATAATAAAAAATAAATTAAAAAAATAATTGAATAAAATGCAATATATAATACAGTAGAAAAATATGATTTTGTTTTTATTAATATCTAAATCTTAGAGTTTTATTGGTTTTGGTAAATTAAAAATCCTGAGCTTATTATTAGAAAAAAATTGCATAAAACTATGTATGACTTCTTCCTCTATTGCTGTGGCTCAGTGTACATCTGTGGTTCAAAGTTTTGCTACTGAAATGTTAACTGTTGCTTAAGATATTCTTCGTAAGCACCAATGTGAAGCTGCCTACTACACTGCTTTTACTGCTGAAATTAGATTGCATTTACATCCTAAAATATAAAGTGATTGCAAACATGATTTTTATTATTATTATTATTTTTTTTTTTTTTCAATTTGGCAGAGAAAGCAAAATGAAATATGCTTCTTTGCTTACATTAACAAATCTTTTAACCAGTAGAGATGGACACCTACCATGAGCAGAAATTTCAAACTGGACAAATTATACTAAAAAAAAAAAAAAAAAAAAAAAAAAAA
>CM021771.1:20299409-20353615 GCA_011076525.1 Nettapus auritus | reverse complement strand
AATTAAAAATTAAAAAAAAAAAAAAAAAAAAAAAAAAAAAAAAAAAGTGCCAACCATAAAACAAACAAAAAACCCAAGGCATTATCAAATAATAAGATTTTCAAAGCCAATATATATACATATATATATATAATGTGACAGGTATTGCATCTAGACATGTATTTCTCTGTTTTGTATGATTACACGTTGTAGTTCAAGCTTGCAAGGCCTGACTGCAGATGTTGTAGGGTAGAAAAACAGGAACAGAGGAAGAATTTCTACCACCTTATCTCTTGCTGCTTGTACCCAAATGATATGGAGATAAAACCAGTCTAAGTCATATCCAGATAAGACAGCATAGGAGATAGGCTGGGAATGGGAACTTGTTTGATCACAAGAAATATGAACTGATCAGACACAGAAATTTTGTGCATGTGTGTGCTTCTGTATAAAAGAGTTTCCATAAGAGAATGGAAAGTATATATGCATGCTGTGCTGTTTTGCAATAATAACCTCTTATTTTTTAAATGTGTCTAGTATCTAATATTTCTATTTTCAGGAAGATTGAAGCATTGTATATCCCTGTAATTTGAAAATCCAAACAAATGAAATTTCAGAAGATTTTAGCCTATCGTTACTTAAAATCTCAGTCAGCAAATACAAAGTAATTTGTTGGTAGGGCACCATGCCCAAAGTTATTTTCTCCAACCATTTTGCAATATAAATATCTGTGGAAATTAAAAATAAAATAAAATAAAATAAAATTAAACACTGTTTGTTGGAACTAAGCCTGGGCCTAATTTTACATATTGTTGCCTTTTAAAGAATTCAAAACTCTTTTTTGCCAGCATTCTGTAGCTGTTGATTGCCATTCAGTGCTCTGTCTAAATGGTTAGAACTAAAGATTAATTCCCCTTGCTCTCTATTTATAGTGCTCAGATGCTATCCAGAATGCTTAATTTCAGAATCGAACACATAGTCAAGAGCTTCAAACACAAAGAATACTTTTGATTATCTCTGTTTGTGTCATTATATTGAAGCTGTATTTAGTATTTAGTGTCTAAGTTAGTTTTGCTTGAATTTACAGTAAGTGTCTGAAATATTGATCCTCAACCTGTTATTTGCTTCTGTGGCCTGTTCTATTGCACTTCAGAGTTCAGTTGGCCTTTTTCATCAGTTGATCACCTCCCATTAGCCACATTTTGGGAGAAGCTATACTTGGACCAGCTTGGTAGTCCCCTCAGCCTATTCTTTAAAACAAATATGAGTTTGTCAAGATCCCTTTGGGCCACACTTACTGCAAAGTATATGCTGATATTTGTGATGGTTTTAGATTATTTAGAATAGACTACTGATAAATAGACTTGAATACCTCTATTTAGAAGGTTCTTAATTTTATAGATGGGTTGTAATGTTAGTGAGGAGTGTCTGGTTGTATCCTAACCTAGAAAGTGATAGCGAGCTATCCCACCTATTTTTCTGAATTCTTATTGCTTGTTTCCAGCTAAGACTGGCACCTGCAGATCTTCTAGTTGGGAATTTCATGAGTGGATTGTGACCAGGTAACTCTGATTTAACAGAAACAATCAGGTACCAACAGGGAAAAGATTCAGAACATTCTCTATAGAGTATCTGTTTAGCTAAAGCTTATTATCTGAAGATGCCCTAGGTTTCTATATATTGAACAGGAAATTGAATAGCTCCAAACACCTACCACCCCTCTTAGAAGACTGTCTACCATTTTTGCAGAACAAGAAGAACAGAAGAAATAAGAAGAACAGAAGAACAAGTTGGTTTTGCTCATCTTCTAAAGTAAGCTGCTCAGGGCAGGGACTGTATCTTTCTACTTTTCACAGTATCAAGTGTGGTCAAAGCACTTAACAATTAATAATAAATAGTAAGTAAATGCAAAGCTTGTGAGAAGTGCCAGACTGACATCTCTGGAGAATTCTTCTGTCTATTTATATAGGGAACGGGCAGAGCAGCAATGCAGGCTTGTTTACATTGCCCCAAAAAATCACTAATACATTTCACATAGGGTGCTGAACAGCCATCAAATGGTAACTGCTCACAAACACTAAAATCCTAGAGAGATCTGGACTGCTGTCTTCATATTGTAAAGCAGAAACAGGGCTTGTATCTTATTACCAAGCACCAGAATTAAGTAACCTCCTTTATTTATTTTCCATTGGAATGACACTACTCCAATAAATACAATGTTTTTTTTTAGTGGATAATTTTGGTGGTTAGTAATAAAACCAAAAAATACTGCAAAATTTTAAGATTAGAGGAACCACTATTTGCCAGACTTCTGTTTATGTACCATAATAAGTTTTCTTAATATGTAAGTTATTTGCATTTTAGCCCCACAATTTTCAGTGAGGATGTCTTGCCATTTTCTGAAATGCTGAGACACAGTGTTATACTATAAGTGGTAGAGAACTGGCAACATTCTGAGGTAATATTATTCTTCTTGAATTTCCCATTAAAAATACTGGTACTAGATGCTTTATAAAGACATCCTGAACAAAGCAGAAGGCAACTTCATTCAGCGTTGTACTTACCAGTAATTCTTTGGGTGGTGGACCTAGGGAACATGAGGAGTTTCTTCATGATGTGTAGAAGAAAACAAAAAGAAATTTCATCTGATATGATTTTTCCACATCTACTGCATTCCACAGGTTCTCCTCTGCATCAGTTACTTTGCGATTAGTCCAGCAGCAGCAAATCAGGCTCATCTTTGTTACACTTGCCAAAATTAAAGTCTTTCTCTGTATACAAATAAAGGAGAAGAAAAAACAACAACAACAACAACAACAAAAACAAACAAACAAAAAAACACCACACACACACCAAAAAAACAAACCAAACAAAATGAAACAAAAACCTGGGGTAGGAGGGTAGCAGTCTGTGAAGGCACCCATCTGCTTTTGTTTTGAAAACAAATGGCACAGGGCTGGTATTGAGACAGTAGATAACATCAGTCTGACTGAAACCAACTCCTGCAGACCTACTCCCGCATGTGTGTATTCTGAAGGTTCTCGGTTCAGGCATGGTATACCACAAATGCTTTTAGGTCTAACTGTGCCACTAGTTTAAGGTACTTGTCTAGACACCAAGGCTTTTAGGAAAAATCTTGCACTGCTTGCTATCCTTCAGTTGCTGCCCTGTCCAAAGAACAGGTCCTTTTATCTACCACAGTCTGGCTTTTAGGCTTTCTGAACCCTGCCTACCTCTCTCACCATATGGCAGATAGAAATGAACTCTCCTAGAGTTGATTTTTTTTTTTTTAATTGTTGATAAAATAAAGCTCCAAGTACCTTCTGACTGCTTTGTTTATATGTGGAGAGGTTAGTACCTGGCTTAAAAGTCATGCAACAAACACCACTGTAGTGATGACTTCGCGTGTCACCAGCCATCAGCTTGCAGTTTTTTCCTACCATTCTTGGCTATTCCTCAGGTCACAATACATTAGCAACTCATTCGATGGCACTTCAGTATGTCAGTTTTAACCTAAAAAAAATAATCAAAATGCAATATATCAAAAATTCAACTCGAAATAAATTCACAGACACTATTCTGTTTCTGTTGTGCTCCCTTTGGTTTTCCAAAATATTGTCACAGTGAATAAAATTAGCATTTTTTTTAAGTTGAAATTCATTATTAGATCAGTTTACATTCTGCACTTGGAACAAAACCCACAAAAGCTAAAAAGTTAGTACAACTCTGTTCCTACAAGCATATGCAATAACACTAGCAGTTTTTTATTATTTATTACAATAACAGACACTTTTCTGAATCTGTATAGTGCGAAAGACATCTTTTAACCAGTTCATGCTTCTGGATTTCATACAGTTCATTTATGCTCAGAAGCCTCTAAGGAACTTGGAGTTTATTGAATTTCTCAATATTCCCTTAAAAGGCATCAGCAAAATAACTGGGTTTCTGAGAGCTCCAACCGCAAAAGGCTGCTGTCCTAACTACACCTGCAAACTACTGCAGAGCATGCTGGCTGCCTGCTTCAGAAATTTAACCCCCTGGTTGGCAGACATGCTGCAGAATTAATCCATTCTCTCTCCATTTTAGCCCCCAAAACCTTGATACATTTACTGATTACAGCATTGAAAATGAGTTTTTTTGTTTGTTTGTTTGTTTTTCTATTTAATTAGCATTTCTGGAGAGACAGGTGAGATCTAATTTTAAAGCCTTCAGTCTAATTCTTTGCCATACTCAGAAATCTTGGCAGAGAGCTGATAGATGAGGGAGGATGATTCTATTAATTTGTAGGGGAGTACTTTGATTAAATCCTTTAAAGCTCAGAAAATATATTTTTATATTTTATATTACATTCATTTTAATATTTTAATATTTATATTTTAATATTTTTATATTTATATTTTAATATTTTATATTATTTACATTACATTTATATTTTTATTTTCTTATTGGTTTAAGGGGCACATGTAATTATTAGATTCATATCATTAGATTCATATTAGACTCATGCATACATTCAAATGCAAGGCTAAGATACGAATATCAGAAATTACGATTATTCAAAGTAGATTTCTGCATGTTCTTTATCAAAAGGTTTATTGCTGCAAAAAGCCAAATTTGTTAAATTTAATGATTGAGGGGAATTTTGAAGGAGGGACAATTTCTGCCTTGCTAACAAACGTAAGATAGTATATATATTACTTTTCTAGTTGGATTTAGATGGTAGTGGCCACTATGTAGGTCTGCTTACAGACTGACATGTAAATTCTTCAGTTAAAGGAAGAAGGCAAATGGCTCCTCATCATAGAGCAAAAGAAAAAAGAGAAACAAAATACATCTCTATCGAGTTGACTTAAAAACTCATTATCTGGGCATCCATGCATTTAGCTTAGGTACAATCTACTTCCTGGTGGTACAATTCAGCTTGGTAAACTGAGGCAGTGAAAAGCAATAAAAACCCCCACCATTAGAGGTGGGGTGGCAAGATGGTAAATAAATAAATAAATAAATAAATAATATTAAAAAATAACCCTCATTGGACATTGTCTTAGTAATACTGTACATCCTGGCAGACATTAAGATGTGATTAAGCAAGTACAGCTCCCCAATTTTGATTATAAATACCTTAAGAACAATTAGTAGAGAAATGTAAAAACAAACTGCATCATAACAAATATGTATAAAATGTCTTCTGTTAAAAAAAAAAAAAAAAAAGTAAAAAAGGGAAAAAAAAAGTCATGGAGACATTTAGCTCCATAAAAGATCTCTGGAATTCAAAGGCTTTATCTTTAATTGAATAAAAACTCTTTTAAAAAAAATCTCTTCTGATCCCTAGAAAACCTGGCTGTGATATATCCTTATGCATGATGCACTTCCAAATTATGTAAATCCTGAAGAGGAAATCGTATTAATTTCCTGATTCTATGCAGTCTTCACTAATCATTAATCATGCATGCCCAAAATGCAGAAAGAAAACTTAAGATTTTTTTTTTTTTTTTTAATAACTAAACATTCACAGATTGTCAGGAGATAAATAACATAGTAAGATGCAACCAAAAGATGAAAGTCAACCCGAAAGTAAATTAAATTCACTGAATGGATGACCTCTTATACCATCCTGGATTTTGTACAACTACCACATACCTAACATATCAAATTGGCTGTCTATCATAAATGCTCCCAGATAAGATGAAGCTGAACCTGAATAATTATGAGACTCAATTAGTTATGGACCTCACTGCAGTCATACATCTGGCTAATTATTTGTGGCAAGATTGGGTAAGGAGAGGTAATTTCCAAGAAGGGCTATAGAGGATCTAGGTTCAAGAGATATATTCAAAAATATATCTCTCAGAAGTAAATGAAGTTGATAGGCTACGCAATTTTTATTTCTCTTACGGGCAGACAAATTACTCGCTGATAAATCTGCAATTACATATGCAGCAGTCCGTTTTGGAAGTGACACATGTATGGATAACTGGGATTAAGGTGCTGAAAGAGCAAGAGAAGTTTCCTAGCTAGACAAAACTTTGAAGAAAATAAATATTTTGCATCATGCAGTTGATGCTATAAAATGAGCTACCACAGGAGGCATGCAAAATAAAGCTACGTAAGCTAAAGCTACTTCTGAATATATTTTCAATATTTTGACTGAATTAAGAGAAGAACAGCGCTTTAAGAGGCAGCATCTTCTGTATCCCACTTTCTACTAGTGCATTTGATTGGTGACTGAATAATATCTTAAATAAACGAACTCAAATTAATCATATCTTCATTTCAAAACATATTGTATTTTGAGAATTCTGATGAATATCAGACTGTTGATATGGAAAATTTTCTGTTTTGGGAAAATGAATTTTATGCAGCAAATGACAAACAATGGAATGACAAACAGACTTTTCACCTATATTACAGAAGTGAAAATATACCGATTTTAATTAATGATTTCCAGTCTTTAGGAACAGACTATGTAGCATTGTAAACTGAACATACAAAGTACTTTGGGTTTGCCTGAGACTGGCATTTATATTTTGGTATAGGGTACTATAACCTTCAATTTCTCAATTTTAATTCTCTTAATAGAGAATTCATAGACATTTTTTTCCTCTTGACTCTGTCTTTTTCTTTCTTTTCTACCAGGGAAGCAAAACACCAAGGCTTAAAGTTGAGGGATCGCCAGGAGATATCCAAACCTATAATTTGTAATAATTTGGTATTTGTGAAATCATCACTGCCTGCTCCAGCTCACCTCCCTTTTGCCTGTCAAAAGCATTTATAAGGCCATAATGAACTGCATAGGTTAAATATCAACTTTTGTTCTCACTGAGTTTTCAGTTCTTCAAGCTAGTTTGTTGCAGGGCAACACAAATGGTTGTGCTAACCTAGGGAAAGGCAAGAGCAGAGCTTCTTTCACTTACATCACCAATTCATGGCAGTTAAATATGTTTGTGAAACTATGGCCTAATTTAGACCTTCTACTTGACAATTAGTTAGGATGAGACACTTCCAGAGATATCAGCTGTCAAAAGTGCTACTGAAGCAAAAATCACAGTTAGTCACCAGCACCAGATCTTACTCACCAAACAGGTCTCAAGAATGTAAAGAAGGAATGCAAAGGAAAACGCAGGTATATAAAATATACCCACTTAAATGAAATGGTGACTGTATGATAACTAGTTTTATGAATGTTATGGCTATCAGTATTGGTCATACTGTATTAATGCAATCTGGAGATTCAAGATAAATGTATGCATCTTCAAGGAAGGAAGCTGGAATACTTGAAAATAATTTGATGCAAGTCTATAAAATAAGAGCATAATTTTGTATCAATGGGGGTGAGCACTGCTAAAATAAGTGAGGTTACACAACTCCTCTCCAGGTAAAAACAACTAAGATTAGGAAAGGGTAGCGATATGAAAGATTAATGGAAATACACTGAACTATCCATGATGGTAGTAATTAATCATGTCTATGGTATGTGTCAGTATCATTGCCAGTAACAGATCTAGATTATTTTAAGGGAATTTGCAGTAATCCCTTGATACATACATAAACTGATCAGATGCATCCAGAAACTCTTAAGTATATGTTCTTTATAAATACAAACGGAGAGATGTGCAATTGCTCAATAGGCCTTATCCTACAGAATCCCCTTATTTAAAATCAAGCTGAAAAATTTTAATCTTTTTGGTGGACTCATGATTTTATTGCTCCTTTTTTTTTTTTTTTATGCTAAATTAAATAGTGGGTTGCCTATAATGCTAATCATAAACCAGTTCAGCTAATTCAGTCTTTGACAGTCTGGAACAGAAGTTACTGCCTCACTTCATTTTGTTCCTTTGTGTCTATGCCTACTCCACCCACCTCCTTGTAAGCTTTCTGAACTGAGAAGCTGCTTCTCCTCCTTTTCATCTTTTACCCTTTTTTCTCTCTTCACTTCATGCCCTGGTAAATGGTAAAGATAGGAAAACCATGATGGTTTTCTGTGCTTCAGGGTTCCTCATCATGGGAATGGTCAGCAGCCAGTAATCTCCAAAGAAAGGTTTCCCTGACCAGCATCCCAGCTGTGCTCAGACAGATCAGAGATTCAGAGTAGGCTTTTAGTGATCAGCAAGATTTTAGAAAAGTTATTTGGCACCACAAGAGAATTTTTAAAGTGTTAGAGAAGTTCATAGCTGAGATTATCCTGAAATTTAACTACACTCTAGAAACTGTTAGCAAAATGCAGCCAAACATAAATAAGCTCTCACAGGGGTTATGAATAAGCTAGATACTAAAACCCTTTATCACTTTTGTCAGAAGGAACATGTTTTAGAAGGATAGAACTAACTTCTCTACCAAAAAAAAAAAAAAAAAAAAAAAAAAAAAAAAAAAAAAGTATTAGTGCAGGTAGGAAGTAAGTTGGTTATTGGTCTCTAAGAATGAACTATTACCTGCTTCTGCTTACAAGTAAACAGGACATTTTTAGACAGTACTTTTACCATGTTTCAAAATTTTTCTAAATCACTTTGAGAGTATCTTCAACCCCTTTGGGGGAGGGCTGAGTGCTGTATATCTGTTTTTTTGAATAATACATACACAAGTCTATAGCTTTATGTGGAACAAACACAATATTCCTTGTGACCAAATATCTAATTAATCCTAAAAGACTTAAATTTTCTCTAATGTCTTTACTAAAGAACAATTATTTATTTCTTCATTCTTTAACATTTATTCTAACTGCTGCTGAAGTTTATTTGATAATGAGGTTACCTACCACCGTTTGCTGGTGCTGTCACATGAAATAACTGCTACAGCTGATCCAATTAGTCTTCAGCTCCACTGTTTGAACCATCTGCTGCAATAAATTGATATTGGGTCTTCCTGCTTGAAAGGCATCTCCTTTCACTTCTTGACTGTGGAAAGAGCAGGAAGGAGAAGGAAGAAAGATGGAGACTATATTATATTTTACTAGAGCTGCCTGAAATTTTGAAAGAAAAAGAACCTGTGTTTAGAGGAACAGGTATACACTCCTCAGTATGGTATTAAAGGTAAATGTAGTGAACCACTCATATCAAAACAACATTACATGAATTTTGAGATGGTTAAAAAATTTTTAGCTGTTAGACATGCATCTCAAAAATTCACTAATTCTTTACCTCTGGAGATTAGTATAAGAACTGTGAAAGATAGAGAACTTATTTATTTGACTCACATATGGTTGTTGGCCTTCTTATATATCTTTTCACTGGACTTGATATCCTAAAACCAAGACTTGGGGACTACCAAAGAATTAGGGCATTTGGAAAACGTTTTGAGATACAGCATGCTATAATATTACCAATTCCCACTTTCTCCAAAAACAGATTATTCACTGAACATTTGAACAAAAAGTGCTATACCTTGTTCAACCAAAGGGATGTATCATATTTATATGTGAGATCATAACCATATGTGCATTTTAAATGCATCTCACCTACACAAATAGAAACTTTGAGTGGAAGCTTATGAGAAAATTCTTACTGAGAACAACACAATTGAGATTATATTCTTACACATGACCTTGATGACTGCTGCTTTTGTTATTATTGTTTTGGGTTATTGTGGGTTTTAAAATACTTCAAACTATTTGCTGTGGTAATATACTTATACCATCTATGCCCAGCTGTTGTCCTTGTCTTTATAAATACAATACTTCCACGAAAGTGCGTAGAAATTTACGAATTCTTAACTCTTAAACTTTGGTGATATGAGTAGACATGACCCTCATGAGGAGTTTTAATACTTGTGTTCAAGCAACTCTCTCTCTCCTGGGCTTTAACCAGTTGGTGGTTGTCCTCTGAAAAAATTTACTACTTTGAGATGGAGGAAGGAAATAAATCATCAGATTGTCTATTAACATATTTCCAGTTTTATTTTTTTCCTTTTTTTTTTTTTTTTTTTTTTTTTTTTTTGTTCATATTCTTTCTCTAGGTTTTTCATGAATACATGAAAAGGACAGCAGGTCCTTAAAAATATCTCAATATACACAAATGTTGTGCTCCCTAGCTAATAAAAACTCGGACTTAGCTTCCCAAGTTAATACATTCCCAGCACATATAAGATCACTGTCACTGTTAAAAGGTAAAAGCCTGGAAAACAGTCAAGACAGTAGAACCAGGTATTCTACATAATCTAGTATCAAACTAATGTGATGACAATACAGAAATCATCTTAGACTTGACCATCATGGACAGCACAGTGTCAAAATCAGCTGTTGGGAAAAGCTGACATTCTTTAATAGTACATGAAAATTAGCAAAATAAATATTAAAATTAGAATAATATCTAAAATCAATAAACCTTGTTCTAGTACGTTGTACACAATTCAATCCCCTAAAAAGGTGCTGGTAATATCTTGAAAAGAGCCATTTGTTTATTGAAAAAAATAATAATTTTAAAAGCTTAACTAAGGAATCTTACTTTTAAAGGAGTCATTGGTTGCTGTAATACTGACAACTATAGATATTAGAAAAAGCACAGCTTCTGTAACTCTTAAACTTAATTATTTCAGTCAGAGGCAGTTCTAAAATACGGCTTTGTAAGGATGGATCTTGTGTTCTTGAAGCAATTATTTTCTTATTTTTATTTTTTGTTGTCAGAGAACTTATAATAAATCAACAAAGTACACTGAAAACAAGCTATTAGAGATAGCTTGTTTGATTATTATATTTTATGCAGGGAACCTATGGGTTTCAATGATTCATAATTTTGCAAAATTCCGCATTTTAGATACAAGAAGGGGAATCTTTAATATAAGAAAGGCTATGAAGTCTTTTTGTGTTACAAAAACTTTGGTAAGTGAAAAAACAGTGATTTCTCCCAGCAACAGTATTTAGCATTTGTCAAAGACTTTTTATTTAAATTTCTATTAGTTACTCTCTGAATAGTCACAGTATTATTGTTAATTAACCTAGGTCATCTTCTCCAACAATGACATGGCAAACTAACTTTGGTAATCCAGGTAGAGGCTAATTTCTTTTTGTCTAATTGCCAATAGACTTCATAGAAATAGAAGAGCTTATTTATATTATTTTCACACAGAAAGATTCCCTAAATATTATTAATGTCCTATTTCACTAAAATCATGCCGTTTCCAATATAGAGCTTTTCCAATATACCAGTTGTTGTCTTCTAAAATTCCAACTGTGAACAAACAAACAATAATTAATAATCTACAAACATAAATCATTGCACACAATATTAAATGAATGATAGTAACTTACATTTAACCTTAAGAGCAGAAAAAAATGCCCCAAAAGACTTTTTCAGATTATCTTTTTGTAACAGAGTGTCATTTATATCCATTACTAGACTATGCAATCATCCCTGTCCATTCCTTTACATGCATAGTTTCCTTTCAGTGCCTTGAGTCCCAGGGATGATACAGTAATACAGTATTATTATTATACTTATATATAAAAATAACTTTTCAGAGATGTGGCTCTTGGATACAGATCTGATCTAGTGAGATCTTCAAATTTATTTTTGAAAGTTTCTTCCATGCATGATTTGCCTTGAGATTATAAATTTTAATTATCTTTAACAAAAAAAAAAAAAAAAAAAAAAAAAAAAAAGTGCTAAATCTATAACCTTTTCTTATGTTTTACATCAGCAGCAATGGCATATGTTGTTACTGTTTGACAAAGCCAATGAGAAAAATTAATGTCCTTCCCCACTATTATACATGTGAAGGCATGACTTGTACTCTTCCTTACACAATGCAACAATGAAGTGACTCACGTGTCATAAGGTAAAGACTCAGACTCATTTATTTAGACTCCAGAGGTAGAGCAGGAAAAGTAGAAATATTTATCTTTTAGGCAATCCATAACTGGAAAACAGTAAGTCAAAGGCTTTATTTTAATTCTACTGAATGTAGTTGCACAAGACACACTAATTTCTGAAGCGCATATACTGGGAAATTAGTTTCCATTTTTAGTTGTAATCAAAACCTTTTGGCCACTGCTACATCCGTGGCATACCATGGGCATGAGACTGGGAAAATGAAGATGGAGAGCAAGTAGGTACCAAATAATACATAAAAGTTGGGCCTGCATCTCCCTCCATTATGACTTTTTTTTTTTTTTTTTTAAAAAAAAAAAAAAGAAAATTGGAAAGATTTTTATTCTCTGAACTGATTCAAGATGTTTATGTAATAATAGGCTTGAATAGGTAGGGTGCATACGCAGACATATAAACACATACAATTTGATTGTTAACAAACATGTAAAATATTTTATTACCTTAGGTTTTAGAATACGATTTTCTCTCTCATCACATGAAAAAAAAGAGATCCCCTTGTACTGAAACAACCATTTCTAATCATACTCTGCTACAGATTTTTCTCACTACCATGTTCTTAGCACTTTCATTTAGTTTTAGAATGCATCAATTTCCAATTAACTTTGAAAAAGATTGTACATTAATAACCTCTCAGCAGTATCTGTACTGTAATTTCTTTTGCTGACATCAGTTCTTTCTGGTACCTTCTGAAATGTATGAAGCTGTCCTCATATGGGGAAAATTCAAACGTGAAAAAGGTTTTATTCCTAAAATACAAGTAGAAAAATCATGTTAACATTTTATTATCTGTCTTCTCAACGTTTGTATTGGTTAATTTTTTTTTTCATATTCTCACTTCCTTTTATTTATTTAGTTTTATTTTCATACAATAAAAAAATCTAAAAGATTGTTGCAATATGTCATATAATTGAATTGATCTCCCCACCTATTCAGCACAATATAAAGCACATCCAATTTCCAATCTTCTATGATTAAAATTTAGATACATAAATATACTAGTATTTGCAGGAATTCTGCATGAACCTCTAAACTTCACATTGACAGACATCATGAAGATAAAGTTATAGGGATTCATAATGCTTATCATTAGATAAAGTATTTTTCTAGTTTTTGTGAGCAATTATCATGTTTGTGGTACCAGGCAGGCAATAGTCCAATTTGCCATATTCAGTGGGTGAAGATGCAGTGTATACTATACATTATATACAGATACTTTTACAGATAGATATTAGTGCAAGTATTGCTGCAGAATATGAGCATAAAGCTACTGTATACTTTGGTAATTGAAAAGTACCACATGACAGGGGTTGCTATGGTATCTGCAAGCGTGACAATTTTATAAAGCAATACTACAAAGGGGTATACATTTCCCTGACCATTTATGAACATACATGCTACGGATAGTTACTGCTTTGAAAATGAAAACAGTTTATTACATTGCTTCAGATATATTTTTTGAAAAAAAAATAAAAAATACAAAAAAAAAAAAAATAGTGTTTTCTTTTTAATTGGCTGTCCCATTCCACAAAGATAATCATCAAGATTGTTGTAAAAGAGAAAGCAACAGAAAATGCAAGTGCATAATACATCCGGCACTGCTGTTTTTCTGTTATAAATTGTTGATGAAGTGCCATTCCTTGTTTCCATCAAACGTTATTCTTGCAGCAGAGCTCCTGTGTGCTTCAGCATGCAATTTCCCCTCTCCAGAGGGATGAGAATGTGCCGCAGTTTACTTTGCTTGGGTTACACTGCAGTATGATTTTTTTTTTAGGCAAGCGCTAAGATACACGTGTTTCTCTGAGCACCCGCTGATCAGTAAGGAAATATAAAATATGCTAAGTAACGGAGACTGCATGCTGGATCACACAGACAAACCTATCTGTGCTTAGAGAATGAAAGAGATGGGTACCATCCTCCACTGAAAATATGTTGCTAATGCAGAGGTTTGTGAGCCATTATATATTCCTACACTGCAGACATTTCAGGATATTTCTTCTAATGCATTAAAAAGCTAGATAAGCCTTTCTGAATATATACTATACTACTGAATGAGTATTGTAAGAGTTTTCTAGGTCCAAAGAAAACCAAAGCACTTTTAACAATACTTCATGTTTAGGATTGTTTGACATGCAAATAAGACACATACTTCAATATTTGACTCTTTTAGAAGGTGGAAGCTCTTTTATATGTGCACAGTGGAACTGAATAATGCATATTAACAAAAGCAACGTTATCTGTGGAATTCCCCAGCGCATTTAATAGACACCCTTAGGTTGCATTTTAGTAAGCTGGACAAGTGTGACAGTTCCTAACATCATGTCAGCTCTAGATAGATACAGATTGTTGTGCAGAACCTAAATGCAAAAGCTGCTAGCCAGGTCACAGAAGTATTACCAATGAGGCTACCTTTACAAAACAAGATGAATTATCATGTCCACTAGAAACAAACTAACTAACAAACAAACAACAACAAAAAATATATAAAATCTATAAATTATGTGCAAAGCTATAGGATATTCTCTGCATCAGTGACTGCAATTTTTATTTCTTTATTCTGTGGCAGAAGACACCATGAGTACTACAGTCATCTGGTAGGTGTTTGTGCCCTCTACTGGATGCTGTGAGGTTTAAATTTTTATTGTAAGTCTTAAAGCTAAAGGAGAAATGCTCTTTCAATGAATTTGATGTATTTATGGTATTCAAGAGCATACATTTCTGCTTAAAAATAATCCATGTGTGTGTGTGTGTGTGTGTGTGTGTGTGTGTAAAAGAAAGAGTAAAGAAGGCTCTTTTCTCAAAAAAAATTTAAGGGAATCTTTCTTACTCTTTCATTCTCTGTGAATTAGGATAGTAAGAGAGTGCAGAGACCTCCTGCTGTGGGAGTTTTGCTTAATGTTTTACATGCTCATATATGACTGCACCATTATGCTGAAACATCTCTCTTGTGTCAATACTAAAACATGAATATTCTTTATACCTGCACATTAAGGAGGGAGACTGCAAGTCATCCATCTGCCATTATAGCAAATAACTTCCATGTGTACTGGAATAACTTCAAAGACATATAAAAGGATCAAAGTTTATTCAAATATTGTAATATTTAAATCTGCAAATATATTACTCTTTTTGCAAAGAACCAAAAAGTTTACAATTGGACTCAACAAAAATGGTGAATGACTTCACTTAACATTTTGTTTATTGAAACCATAATCAAACTGATTTTATAAACGATCTCACATACACTTCTGCACATTACCAAATTTGTAGTAAATTTTTACATAAGCATTCAATGCTTATTCCACATAAAATTTATCTACCTACCTATCCAGCACTGACTTAAAACAGTTTTGTCCTTCAAACAGCAATTCAATGACCAAGATTTTTTACAGAACATTTACACTACTGCTTTGTATAAGTATTCTCAGCAATTAAGATATTAGAACAATAGCTATTCTGGACATGGACACAAGCACAGAAAAGAAATGAACTGAAATTAGGTATAACTACAAAAACCATACATGTTGTCCTTGAAAATATAGCATACTTGAGGTTGTCTTTTTTTTTTTTTTTTTTTTCTCCCCTCCTGTTAGCTATATTAACCCAAGTATACAGTAGTCTTCACAGCAGATATGAAAATAAAATCATTAATTACTCCATGCACATGTCCACTTGCCCAACATCCCGCTGCCTGTTTGCAACCTCCTGCCAGGGTCCATGCTTGTAATGGCATCAGCTGAAATGGTTCACCCTTAATTTTAACAATTACTTGTTAAACTGTATTAACTTCATAAAATAAAAACACAAAGACTAAAATGAGTACATAAAAAGGTTATCTTTATTCTTTTGGGTTTTTAGCAATGTCATTACTTTTGGTAAAACAACTTCCTGCATGCAGTTCACCAGTACACTGCGAGTCAATAGTTTCTGTAAAAGCAGAAGCCCATCTATATTTTCTTTTGTTAGAAATGCAAGGTATTCCACTGTCCATTATAGAAGGTCACTATTTATTCTCATGAAGAAAGATTTTGAATAGCAAATAATATTTAGAACACTAGTACTGCAGCATGAATTAACGGGACCAGCAGACAGTGTGAGACTAACACAGGAAAAACAAGGTTTCTGTGACTAACAACCCGAAAATCGACAGATATCAGTATGATTTCAAAAGAAAGCCTTCCATCTTGTGTCACATACAAAGAACTACTTACTGATCAGAAAAAGATCTATACTATTTCTTTTAAAACTATTCCTTATTAAAATCTATTTTAATACAATTAGCAGATAATTGCATCTGCCAATTCACATTGTATCTTAGGTTTCCCAGCAATAAATTGTCACAGATAGAAAGCAATAAAAATGACTAACAGTGTGAACATATTTGTAGTATCCTCTCATATGTACAAAATGTTTAAAATGAAATTATTTGCAAAATAACATGAATAGATCAATATATAGAGATATATATTATAAAAGTTATTTTCATAGCCCCACATTTTTATCAAGTTAAGCAATATATTTATCCTGTGTGGTCCGGTTATTCACTGCATATTATTGATTACTAAACTCAAAGTAAAATCTATAATAACAGCAAACTATTGCTTACTGGTATGAGGAATGATGGTCTCAAACAGTTTTTTTCCTTTCTACCATTCACATGTCTCTCCATCTTAAACTTGAATAGCTGTAGGATAATAGCAGCAAGCATGCATCAGTTAAAGCTTCCCAATTATTTGGAGTATTACAGAATATATCAAGCTATCTATTGAAACGTTATAAGCTACACTTAGTAGGGTACATATTTGATGTAATAAATACAGTACTTAGGTCACTGTCTCTTTTCAAACAGATACCACTGTGTAAAACAATTGATTAAGAAACAGAGGACATTTTACTTGCATATGAAGTGTAAGCCTTGATGAGAAAAAAAAGTGATGTAAACCACAGTGCAGGACAAAGCTGATTCAAGCACATCCTTTCGGTCCCCTCAGCCTTATATGGAAGATTGCATTTCATGCAGTGTAAACATGACTAGAGTGCCATAGGGGTCTACGTATTAGGGGGTCTAAAACTTTTCTAAAAATAAAATAAAATAACTTTTTTAAAAAAATTACCACTTTATTTCAGTAATTTCCTATAGGCAAAATTTGGTGTTTACAGCTTTTCTGTGATAGAATAGTTTAAAACCCTCATGAACTAAGTGCTATTTTGTACCCTGATTTATTTATTTTTTGTAGTTTCATATTTTTCAAAACAGGAATTGCATGTAGCATGATTTATTTAAATAATTACCTGAATAGGACTTTGTAATAAATGAAGATTTAATAAAGAGATCAAACTACCAACCTTCTTTCTGTGAAAGTGATTCTTCCCTTGTTTTGTTTCCTGATAAATTATTTTTTTAAGCTCTGTTCTGTATCGTTTGCTGTTGAATTGATCTAGAGAGGCCCAAGAATCTGGAATCTTGTCTTTCTGCTTTTAGAAATGGTTGCTTAAAGACAACTATGTTCACATTATGATGACGTAATTACATATTCCTAACATTTGCATTCCTCTGAAAGAGTATTTACCTTTTTCCTTAACACAGTAGAATTACAAATAATAGTATGTGAATTAAAGCAAATGAGATCACCAAAAGAAATTATACAAATGGAACTTAGCAGATGAAATGTACGCAGTGGATACACTTATTCTACAAAATACAGACTTATGACTGGTAATTTTGCATTCCATTCAAGGTCAGTACAGTCCAAGAAGAAATTTAGAGTCTCCTCTCCATTAGTGTCAGCTGGTAATAAAGGCTACTTTTCTGGCAAGGTTGTTTCCCTCTTACATACAGGGTTTATAATGACAAGTCATTATCTTGGTACAGGCACTGACTGTAGCACTGGGTAAATATGTAAAAATTTGTCATTTTGGCATAATCCTCCAATAAAAGTATTATTGATAAAAATGTCATCTTCTCAGGCTGTAAACAGCCATCACAGACCATATATTTATGTCTTCTTTTACTTTTTATTTCCTTTTCTGTCTTTCCCCTTGTCTTCTTTTTCTGATTTGTCATCTTCATATTTTTCCTTTTCTGGTTTTGTTACACTATCATAAGAAGGTGGAGATGTCGTGGATGTAGTCATATCCATTTTCTCTGGAGGTGAGTTTTCATTTAGCTTACTAAAAATCATATCTTTTTTGCTAAGGAGATCAACCCCATCTTTGTGATACATATATAAAAGTTTCTTTATTGACTGCCTTAAAAGATAACATCTATAAGCACGCTGAATAATGGTAGCGGATAC
Source organism: Nettapus auritus (assembly GCA_011076525.1). Lineage (NCBI taxonomy): Eukaryota > Metazoa > Chordata > Aves > Anseriformes > Anatidae > Nettapus > Nettapus auritus. The sequence continues at coordinate 20,335,524 of CM021771.1, read as the reverse complement.
CTCCTCCTGTTTGCGTTTTAATGTGGTTGTGATTGGTTCATAGGAGACTTTAGAAGGATTGGCTGCCATAAAACGATCTTCCATCTGGATTCTGAGGGCATCCATCTCATCACTTTCCCCCAAAACACGCTTTGTGAAAGCGAACAAGATGTCAAGGCAGTGAATTCTGTCACCGCTTACCATGGGCAGATCCATTGCAATAAGCTGAATTGTGTTTGGTTTTGGTATATTAAGAGGAGGATCCAGAGAAGCTGCAAAATCAGACAGTTTGCTATATTCTATGAATTGTGTGGCATCTGGATCATATTTTTCCCAAACCTCATAGAACATCTCAAAGTCATCCTCACCCAAGGGTTCAGCACTTTCTTCAGTAGCAACACCAAAATTCTCCAGAATCACAGCAATGTACATGTTCACCACTACCAGAAAGGATATGATGATGTAGCTGACAAAGAAGAAAATCCCAACGGAAGGGTTGCCACAGTCGCCTTTAACAGAGCTCCCCGGATGAGGTTTGTCAGGGTCACAGTCTGGCTTCCCACTGTTCAGAATTGGGGCTAACAAAGCATCCCAGCCAGCAGATGTGGTGATTTGAAATAGGCAGATCATGCTGTTGCCAAATGTTTCAAAGTTGAACATGTCATCAATCCCAGCTTCCCTCTTAACATAGGCAAAGTTGGACATGCCAAATATCGCATAGATAAACATGACCAGGAACAGCAGCAGACCAATGTTGAACAAAGCAGGAAGAGACATCATCAAAGCAAAGAGCAGAGTGCGGATTCCCTTAGCACCTTTAATGAGACGCAGGATTCGACCTATTCTGGCAAGTCGTACAACTCGGAATAATGTGGGGGACACAAAATACTTTTCAATCACCTTAGCTAAAAACATACCTGTGAAAGATAAAAATAAAATTAAAAGGGTAACATAATCCACAACAAGAGTAAGAATAAAGAACAATTCTATCTGTGAAATTTCTGGAAATTTTAATTGGAGGAAGAGTCAACAGTTTTTAATCTGCTATTGGTAATTTGAGATTTTTTTTCGATCACTTCAAAGAAATAAGTATTAAATTTGATATGGAATTATTGAGCAGGTACTATTCTCAAGTACGCTTCATACTTCCTAAATAATCAGGAGAAATTAAAATTAAGTATTCCTTTAATCAATAAAATTTTGCAGAGATAAAACATTTAAAATATACTTTACTGTATTTCATTTGAAATGTAAGAGTTTCTTACCTACTATCGAGAGAATAACAACCACAAAATCAAATATATTCCAGCCAATGGTGAAGTAATAATATCGTAGTGAGAACAATTTGAGGACACATTCACCAGTGAAAAGGACAACAAATACCAAGTTAATCCAGTACAAAATATTTTGCATCAGTTCACCCTGGTCATCTGTTTCTATCATCATGGTGACCATATTAAGACAGATGAGGACCATAATACTGATGTCAAATGCTTGCTTTGTTACAATATCAAACACCAAGCCTTGCAATTTATTCTGAAGGGAGAAAAAAGAAAATGTAAGAATATGTTGCATGTAATGAACATTTTTTTCTGTCCTACTTCTTTGTTCCTCCCCCAAAATACACAACCAAGCAACAAGCTGAAAAATCTAAAAGCACTCTCTAGTAACTTCTGTGTTTGCCAGTTTTTTGTTTTCCCCTAAAAACCCAACAGACTTCTACTTTATCATATCCTTGGATTCTGTATTTCCCCAGGCATAACAACTATGAGAGACTTTTCCTGCAGAATATATACGTTTCTGCTTTGAATCAAGAGAATTTCAATTAGGCCTAAACCATTTTAGAGTTAAGGAAGACTTTTGGTAGTTAAGGTATTGTTGTTACCAAACATAGATGACATAAGAGTAGCACATATTCTTACCGTTGGTCTAGGTATAGGTTTTTGTGGTTTTTTGGAACCCAACTTCTTCATTGCATTATAGTATTTCTTCTGTTCTTCTGTCATAAAAATATCTTGACCTCCAAGGTAAATAATAAAGTAAAAACTGATTACAGCCAAGTCTTTAAATCAGTTAATTTACATTTGTATGAACCATGCATTCATTCTTACATGTTGATATAAGAAAAATAATACAGTAATTATATCAAAGATCATTAGTTTGCAAGCCTTGCTGGAAAAATGAAACAAATTAAGGAACTGAAATTGAAAACAACTTTTATCTGTTATTTAAAACAAATAACGAAAAAAAAACCAAAAACACAGAACTGGTTAAATATTATTCATTTAAATAAGTATGGAAAAACTTGTAAAAATACACATTGTATGTAAAACAATGTAAAAAAACAACTTTTAAAAATGCATCCATTGTATGGATGCATACATCATGAACTCCACACTGTAAATCAATCAACCAGACGTAAAAAAGCTTCAAAGGTAGAAAGGTTAATTTAGAGCTGACAGGTCTTCAGAGAGAAAAAATGAAGAGAAAGAAATTACTGACATTAGTTTTCAGAATCCCCATTTTATCATGTGAGTACAGGTATCTCTGTTGAGATGCTTGCTGCCACAGGAGTATTACTGTGCATATCTGGGGTATGATCATCCCCCTCCATCAACAAGGGCATCAAAAAGCATCGGTATAGTCCTGGGTTTTCTTGCCTGAAAATAGGTCAGCAATCTGAAGAGAATGCTATCAAAACTGTTGTATGTAATACTCGTTAAAATATTTTTGACAAGTAACTACTTTTCTTCCATGCACTTGATTTCAAATACATTCCAGGTATGCAAGATGCCGAAGCAATAACATTGGAAATTAATTTCAGTCACAGGTGAATGTGACTTTGTCAAATACTGTGTCAATCTTCTCAATCAAGTAATAATGAATCCAAACTTGTGTTTGAGCCTTTCAGCTATAACTACACACAGATATGAAGATTTAGAAATCAAAAGAGATTTTGTCAGTACACTCTCCTCATAAACCACATATTCAAGTAAAATTCAGGTATTAGAGACCTAGGGTTCTGGAAAAAAAAAAAAAAAAAAAAAAAAAAAAAGAAAAGAAGTGTGAATCTATCAGATTTTACCCATTTCAAAACAATAACAAAACAATGACAAAAACAAAACAAACACACACAAAACAAAAATAAATGAAAACAAACAAACAACCACAACACTTTAAAGGAACTGGCATTGAACTGGGCATTTCTGCTGCTGCCTCACTGATGTAATGGCTATAAATTGTGAACACTGCTGTCTCTGTGATTCACTGGGAGAATGTCTCAAGGTGAGATAGACCTTATACACCTTTGAGGACTGCAACAGTTACCAATTTGACAGCTAGTGGAATATATTTTCCCCAAGGCAACTAATGTACTGAATTTGGGTTGCACTCAGGGACCAAAGAAATGCACATAGTTTAACTACACAGTATATGGCAACATGTCTTTCCCATTCATATCCCAGCGACATTGCCCAAAACAGGTAGCTTTCCATGCTGTTAAGGCAGAACAAAGACAAGAATATTACTGGGTAACCACATGCTACATATCCTATGAATTTCTGTGAGCACAGGTACCTCTATACGTTCAAAAGACAGGCCAGGAATGATTGCTAATTAGCTGCATGAAAGTGAATAGTAGCACACAAATATAATGTTCCCCAGCCTATTTAATTTTTTTGGTGACAGTTACAAAAGCTAGAAAAGTACAAGGATACCACTATGCCAGAAAGAAACCTTCTTATACACAGACTGAAAAAAATGCCAATAGCATGTACATAGCTTCCTCAGTCTTCCTCTTGTGGGATCAGATGAAACTGAACCAACTCCTTTTAAGTCTTAAAAGCCTCTGATGCTATTCAATGTGTGTGTATGGGGACATCTTACTGGAGGATAAAGACGACCTCAGTTTTGTAAGCAAACTCTCTTATTTGGGTGTGCAGATAAGAGACTCGGAAGATCTGAAGCAGCAACATATGAAGGTACACACTCCAATCTCAAGTGGTAGGCTTTTTTTCCATGTTTCTTTCATGTTTATGACCAAAAACCCTGTAGTCAGATATACTGGACTGGCAGATTAAAAATAAATAAATAAATAAAAATCTTAACTCCAAGGGTTGGATTTCACAAGCCATGCTGGGAAACCTCTACAATATAGGCCAAGATCTCTCCTTCTGAGGGCTAAAGAGAGAAATCGACAAAAAAACTGAAGCAAGATGGAGGAAAAATCAGAAGAAATGAAACACTGCAAAGCTATGAGGAAAAAGAGGACTAAAAGAATTGCAAGACCATGGTTCCTATCCAAGAGACAAGTATTTCCATACTACTCCATGAGAGAATATATTAATACAACAGTTTATGCTCTCTGTACAGAGCACAGTGAGAAGAAAAGTACTGTCAAAGAGACAAAGTTAAAACCTCTCAGAATTCAAATGAGAATATAAAGACAGTCATGAAAAGTATAATATATTTATTTGTATCTTAGATTTCTTAAAATATTTAACCTTTTTCTGTAGACCATGACTGAGTACATTCCACTGGACTTAGTCAGGCATGATTATCCAGGAAACTTAGGGTCAGGATTAGATTACTTTAACACACCATCTGAAGAGTTTAAGAGGTGAAAAAAGTGTTGTTGTTTTTTTTGTTGTTGTTGTTCTTTTTTTAAGATTTTTTTTTACAAGAACTCATTCCAGCGTGCCATCTTCCATGTAGATTTCTATACATGGCATATGCAAAGATCCACTGGAATTTTCCATCACAGTAAGTCTAGCAGTATCTTTCCTTGAGTACAATGAATCAAATCTGACAAGCCATCTAGAATCACAAATGAGTAAAAGTCTAGGAAATAAGTCTATGTTTCTACAAAATTATGTTCTGCCTTGCTATTACTTCCAAATATGATTGGAAGTAATTCCAGCATGATTCTGTTTCAAACAGAACAGAATGTACAGAAAAATAAGGCTACTGTATACAACATTTAAAGTTTATAGACAGCAAATAGAATTTAACTTGCCGTCATTCCCAAATAGAACTTAACTTGCCATCATAGTCTGCATTTTGATCTACTTTAATCCTCCTGGAGTTCTTGACACAAACCTGTGTTCATTTGAATAACAGAAAACTTTTCAGTTGGAAAAATAAAGGCAAGAGAATGCATTTTCACATGTCAAGATGTTTTTCTCTTACAAACTCACTACCAACTTATGACACAGTTTTCCAACTCTCTTTCTTTCATCTTGCAGTACTGATCAATAGTTTCAGGATCCTTGATATATCATATATTATAATTTTGCTGGATGCTCAGTGACAATGAGGTATCATGACAATGAAACATGGTAATACTTATCTTCTTTTTTTGTTGGTTGAAGTTATCTATGATGACACCAATGAATAAATTTAGGGTGAAAAACGATCCAAAGATGATAAAGGCAACAAAGTAAAGATACATGTACAGGTTATCCTCATACTTGGGCTGTTTCCCTACCTATATAACAGAAAAACAGCAACACATCACCGATAACAGTGAAGACAAATTACAGAAGACTGAGCAGAAACAGAAGCTGCAATTAGATGGAAAGCAACAAGGAAAGAGAGAGGAGGATGCAGATTAGCTATTTTGGAGCATATCCTACACTTAAACTTTGATCTTGTAAATTTATTTAATACAGGCATCTGTGAATGCACATGCAGACCCAACTTTCTTCCCCTTTAAGTCTGCCAGCTCGTCTCTAATAGCACTTGATGTTTCATGTATAACCTACTAAATTTGACAGAAGTATGCAAGTATCAAAAGTAATTCAGCTCCTATGGATTATATGCAAATCAGTAGTTGGATAGAGGAGTGATGCAAATACCAAAAAAACGGAAAAATTTTGCAATTTTATTTTTTGAGATTGTCAGAGTGCAGCATGTAGCTCTGGATTAGCTACTGCAGGTGCTGTCATTTGCTTTATTTATTTATTTGTTTTGGAGACAAGAAAAAAATGATCTGTAAAATTGTACAATCTCAATGACAGAAATCCATAGGAAACTTAATTTCACTACTTATGTTACTCAATGTTATGAATAGATTACTTATTAATTTATTAAAGTAGCAAAACTATGTAGGTCTACTTCCACGTCTTTTTTTTTTTTTTTACCTATTTAAAATATTTGCAATTAATTACTTTATAACTTAAGATCTATGTAGAAAAATATTGGTATTTTTTATTTATTCTTTGTTTCTTTATTTCAACTACCATTCAAGAAGCATCACATCAACCTCGTATTTGCTTAAACTCAGTGAATTTTACATTGCACTTACTTCTCTAGAGTCAACAGCAGCATACATTATGTCCATCCATCCTTTAAATGTTGCCTAAAAACAAAGTATGTTAACATTTTCCATCAAAGCTTTAAATAAAAAGACCTCAAATATTGTAAACATTTTGAACTATAAAACACTTTCTTGCAACATATTTGCACACAGAAATAGAGGAGGATATTAAGAGATGGTGGTAAGAAATGAGTGATTTATTCACAAAAAAAAAAAAAATCATTTACTGTAGTATATTATTAATTACTAATACTTAAACTATAAACAAATTCTAGTCTTCAGTCAAATTCATATGAATTTTATGTGGATAAATATCTGAGAAAAACAGCCTTGTTGTAAACTGCAGTCTTTCTCTCATCTCCAAGTTTCTGACAGCAAAAAACTAGAGAAAGCCACCAGTGGTTGGCATTTTCCGAACAGAATATGCAAATAGTCCTAAAAGAAAGTCCGTAAGATAAGTAGTCTCAAGAAATCTAAAGAAAATGTAAAGTTTTAAATTGTTTAGACAGGCAGCTTCTACCTAGAAAAAGTAAGTTACTATTGCATTTACTATGTGAAAAGTTTTAATTAAATCATTTTATATGACTCAGAGAAATAAATTATTATTTAAAAATGCTGCAGCTATACTTTTAGCTACACTTTTACCTACACAGTCTAAAAAGTTTAGAAATAAGTTTGCCGTATCTCTTTGAATATATTGTATAACCTCTTTGCTGTCCAGTTTATGCACAGATTTTGTACCTCCTGTATTTGGTAAGAATGACTGTGAGATTACCGAAAACAACGTCTCTGTAGTTCAGGATGGTGGTAAGGGAATGAAAGTTCTGCCTGTGTGATTCTACAACGTCTACATATTTTCTACAATGTCTACATATTTTACCTTTTAACTAGCAAAATTCTTAGTATATACGAAGTACAAATGAAGGGATTAAAAACAGACACCCTCAATATAATAGATCTGTCTCAATACAGGCACCACTCTCTGATTATCCTGACTGATTTTTGTGAACAAAGCTTAAAAATTGCAGAACATAGTGTAAGCTGTGTCCTATTACAGGTGTGGAATGCAGAGATTATATAGCTCTATTATCTAAAACAGGTAAATAGTATCTACTACCATACACATTGAGATAACACATTTTAATATTTTCTACCAATATGTACATAATCCTTACGTTCACCTATGGGCTGTAGAAAATGAAAGAAAAGTTAATTATCAGCCTAAGGTGCCTAGTAGGTATAAAAAAAGTGTTGACTACAGCATGACACTGTATCTTATTCACAACATAGGAAAAAAATAACAATGTTTCTGCCCTGTTCAATATATCAAGTCTTCATCAACTAAGTAATTTTCTTTTAGTTGTGACAGGGAGAAGAGGTGTGACAGTGAGCCCAGACATCTTTTACTGAACGAAGTTACTGAATAAGTGGTGTAAATTCAACTTCACTGTATATAACTGAGTCCTTCACTGAAATATAATGCAGAATCCAGCATTTAAGTTACTACCTCCCTTTAATTCTCACAAAGAAAGCTGAGAATTTCCAGAGAAGACGAACTGCTTGAGTAGGAGGAGAAAAAAGTTATGAACAGAGTTACAGTTTACAGTACTGCAGTTCTGAAGTATACTGGCTAACCAGGCCCAACTGAGCTTTTGGACTTTTGGATGAGCAGCAAAGTACCACCAATATTAAATATTTCAGATTCTCCATCTGTTTTTGCTATTCCTGTGCTGAAAGGCAATGAGCAAAAACCATGTCTGTGGGAATCTGAGAAAAAAATACATTTTTATCAAGACCTTGTCTCAAGAGAAGCTGATCAGCACCTTTGTCCTCCTACCAGTTTTGTTGATTTCTGAACAATTTAGCCTGAAATGGTGTTCCAGAAAGTCACTTTTTGTTACCAGAAACAAGATAAAAAGACTAACTATTCAAACCCAAATAGGAAGTTGCCACAATACATGTGGCAACAGTAATGTTAATACTTATTATGAAAAATTTTCAGGAATTCAAATATTTCTACTGTTTATCAGATATAGTTAAATAAATTCAGGTGTGCCTAATAATCCAGGAAAATACTCCTGTCTGCCATGATATTAAAGTATAAATGTTTAGTTTACTGGAAACATTTCATAGCTGAACAATTCTATGGAAGATAAGTAACAAAGGCAAAGACACTGCTTGTCCTCTAGATCAGTAAATTATGCAATAGCCTAGTACCATTTAGAAATAGCTACTACTTCTCCCTTGAGCAATCAGATGGTAACTTTCTAGCACAATACTAGCTACTCACTACCAGCTGGCAAGTTTAAGAGAAAGAATAATGGCCAAGTGCTTATGAACACAAATGTTTTCCCAGAAGCAGTGTGTCAAGTGAACCTGATTATGAATACATGTTTCTGTCCTACTGGCTCCAATCTACACATGCTGCTTCTAAAAGAGGCTTGTGCTTAGATATCTAGCAGTAGTAAATTTGCCAACTGCTCATCTAGAAACAATCTACAAATTATCTAAAAACAAACAAATAAACAAACAACACTTGACAGACAACAACTAGACTGTGGTTAATAGGAATTATAAGAAGAGAAAGAACAGAAATGAAAAAGCGAATTTAAAAACTTTTTCCTTCATCTCCTTATTTCCATACCAGTAGTGTACTCTTTTTATTTGAATGAGCTGTAGAATGTATCTATTTGACTACCATGGTAGAAAATTAATCCTAGTTGCATTTATTTATTTATTTTAACTAGATTTTCTTCTGTGGAACGTGGAAAGATCACAGAATCATCTAGGTTGGAAGAGACCTCCAAGATCACCGAGTCCAACCTCTGACCTAACACTAACAAGTCCTCCAATACACCATATCACTAAGCTTTACGTCTAAACATCTTTTAAAGACATCCAGGGATGATGACTCAACCACTTCCCTGGGCAGACTATTCCAATGCCTAACAATCATTTCCATAAATAAGTTTTTCCTAATATCCAACCTAAACCTCCCCTGGCATAACTTTAGCCCATTCCCCCTTGTCCTTTCATCAGGCATAGTAGTGGTAGCACCAGATAGCAGTGGTTGGGTGCAAAAGAACTTTATACTCGTGACAGATATTAGATATTTCTCCTCTTGCAAAATTGCCATAGAATCTATCAGATTTTTACCACAATCAATAATAAATAGCTTAACAGAACACATTTATAAAACCAAATCCTTTATCCACGCATATATTGTAAAATAACATTGGAAATTATGGAACTGAATATTACTGCTACAAAATTTAAAGCTGGAAAATTAATTTATCAACATTTATACACTTACGACTTGAAGCAGAGAAAGATAACCAGCTCCAACATTATCAAAGTTTACTTTCACATTTTTCCATCGAACATCTGTAGCAGTACTCATAAGATTTTCACATTCAGTTACATTATCAACTTCTTCTGGTAGGAACTGAGCACCAGTTGTGGTGTTAACACAGTTAAAAAACTTGCCAGCAAACAAATTTACTCCCATGATGCTGAAAATTAGCCAGAATGTAAGACAAACCAGAAGTACATTCATAATGGATGGGATTGCTCCAGTAAGAGCATTCACAACCACCTAGTAAACAAAAGAAAAAAGCTTTTTAAAAACTTTATGCACATGCCTATATATAAATATTAGCAATCATTTATTTTTCCAAATAAAGCAGATTTAGATTAAATCATTAAAATACATTGAAATAATGCCAATAAAAATTGAAATACACATAATAAAACAAAGCACATTACTACGTGCCTTGCTAACTCACATGCAGATTGGAGTTCCTCGGTGATTTAATAATTTATTAAGCATATTTTTATGAATTTGTTTTACACATTATTTCATGATTTCCTTTTTTCTTACCCTCATGCCTTCAAAGCGTGACAAAGCTCTTAGAGGTCTCAAAGCTCTTAATGTTCGGAGGGATTTAATTGCACTGAGTTCTGCGAAACCAAGGGCATGAGCTACTAAGCTAACCAAGGAGACCTAGATGAAAGAATATAAAATTAACATTTTTAAATTTTAGAATAGCCACACAATACAAATATAATGCCTACTGGAAAGAAAACCAATCTGAGTATCAGAAAAAAATATATAAAGTTGCCTGTAAACTAAAAGAGACTTTGTAATATCTGAAACTTTAATAACAGACATGTTATGCTTATATAAAAATGCACCTAATACTTTTACAAAATGCAGGGCATAGGCTGCGTTGAATTACATGCGACATTTTTCTCAGGTATTACCGTCTGAGACAACATACCAAATAGTGTATTTGCATTTCTCGTAAGTTCTTAATGGTGAGGAATTCATCCAACATTTTAGTACAAACCACTGCAATAGGTTAGGAGGACTACTAGAAATTAAAACAACGAAGTGCATCATTATATACAATAGTATATACAAAGTATATATATATATATATACAATAGTATATACGAAGTATATACAATAATATATACAAAGACACACAACACAAAGGAATAAATGGATTCAGAATTAGTGAAAGAACAGCTGAAAAATATATATATATACTAAATAGGGTAAATCCATTGCATTTGTTGATGAATGCAACGCTTTACTCTTCCACTTCAATGACACAAAAATATTCCCAGTCCATCGGAAAGGGAATACCACATGGAGTTCTGACACTGGTTACAAAGGATACGTGATTAGGTATGTCCATAGATGTGTAAATGTTACACCAAAATTTTGCAGTGAGTTCAAATGGAAGTAGTAGCCAATTAGATTCAGCACTTAAAAAATTTCAAGCATTCTTTCACTTCCATCATCAGCCCCCCTGAAGTTTGTGAGGGCATGACAATCTGGATAATAATAATAAAAAAAAGTTGAATAAACTCAGTCAAAGCCTGTAATGTACTAAAAGCCGATACCATTCTGCACGCAACTTTCAAGCACTAAACAATACTCTTGAGACTGATGATTACAGACATGATAAAATGTGACTCAGCAGCATTTGCTTCTACTAATTTGCTCTTAGAACTAATTCACATAATAGCCAATATATGAATAACTAGTAATTAATATTTCCTGCAGATGGTAAGTCATCAAAGCGGTATATGGTGAGTCAGACAGGACACTTACAAGCATGAATACTACCTGTATGGTGGGCTACATAATTAGAAATGTTAGTACAATTACCTAAAAGCAATGCACTCAAATGCATGTAACAGCAGACAGCAGTTTCCTGGAAAACAGTAGCTGTGACAGTCACAAGAGTTATGACAGAGTTGATAACTTAATTGTGAGCTATGGCTCTACAGACTACCACAACCTGGATATTTAAAAGTCTTAATATCAAGTGCCAGAAGAAAATCTATGTTTATCCCCATTTGAGAAAGAGAATTGCTTCCAGTGTCTAAAGCTCAAAATTGAAGTTAAAAAGTCTAAGAATGATTAACAAGCTGTGATATGTTATAGCTATTTGCTTTAGAGTACTGAAGTAGGTTAACCAGTGGCACATTATAAAATATATAGAAAATGAGGAGAAACTGGCTATTTTTTAAAATGTCTTTTAAATGTAGCATGCAAAGTCTTAATAAAATCAGGAGTTTTTAAAATCAAGATTCTGTAAATCACACTAACTAGATAAAACCAAAATAAAGATAGGGAACTCAACATCTGTGCAATACGTGAAATACAAGTCAGTGATCGGTACAATACATTATCATGGATGACTGTATTACTGCATTTATGAAATAACTCACCTAAAGCTTTAAAAATTCAGCAGCTGAACTAACTATAGTTAGGCCAGGTAGTTCACAAGAAGAAACTTTCCATTTTCACAGGAAGATCCAGAAAAAGAACACACTGAGTGCAGAGGCCTTTCTTTATTTCAGCAATTCTAATTCCTATACAAACTCAACTATAATACTCAGTTTCAGAATAATGTTGCTTATTTAAACTCAAATGCTAGAGAAACATTTATGGTAGAAAGCATTAATCCATCGAGACTTTAAGGAATAAAGATAGATAACCAGATTTTCTTAGTGATAATACAGTTACTATATTTACATAGAAAGCAATCCTCTTCCTGTATGATTAGTACATTCCTACTTCATGTTGCCATAAGAATATCTTTCTTCAGAAAGTGAAATATAATTTTGCATTTTTTTTCTGCTTTATTTATTTTAAAAGGGGAAAATGGAGAGGCAGGATAGTTCATCTCATGATGTTGTTTGTGGGTGTGCAAAGACGCATGGATTTGTTTTTGTTTGTTTGTTTTCTTTTTAAATCTCCTCCTTTTCCTCATATATGACCACAGTTTGGACACTACCTGATAGCAGCTCTAAGCTTTCATCTATATATAAAAGTGCTAACTGTAACATTTCTGTGATGTAAAATGACAATATTAGTATGTACTTTCTCCAATACAGTAAATCTAATAGGTGTATTGTAACAAAAGGAAAGGAAAAATACATAAAACATAATGTTATAATAATTTTGAGACAGAATCCATCCTCCTCAGCTACACTTCAACTTTCTGTTCTCTTAACTACCAAATTGCAATTACAATGGACAGAGAAATGCAAATTCAAGCATCACAAGGTTCTGGAAAGATACCATCTTAGAAAGCCAGCAGGAGAAGAAAACAAGAAGAAAAGAAAACTTATTTCTCTAAGAAAACATGTTAATTCTCATTTCATTAAGTTGGCCCATTTTCTCCAGTTGGGGATTCCCCCCACCCTTATAATTGATGTTAAAACTGAAGCACAGTTAAATGAGAAAGACTGATGAAACTACTTGTACTTTTCTTCCATCCCTACCACCGCCCCCCTCCCCCCCAAAAATGTATTAAAATATATAATATATAATATAAAATATTCTAGATTCCAGATTCCATCTGATTAGTTTGCCTCACCTGTTCGTTGAATTTCCCCTATAATATCTATGCAAAAAGAACCCCTTTACAAGAACATATGCTAATATCATGCAATGTCATTAATTTCATTAATTTCTTTGGAGTGCACTTACCTCACTTTATTGCAATTGTTGAAAAACATTAATACTTTCACCTAACATCTAACTTTTTTTCTCTTAGAATAACTCAGAGAAGCTAAAAGGGACATTCTCTATGATCTGAGACATCGTCAAACAAAACCAAAGTAATTTCAGCTTCCAAAACAAGAATCTAAAATCATAAGTCAAAGAAAAATGGAAGAATTGCATTGAAATTATTATTTCAACCCAGTAATAGTAAAAATGAGGATTGCAAAATGTTAGGAATCATTCATCAGCAGCGATCCATAAGCTATCACTACTTTGTTTTCCTCAAACCTTATCCTTACTTCAATTGCTGCCTCCTTACCCTCACCTTCATCTTTTGCTGTCTTCATGACAGCCTGATTTTCTCTCCCCACAGTTCTTAACCAGTGACTCATTAAGCTCAGGATCAACTGTCCTACACTAACGGTATATTCTCACTTAAATCTCCCTCCCTCTCCCTTCTGTGTCTTCACCGAATCCAGAAGACTTAAGACTTTTCAGATGATACACCTCAATCACTGACTGGGACCCAGAGCAATATAACAGAGACAGAAGAGATGGAGTTCATGACAACATAGTCAGATTTAGTTACTTATGGAACAATTGCAATGGAAACCTGTTCACCAGCATGTCATTTTCTCTTACATTTAACCCAATTTGTATTCTTCACTGCATATCATATATCACATATATATCACATAGTAGATATACAATGCAACCTGCCTAAACAAAAGCAATGTGCTACTTAGAGACTATAGTACCTACATCAACAATCAGGAAGTCCAGCCAGCACCAAGCATTAGTGAAGTAAGTTTGGAAACCATAGGCCACCCATTTTAGCACCATTTCCAGAATAAAGATGTAAGTGAATATTTTATCAGCATATTCTAGTATGGTCTTGATAGTCTTACGCTGCTCAATATATATATCTTCAAAAGCCTGTAGGAAATATAGGTTGTATGTAAGTCAGACATTCATAGGTCTTTACAAACTAGAAATTAAGCCACAAGAACAGAAGAAAAAAAGGCAAGGTAAAATTGCTGACATCTTTATATGTTTTACATTGAAAAGCCAGGATATACTTGTAGTCTGCTTATGCAAAATTTTAGACTTTATTGTCTCCTGACAATGGGATTACAATATAATGATTGAAGTTGCCAAAATGTTTTTAGGAAATTTGAGTAATAGTCAACACAGAATGACAATTAACAGAAGTGAATAATAAGAGAACACGAGATCAGTATCTGTACTACTTCTGGAGATTATTCTAATTTACAGCTGAATAACTGTTCCAGTTACTGCATAAAACTTTTACATCATTTTGTATGATTTTCATAATTTCTTAAACAAGAATTTAAACAATCATCTCAATAACCACTCACACATGCATCACCTTGTATTCATCAAAAGCTGATCTGCAGAAGGTTATTTGGCAGCAGAATTTTAATAATTTATTTTATATGCACTGGGAAAATATTTTAGGAACTTCATTCCAAGCTCTCTTTCAAACGAACTCTGATTTTTTTCTTTATGACCACAGATGTGTTATAACCATGTTTTTGATAAAACATTCTTCATGGACACAGTTTTTATGCGTGTACTTACCAGAGCACCACTACTGAGAAGAATCATGAAGACAATGAATGTTTCAAACCAGTTATGCTCTACTATCCTGTAGCATGTTTTTCTAAGGTTCCACCAGATTCTTCCTTTTGTGCTTTCTATGTTGCCTTTACAGCATTTAAACTTCTGTATACAGCCTAAGAATATAAACAACGACAAGCCACTTTAAGGTAGAATTCTCATTATTCTGAAACAGCAATATCACTTTCATCTAGCTCCTGTTTCATGAGGTAGTCAGTGTTTCAAATTACTGGATTCTGCTTAAAGCATCCTTGCCTTCTTGATTTAATATAAAAGAAGGCTTGCATTGAAGTGATTTATTTTTTTTTCCTACTACCCTTATACTCCATTAAGCTTAGAAACAAAACTAGTTGCCTAATTGAGGTAATTCTCATTTATAAACACGTTTTTAATCTATATACAGGGAGCACATTAGAATATAATCTACAATCTACATCTACAATATAATCTACAAGCTATAAAATAACTTCCAGATTCTCATCCAAGGTAACCTAGTAAGAGTTGACTTCTTTATCCTAGATTTCTCTCTTCAAAATTGAAAATCCCTGCTTGAGCAGGTACATGGAAGTTACATAAACAGTATGAAAATGTCCAAATAAATGTCAAAAAAAAAAAAAAAAAAGTATAGGTAATTTAACAGGATATATATTGGTACATTTTCAATTCTAATAACTATTTAAATCGTATATTGAAACGTTATTTTCCATTAATAATATTTTAAATAATTTATATTTTCACTTAAGATAATTTGAAGAACACATTGTAATTTCTCAGATAAACATGAGTAGACAAGAGCAATATATTCTAAGTATAGTGGATAAACTTTTCCACATGGTACAGATTCGTGATAGACATCCACAAAACAAGCCTCACCTTGGAGGGCTCTCTGCCATATCATGGGACCAGCCGTCACATTTGCACAGCCTACAGTCTCTAAGAAGCATGTGAACCTCACTACCTGGCTTTCCTTTCTATATGATTAATCATTTTTAAAGAAAAGTAACCAAGTTTAAATTATTTTAATGGGTCCCAAAGGCAGTATTCTAGTTTTCCAATGAGTGTTGTTAGGTTTGTGTGCTACAGATTACACTGAATTTCATCATCTCACATAGAACTACCACCATGATGAAAAGCATGATGTACTTCACTTCAACTCCTCAAAATGCCTACATAATGGAAAAAATAACTCTACATCAAAAATAACAGATAGCACATAACAAAGAATTGTAATAAAATATAAAAGTATTTGAGAAGTGTAAATATTTTTAATTAAGAGCGTGCACATCGCCCCATATTCTAAAACATTATTTAAAAATAAATACTCCTAAGGACAAAAGCCCTAGCCTAAGTCAAATGTGTCTTTATAACACTACATCAAAGGCATAGCTGATAAATACATGACAATAAGAGCATTAACGTAGAACATATTTTATTTTGAATGACTTTCTTTTAATCATGACTGAAATGGAAGGTAAAACCTGTAATATCACAAAAAAAGAAAAAAGCTCCTATATGGTAAATTTCAGTAGTCTATAAAAGGATATTGCTATGCAGAACTAAAACAAACAATCTTCTAAGGGCATTCAAGTATGACATTAGACTTCTTTACTTGAATGAAAATGTAGGATCTCTTTCAACCTATTTGACTCACCTGTTGCATCCCTCATTATATTTGTGCACATACATATATATTATATTATGCGTATACCATCCTGCCCCCAGTCATTAGTGAAATGTCAAGATAATAAGTCTGTTGTCTGAGTCAGCCTTTCCAAAATGTGAATCATCCACTGGATTACTTTCTAGCACTATGGAGGGAACACAGGTAATCACATGACTCTGATTTAAGAGTCTCTCTTAAGAGTCTCTTCTCAGTGAAGCAACGCAAATTAAGTGGAGTGAACCTGATTTACAGTTTGGTCTCACAGATTTCACTAACTAGACTGGCATTTAAATCAATAGGAATACTGATTGCTAAGAATCAGTTTATAAAATTACATCTAATATGATAGGTTATCAAACACACATTTAATTTTGCATCACAAAAATGGCTCCGTTGTCTTCAGTACAACCATCTACAAACAGCAAAATTAATCATACCCTAAGACTTAAACAAGGATATGGGAACGCATTAGAGGATAGTTTCCTTGGACTGTGAATGGTTGTTGCAAACAACTCAAATGTAATTGCTAACCCCACATTTTATTTCCATACCTTCTGTAAAACATGCCTGTAGCTCTGATGCTTTTTCTGGTTCAGTCTCAGCTTTTTCTTCTCCAAAGAGAGCTAAATTAACTGTACTGCCTTCAGATGAGCTGGAAAAATTTAGCTTCTGAAAATAAAATTCCATAGTAGCAGTTATACTCTAATAACTTTCACATTTTTGGAACTGTAATTAACATTAAGCATGCAACACAGTGTACAAGTAACAGTAAGAGCAATACTTGTCACACACAAACATCCACATATAGCAGTCAATGCTGTTGAAATGTGCATAAATCATCCAACTTTCTACCTATAGATTGCAAGGTGTATCATGTAATCTTTCACTGAATTTCAGAATTCCTGCTCCAATTACAGTACTATGTTAGCATTCCTTGAAGCTAACTACTACCAAGTAATTTTTTGATACATACTCCATTTATTTTGTGTTCTACTGCTGTTTTCTTAAAATACATTTCCATTGCTATTTTTTAAACCAATACGAGTTATAAAGTATGCTTTAAGTTCATTTATCTTGGTAACTGCTTTCATCATAGCAGTCTTCTGAATCTTAAGACAGTAAATCCTTGACAGTAGTAAGTTACACTGTGAAATATCAGGATAAACTGTCCAAGGATGAAAATGCAGCAGACTTTTACGGACTGATTTTAATAAAGTGGCATTTTTTCATAATGTGAAAGTAAGGGGAAAAAAAATCAGTTCTTTTTGACTGGCATCTTAAATGTCAGAATGATGCAAGCCAACTACTTTTTGCATATGACAAAAATGACTATAAAATTTGGTTACCGTTGACCACAGATAACACATTTATTTACTTTTGGTTTTAAGATCATTATTATCATCGAGATTGCAAAGTGGTAAAGCAAAAAACAGAATTGATACAAAATGCTGCTATAGAAATGTTCAAACTCAGGTTCAAATTTGAACACATTTATGAAGTTAATTATGCACTATATATTAGCATATAATCATCACTACCATATGAACATGTTTTTTCTCATATCTATTAAAATTTTCAAAAAGGAAAAAATATGATAAATACATTTCAACTGGCATTAATTCGCATTCTCTTTTGTCAATGCACATATGTATTGCGTTGTGCATTCAGAAACTACCTGTTACTCTGGTACACATACCTGTACAGTTAACACCCAGAAAATAAGGATATGGATTTTAAAATAATTTAAAGGATATTAATTGAAACTACTACTAAACCAATGCTAATAAAAGAATATGCCTGAATTTGTTTTTTATCTTGTAAGTTTCATGTGTCTTGCACTAAATCCATACTCAAGATTTTACAGGAAGACCATGGTGTCCCGTACACTTGATCTGAGTATGAGTACCAAACTAAGTCAAAGTAGTTTAGGTCACAGCATTCTCTGTCATTTTATGATCTTATTATCAGAAAACTACATAATGTAAGTAATGGATTCATTGAAACACAACTAAATGTCTGTAGGGAATGATGTAAGCACACTTTGTAAAACAGCCTCAATTTGGTAGAATTAACCATGTTTTTTCATGAATTTTCATGAATTTAGCTAGACTTGCATGTTTAAAAGATACTTAAAGAGACATTTAAAATAAAACAAGACAAGCTGCAGGCACTATCCAATGAAACTATATTCACAATATTTCCACCTCATTTTTGAAATGATGGAGGACAAATCTATTTGAAGTATGAAATAAAAATCTATTTTTTTCTTTGCTATGTTTGTGAAAGCGGGCAGAGACTACTGAATAAGAAAAAGTAATTCAGTGTTCTGCATTAACTTTTTTTAAAAAGCAATTTGATATTGCCTAATTTGCAGCTACTTTAGAAACTGATAATAGGAAATAAAACCTCAATTATTCATATTTAATGTAAACATGTCATTTTTATTTTTAAAAGTGCTAATTTTAAAATACCAATATTCACAATGCTTTTCCCAAGCACAAGTTCTACTGAACCTGAGAATAGCTCTACATATACACATCATTTATTAATATGTTGCTTTCATCATACCACTACTTAGCATATATTTTGCAAAATGCTGTAGCAGTGGTGGATAAACGGAAATAATGAACTGAATTACAAAACATAACTAAATAATTACATAAGTATAAATATATATAATTAGGAGTAAGAACATTTTGTGTCACGGTGTTAATGAAAATTAAGAACATAATGTGCCCTGGGTTATCTACACTGTAAGCTGATTAGTGTACCATTTGAGCAGATGACATGAATTGAACTAAAATATATATATATATATATATATTTTTTTTTTTAAGTACTAACAACAGTTAAAGAAGAACTGTAAATACAGAAGAAACTGGCAGGAATCTATGAGTCTAAAAAAATAAGGCTATATATCTCATTTATTCCATGGTAGAATAATCAGAGATTATTGAGATTTTTATTTTTTTAGTTTAAGACAGCAATTATCTTGACTCTAGAGGCAAATTGGAAGCTCTATGAACTGTTTCGATATCAAGAACAGATGGTCTAGTTCTCTCTTTCTTCCAGGGACACCGTAGGATATAATCCTGGGCTTGAAGAGTTACAGGTTTAACAACAGTTACAGGGTTAAACAACAGTTGTCTTTTTCATATTTTATGCCCACATTTGTCACTCACATTAAGACAAAAAGTATCAAACAACAACAGCAAAAAACTCTGACACTAAAAAGCAGTATGTATAGAAAAGCTTCTTGTTCTGACCAATTTAAACATTCAGGTAGTTTCTCAGCCACGCATAATTTTTGTAGAGATTCAACTGATTTTGTGAACCACTCCAGTAACAGGAGTTTTAGGAAAAATTCCCCTCAAGTTCCAGAGCATTTGGTTGCTCTTCAAGGTTTACCAAACTAAGGTAAAAAGGCCTCATTTTACATACTCTAAGCACTGGATTAAATGGATCAACTTGCATATGCAAAAGTTGATTAGGTTTGCAAATCAGCACCTAAAATATTTTTGCTCTATAATATATTTCCCTCATTAGTGTATTTTTTAAAGATGAAACTATTAGCATTGGCAGTGAAAATAACTCAGATTTTGAATATGCTAACTTTTTCAATACAGATATCTACAGTACTGGTATAAGGTCAAAATTTGGAGCTCAGGATTTTGTTCTGAAGGAACAATGGCACTAATACTTACAAGAATAATTTTACTACAGCATATAGTTCCACTGAAGGTACTTAGGATTGCTTGAGGTAATTAAAGTGTCAAGCTGTAGTGAGCATCATCTTCCATACAATAAGTGAAAGCATGCGAAATTGCAGATGATGAATTTACGGAAAACTCCATAACAAGAGAGAATAATAAGTAGTTCACTGATCATTCACATGCTGCTGACTATTGTGCATCAACTTATATCAAATAGTTCACAATTTGATATTCAAATAGTAAAGGAAAATCTGATACTGTTCTCGATTTCCAGAACCAAGAGCACACATACTATCAACACAACTGTAAATATTTGATATAAAAGGGAAAAAATCATCACGTTTAAAAAATCAAAACAACAACAACAAAATAGTAGAAAGAAGCTATGAAATTAATTATCAGTGTTGCTTAAAATAAGGAGGACAAAACAATGAGCAAACAGCTCATAATTCTCTAAGAGTTAAAAGCAAAAGGCAACTATTAGTAAGAGCCCTTTGGTGAATATGTTTCAGGAGCCTCTTAGATAAGAGAATCCAAAAATATTACTAAGTTGAAATGCAATAGAAGCTCTTAGCATACTTCTGTTATGCCACTTACATTCCATCAGTTGAGTATTTCCCTGCTTAATCAGTTCTATTTTCAGCAGGAAATATGTCTTCAAATCTTATTTTTCCATTTAGTCTCAGCCTGACTGCCCCCCGAGTATAGAACTTTAGTGTAAGTACAACCAGTAAAATTAGGTTTATTGGGGTCTTTTCATTTGTATTAATAATAAAAATATAAATTATATATATAATCAATAAAATATAATGCTCAAACAATATATTTATGCAGCAAAGTATAATAACAATAAACATTTTTATTTATATTGGGGTATTTTTTATGAATAAATATTTCTAAATAAGGCACAATTACCACAAATTATTACACTGAGAGTAATCTCCACATACTGTTTTTTTTTTTTTTTTTTTTAAACCCCCAAAAAAACAAAACCCTCTTCCCACCTCTATGTAATAGGGAAAGAAACCCGACATGCACAGAATCACTGAATCATCTAGGTTGGAAGAGACCTCCAAGATCTTCTACTCCACCATCAATTAAAAAAAAAATAAATTATCATAGTATTACCAAAGTAAAGCAATAGCAAGATGATGCGAGAGTCAAATGAAAATTCAAGTATTTGTGAGTCAAAACATTATAAATCCTTGGTTTGCTATTTTACACACTGTTCCGCACCTATCCAGATTCATGGCAGTAAGAGATTGAAACAGAAGCAGAGTCACATAAACAATATCCATCAAAACAAAATCATCAACCCATACTTAGCACCTGTAAGATGGAATACTACCATGGTCTACTCTCTCCCACTTCACTGCATTTTCTAAAATGGTTTGAAATATTAGTAGGAAGACTGATCATCTTTCTGAATAGCTTGCAGGCTCCTCGGTCACAAAATTGAGACCTGAAATACTTCTAGTATACAATATAGCACAAAAGAGTACATGAGAGATAATGCAGGATCTCACAACAAAAACACATGAAAAAAAAATGTATTTGGAAAAGGAATACCTCAATGGTTCCTAAATGGCAAGTGGAAATGCCTGCCTATTCAGAAGATAAAATGAGGAACAGAAATACATAAATCGGTAGTTTTGGAGTTCCTTAGTTTAGAGATTTGGGAAGGTACTAGTTGTTATTTTGTCTTTTTAATAAATAATTTTCCTAAAATTTATACACCTAAATCCTACACAGATTTTCTGCTTAAAATGTTTTGTCTGTCTTTCTAAAAAAATAAAATAAAATAAAATAAAATAAAATAAAATAAACAAAACACCCAAACAAATAAATGGAGTAAATTCACTAAAAACAACTATTATTGACAAGGAGATAAACTGATGCGTTACTAACTTTCAATTTTAGACACATGCAAACTTAATGAGTAAAACTTAATTAATACATCTAAATTCAAAAGGACTACACATATGCATAAAAAAGGCTTGTTTGATTGTTCCCAGGAGTGTCTTTCATCCTATTACTTTAGCTTCTCTTACATGAGAAAACTGCAGTGTACATGATAAAAACATTTTGAATAGACATGAAACGATTTATGTTTAAAGATATAAACATTTCAGCATACACAAAACTGTAATAATAAAGAAGATCAATAGGCAATGGGCAAATGAATATGATCAGAAAAGGTTTGTAATTACATGACAGCTATAAACATGGTTCAAGAGATGAACAGAAAAAAGGGGAAATTACCTTTGCACTTTCATAAAGTCATAGGCTGTTAATCTCTTTAAATCTTGAACAGTCTTGACATTTAATTCAGTTAACAGTAATTAAAGTCTACAATGCATGCAGCTTATGCCACAGAAGTAGTACGGAAAATACCAAAGATGTAACAAAGACAGAGGAACATGTTGGGGTTGCCCCCAACCATGCTGTGATATGAGTCATGGGACTCAGTGGCTGTGCATGTTTTCACTACATTGCAATGGATGGGGAAAAATATATTGTAGCTGAGTAGCATGCAGGCCAGTCAATCTCAAAAGTGATCATATATGCATGATTTGTTTAGGTAACCTGTTTAAACATGCTGACACGTTGCTCTGCTTGGTTAAAAAGCACCAGAGCTGCGTTCTTGAATGATCCAGCTTGATTTTACTCCTGTGAGAAGTAAGAATGGTACGCAATGAAGTTAAAACATGGTACCCCCCCCCCCTTTTTTTTTTTTTTGAGTACTGGAAGCAGCAGAAGTACAGAAGTATGGATTCCTACTTATTTAAATATGTGTTTTCAAGATATGTTACATGTTTGCAAAACATAACATTTATTGCTATTGATTAGTGCTTTAAGCTTATCTAAGGACATATTAAAAGAGATAGAACTAGAATAATATCTGAAGATCACAAATGTGTATTGGATTGGACTTGGGCCTGAAATTTAAAGAAAAAAAAAGAAAGAGAAAGCTACACCTACAGTATGTATATTTGAGCTTTAAGAGTCCTTCAAATGCTAGTAATTAACAGAGATATATTTTTCCTTGCAATTTATTTTCAAGGTTATTTCTAGTCTTCCCTACATGCTAAACATGTATCTAGGATATGCTTTCAGAAAGAAGCCACATGGCAAAACAAAATCAATTTACTGTGTAAAACATGAAAACTTCTGGGTAAGCAATATCATCAATAATTTAAGGTACATTACAGATTGTAACAGATGTTGTTACCCAGTTCTTAAATATAGAATAGTGAAGAACCAGGTGTCTTCAATTTCTGCATAATTCTAGGCAAGGTGTAGATTTAACAGCTATCCAATCAGGAGAAAATTACCATCAATATCATCAGATATTCAACAAAATCAAGATTTAAACACACTAAGGCCAGTATCCTTTATTCACATTGATAGTAAGCAAAAGATGTAGCAGCTGTTCAGCAGCTGTAAATATTTTCTGTTTCACTCTGAGGAGGTCTTTTGGAGGTCTAAGGTCTTCTCAGCTGAAAGGTTAACATAACACACAAAGAAACAGAACCTCCAAAAAGCAGATGGAGGAAGTCAAGTGTCAGGAAATGAGTTGTTCAGACAGCAAACAAGTCTAATATTATTAAATACTTCATTGTACAATAAAAGAAACACTTAAAGAGTCACCTTATTACACCTTTCAAATTCAATGCAATTACTCTTTGCTACAACAAGCTTATTTCTAAAGTTAAGAAAGAATAAGGCAAATTCATCGTGTTCAAAACTCCCATAATCAAGAAGTAAACATTGTATTTTTTCTCATCCTGTTTATTTGGTAAATTCACCTTAAAGTACTGTCATTGTTCCCTTGGCTTTTCCTAATCATTCTAACTTTAGAACTAGAAAATTTACTGCTCTGATTAGCCTGAGTTAGTACCTTGTTAGCTTATCCTATACTAATAATTCTGAACTCAGTAAGCTTTAAAAATCAGATAGGAAGGGCATTAATATTGTTATTTTAAGATATCCTTTTTTTTTTTTTTAATAGCAGTTTACTTTCATCCTTACTTCATGTAAATATTATGATGATAATATACTAAAGCAATATGCCTTTTGTCTGTTTAATTAAACATACATATCAGTTCATCTATCCACCTGAAAAATTTAGAAAACCTTGCTTTTCAAAACACTTTTATAAATTGTTTTATATGTCTTTATATAATTCTGCCTGGATTTCCTACTCTGTTTACCTACACTTTTCCCAATTCATCACAATTTATTCACTTTCATTCTAGTCTAGCAATCTCAAATCGTAATCACTTCCTATTTCTAAACAGGAATATGAAAGAATATAAGTGTTATATGTCAGCAGATCAAAACATTCATTCATACAAAATGTAAACAATTTAAATCTTACCTCCTTACTTTCCTCCAAATCTGAGTCACTGCTAAACTCTTCTGTATTTAGATGTTCAAAATCAGATTCTCCAACAGCTATTGGTACCGTAACAGTAAGGCTTGGGTTGTTTATGAATGGTGGATAATCACTGCTACCTACAACACCGGCTGTTCCATTCTCATTTCTGTGGTAAGTTGTATCTATCCTTATTTCAGCAATGGTACAGTTGGAAATGCAATGGTGTCTCTCATCATTCAACTGATCTGTTGCTGTTCTTTCATTTACAACTCTTTGTTTCCCCCAACAAGATTTTTGGACACATTCACCTGCTTTTTTCTTCACATAATCTATTCCCTTCTGAATTCTTGCAACAGCAATCTGTAAGTTATTCATTTCGTTATCATCCTCTGTAGGAGAAAGGCTGTCTGAACTAAATGAACTCAGCAGCAAGGCCAGAAAAAGGTTCAAGACCTAAAAACAAAGACAATAGAGCTGGGTTTTCTCATTTTTTCATTGACTTGTTTCTTCTAACACCTATTATGAACAGCTTAGACATTCTCTCCTCTGCTGTATATGATTCTGGAAATTAAACAGTAAATAACATGTAAATGCAATGTAAGCACAACACCTGCTCTATACACAATGCAGTTGCTTTTTGTGATTTTACGTTGCTGTATGACTACAAAGACACTTGTAAATTCCACTTCTGCTCATGTTTGTGGAAGGGTATTAAGGCTATAAATTAATATCTTTGGTACAGACTGAACAAATCCAAAATGTTTCACTTCTCTTGCACAGAGAAGCCCTCTGCAGCAAGGCATAGCTGATCTGTGCAAAAAGAGCTTTCTTGAAGGCTGGTCCAAACCCACACAAGTATTTTGCTGTATGTGACTTAAAACACATGGAGCAACCCCTTCCCCAAATCTTACTTAGTTCTCATCCTCTTCCCACTGCAAGACAAAACACAAAATATTTTTCAGTTATATAAATCCAGAGTTTACCAAGACCAAATGTTACTAAGGTTGAAGTAGCCAAGGAACTTGTAGAGTAGCAGCTCAAATTCTTTAGACTAGGCCCTTCTAGGCAGCTCTGAAAACAGGGTAAAAAACTACATGTTGGGAATACAGAAAGACAACTGGATAACAGAGCCCTGAAGACAGAGTAGAGACTGTCTACTCAAAATAAATAAATGAAAAAATCTGCTAGAGCTATAGTATAAAATCAGACTACAGTGAATACTGTAAAAAAAAAAAATAAATAAATCAGAGTTCAATACTACATTCCACAGATTTCTCTCTTGTGGCTTACAAAGCTATTTGAGGAAGATATGTTGCTTGGCAACTCATTTCATTATTTTTTTTTTAAGATAACAGATTTGCAGAAAATCCTGGAGAAAGTGGCCGTGCTACTAGTAGCATGACTGGTTTGATAATTAGCTTATTCCTATTAGAAATTTTAT
Source organism: Nettapus auritus (assembly GCA_011076525.1). Classification (NCBI taxonomy): domain Eukaryota; kingdom Metazoa; phylum Chordata; class Aves; order Anseriformes; family Anatidae; genus Nettapus; species Nettapus auritus. Next base: position 20,309,363 of record CM021771.1, on the reverse strand, counting down.
TTCTAAAGAATGAGACCAGGATGGCTAATTCAAGAGCTCTTTTGCTGCTGACAGTTGCCTAAAGGAAAGATCTAGAAGTGCATGGAAAGACTCTGTGGGTAATGAGAAAAGCAGAGCAAAAGGCTGAGCAACGAAGGTTTCAAACGCTGTTGAGTTATTAAATATAAATCATTTCAAAAGAAATTTATGTGTTGATGTACAAACTGGTCTGATGCTTTCAGAGAAAAAGAAAATGCAATAAAGACTGCTTTTAAAATTATAGAATCATAGAATATCCCGAGTTGGAAGGGACCCACAAGGATCATCATGTCCAGGTCTGATGCTTATAAAAAGCACCTAAGAAGTAGGAAGAACAAAGCTGAAGAGTTGAAAATGTGAAGTATTTCCATCTGTTTTAATGCAAAACTTGTGCCTTCCAATTCCACTTTGCTTACCCTATCTGTGTAATATATTAGGAGCAAGCAAGGTTTAAAATAGCTTTAACTTCAGTCTAAGAATTTTAAAGCAGTCACTTGGACAGAAAAGAGCAGGAAAAAAAAATAATAAAAATGGTTATGTGTGATTGGAAGTGTAATTAGAAAGTAAGTCCTCTTCTGCAAAAAGCAAACTCCCATTTGGGGAGCGTAATACTTGCGGGGCCCATCCTACTCTAAGTAACAATTACTAGTCCACAAAAATCTGAACACATGATGCTTCTCCCTCTCACCCATATTCTCTGAATTGTACACCATACCCTGACAGGCCCTTTGGATTCTACATAGGATCAGAAATCTAACGAGCTGAAAATTCTATTTCAGAATCCATATTTATAACATTGAAAATCATACAAAACATTTAAATTACACATTTAACGCTATAAACTACTTAATTACTGGTTCTGTTGCCATTTTTTCTCTACATGAATTCTCAAATTATTCTGACTACATACCACTAGGTTTCCAATCACCATGACCATCATGAAGACAGTAAGGCACATAGGTTGGCCTGCAACTTGCATGCAGTCCCACATTGTTTCTATCCATTCTCCACACAGCACTCGAAACACAATCAAGAAAGAGTGGAAAAAGTCATTCATGTGCCAGCGTGGAAGTATACAGTCGGTGGAGATCTTGCAGACACATTCTTTGTAGTTTTTCCCGAACAGCTGCATCCCAACCACAGCAAAAATGAACACAATGATGGCCAGCACCAGGGTCAAATTCCCCAAAGCCCCTACTGAGTTGCCAATAATTTTTATCAGCATATTTAGAGTTGGCCAAGATTTTGCCAATTTAAAAACTCGAAGCTGAAAAATGAAAATACAGAGACATTATTTGTAGTAGTTATAAAAACATTATAGAAATAAACAACAGATTTCAGACTAGTGTCTCTTAATAATAAGGAAAAAAAAAATAAAAACTAAATAACCTTCAACAGGTTTCCAACATCCGTAACTTATATAGAAACAGGAGTTCCATAAAATCCACTCTTTTTAGGCTTATAAATCTTAGACCTTTTTATCCTTATCTTTTGTATAGCATATCTATATGCTCTTCTCCACGAGTGAAACAGCACACTAGTGGAATTTATTTAGCTAGTGAATTCTGAACACAGCAGCACATATCTCAACCATTTTGTGCAGAAATGCATTTAAAAAGTTGCAACAGAATTCTGCTGAAAGAAAGAAAAAAAAAAAAAGGATTCTGAAACCCTCTAAGGATGAATCTTATAAAAGTATATTGTCTCCAGCAAACAGAAAAAGGACCAGACCTACAGTCTGGAAATAAAAGCCAAACATAAGCCCTAAGTCAAACCTTTCAACTTATGAAGGAAAAACGTATAACTCACTCTTTCCACCCAAAAGAAAAACTATATAAAACATATTTTGTTTTTGAATACATGCAAAATATGGGAAATATGTTTCTAATTTAATTTCTTTTTACATTTTTTTTTCTATTAAAATAGAGCATTAATTTTTTGCCAAGAGGAAAAAATGATCTGTTAAAATTAATTTATGAAATTTATAAATTCTGCATTTTAAAATAATAATTTAAAAAAATAAACTTTTGACAACTTCCATATAGGAGCAGACAGAAGACTACAAATGTTTTATTTATTTACATATTCTCTCAGTATCCACTAAATAAATTGTACACTCACTGTGCTGTTACCCATTCATGTTAATACAATGAGAACAGTATCACAGTTCTTTCCCTTGACAAACACTTATCTTCTTCTGAACCATAAAATGGAACACATTATTCCATGATTATATAAATAATTTGTAAAACCTGTTTGCAGAGCTATCCTGTGACACTTAAGAAAAAAATAAATAGTATTAATATGATATTAATATGAGTATAAAAATACTGTGTCTATTTACATAGTACAATTAAAATTCATAATTCTATGCATAATTATCATCATTAATTCATTTACCAATCTGAAAGATCGTAGAACAGATAATCCATCCACATTTGATAGAAAAAGCTCCACCAAACTAAGGGTCACTATAAAGCTATCGAAAATATTCCAGCCAACTTGGAAATAATAAAAGGGATCCATGGCAATTATCTTGAGAACCATTTCTGCTGCAAAAATTCCAGTAAAAACCTGAAGGAAGAATGTTTATTATTACTTAATAGATGAGTATGAATAAATTAAACCTGAAGACTAAGAATGACTTAACAGTGACAACCTTCTTAAAGCTAGATGTCAATAAGGAAAATCATCACAAGTTGCACATAACAGAGAAGAAAAGTGGCAAAATCAAAAGGAGCTGTAGAATAAGTCTATTAACTTCTAGTTAAACCCAAGATGCATTTAGTGACTCATGAAGAATAATCTATACCTAATAGGCCTCCTGTTTGCTCCCCACATCTGCCCTATATCTAATTAAAAGAACATTCCCTAGCAAGATAATAAAGTCTATCTTGTCACAATGGAAGCTGCTTTAGCTAACGTGTGGAAAAAATATGAATTGGTCGTAAGGTGGAGAGTGATGTGCCATTAAATGAAGTCTTCAGGAGAACTCACAGTGACAATTAGCACGTATTTTCTTGCTAGCTGCAAATAAAGGCTAATTCTGTCAAGGCTCATGTTTGAAGCAAAACTTCTTTCTGCCTCTGACAGGCTACAGATGAAGCAGAAGGCAAACAACACTTCTAAAAAGGGAGTAAATTCATTGTATTTACTATAAATGTATGCCCACCAGCATCTACAGAACTGCAAAAAACATTTTACTAGAAATATAAACAAGCTTATTACAAAAACCAAGAATATTATTTGACCATCTTTAGAAGAGTTCAAAAATCAGGAAATCAACTGCCTAAACTACGCAAATACTGTTCCCCTCAAATACACCCTGAATCTTTTTTAAAATGGCAATGTGACATGATTATCTTTCACAATGATCTCTTACACCATGTAAACAATTGAACTATCTCTGTATTGGCTAAAAATACCAAGATACAATTCCAATGTTGACACATTAACATGTCTGCACTTAAGCCGAATATATTCCCAATATGTAATGGAATTTCATTTATTGTAATAACTGAATTACACCACAATCACCAGAAATTCCACTTAAAATGAGCATAAGTGAGAAGTATAGCAGATGATCTGTAGTATTGCCACTATAAAAACAAGCAAAGAAATAAACCAAACCACCTACAGACAGGGCACAAAACCACCTCACAGGGAAAACAACTATCAACAGACGCTCTTGGTATAAATCACAAGTTCTTTGCTTTCCAAATTATTATGGACCAGTCGAAGCAAGACTGAACAAAATTACAAAAAAAAAAAAAAAAAAACCAACCAAAAGCAAAGGGGGGGGGGCAAAAAATAACAGTGCAAAATATTAATCCATAACAATATCCAACATCTGGTGCTTTGGTGCTTTTAGTGATACTTACAGTAGAAAGTATCTAATTTGGAGCCTACTTTTCTTGCAATACTAAACAAAATCAAGTCAGATTTCTCTTTTGGTTTTCTGTCATCCAAACTCTGGTCATTGAAAACTCTACTTGCAGAAATGCCAGGATGGAAATCATACATTTCAATACAACATACCTCAAATGTTATTTTTAGATTAGGTTTAGTAAAATAAACCTTTAACATGTTGGATGGAACCTTTAACATTATGAGATGATGATAAAAATAATAAAAACAAAAGTAATTATATTTCAAGGAGAAACAATGTTCAGAATGCATCAAATTAAATCATTTGGTGGACTTACCTGATTTCCTATTTTAAGTGTATTGTTGAAAGCGTTAGTCATTGGATAATGCTCCATGGCCATAAACAGTGTGTTTAAAATTATACAAACAGTGATAGCAAGATCAACAAGTGGATCCATTACAATAAATGAAACAATACTCTTCACTTTTAACCAAGGCTCCCAACAATTCCAAATCAAGAAAGTGTGGGCAAACTTATACCAACAAGGTGGACATTTTTGCCTGGATTCTTCAAGTTCTTGGGGGAAAAAAAAAAAAAGAAATGCAGAGTAAGCAAGTTGTGAAGAAAGCAAAATATTTTTCTTTGGTCTGCTTTTTCACGTTTATATTCCTGGAACCATTAAGGATGTTTGGAGGAACCTTCTTAGAAATTACAGTTGCTGAATGAAATAATTTCAGAAGACTAGAAGAAAATCAATAAGCGTTTTCAGCTAATAATTGAAAAAAGTTGTCTACTTATCACACAACCTTGTTTTCAAAAACACCCTATTTAAATTTAAGGACACTTTCCACAGAAAAACTTCCAAATTCACAGATCCTCAAATTTCTAACTATTGATTTGCATGAAAAATATGATTAATTTCAGCAAAAGCATATTAAAAAACAAACAAACAAACAAACAAAAACTATTCAAGCTTTTTCATGAATTTCAGTAATAATTTCACTACTACAAAATAAATTACCACTACAAATTTCCTTCTTCCTATTAACTAAGGCCTGGCTTTGTTAATTTTATATTACCTTCTTATAGTATAGGTTACCGGAAGACTTATCGCAAGACACTTCTTCCAATATGAATAAGTGGTATAGTACACATGAATTTTATCTGTTTTAATACTTTTTTTTAATTTTTTTTAGTTTAGCCTGTGTATCAGACTCCTTTATTTATTTTTTCATTTTGTTTTACCATTCACTTTATGCATTTGCAACGGCTACTTATTTTTAGTCTTTTGTATTTGCATGTGATGCAATACCTTTATACCTATGATTATCTCAAGAAAGTTCATGAATCTGTAGTTGTAACACACCTTCCATTGTATTTGTGATAATGCCAGCTATACTCATAGCTCTCTCTCTTAAATTGGGATCTTCCAGCAAATCCATTGGTATTTGATATGAACTTGGACGTCTCTTTTTTATTTCAATTTCTGTAGTAGTGCTCTATAAAAAAAAAGGGGGGGGGGGGGCAGAAGATATATATAATTCACCTTTATAAATGCTGACAGAACAGGCATCAAAAAGACTCTTCACTTTCAATGAATTCATAATATACGCAGGTTTGTATTCATGCTATGTCATTAGAATTTTTTTCCACCTTTTTTTTTGTTGTTGTTTAAAGAAAATGGGTATTTTCAGATCATACATCTGAATACTGTTAAGCACCTTATAAAATACCTTATACAGTCTTGATATTTAATTTCCAGATTATCTTTGCATTATAGTTTACTATTAACTTCTTATTAGACGTAAGGAAATTTTGGAGGAGGCTATGGCTAAAGAAACAAATTGACACTTCTCAGTGGAAGAGTGAATTTTTCACTGGATTCACTGCGAATTCACTGGAAGCGTGACTTATTCTGGTTCCCAGTCCCATGCTTTCTTTACCAACACTTAAATTCCAAACAAGTTCAATCATAATATACCTATAAGATGCTATTTATGCTAGGAAGTTTCTGCAATAGCAATTGTTTTCTGAAAGTAACTTTTACAGATCAGCCTTGATCTCTAATCCTGAAATCTGGAGTAATTAAAAACTTTCTTACATTGTCATCAGTTGTCGGTTTGTCTATTATCACCTCTGGCAGAAGCTGACCTGTAGGTGACAAGAGACATGGTGGTCTATCCACTAAGGAAACCACTCCATTGCAATCCACAGTGCTGTGCATCTTTCCATTCATTGGAAAAAGTGTTGGCCTTCTTGACGATCTGCTGGCCTGGCTAATGTTACTACTGCGTCGTTCATTGTGTCTGAGTGGCACAAAAAGAGAACCTCTTCTGCTTCCATTATCCTCAAATGTGCTGTGCTCATCATCAGCAAAGTCATTTTCAGATCCTATCTCTCTTCCATGATCTCTAAAACTGAAAAGACTTGTTCTGCTGCTACGTCTGGGAGAAAACAGGGAGCCACGAACACTTAGTAAAGACTGTAAAGGAAATAAACAAAGTCACCAGCTGAAGATTTTAAATATACAGAATCCATATCTATTCAATATATATATATTTATATATATATTACCCCCAAATCTTTCAGCTTTACTCTTAATACAGTGCCTTAGACAGACTTCAGACACATGAGAGATGAGAATCATCTGAATGGGTAAATTTACAGTACACTTAAAACAATTATCAGAGAACAAAAAGTGAACATGAATGAAGCTATAGCAGTTTCCATCCCCATATTATAGAGGAAATAAAGACTTTATGAATTCTAATAATCCATGTAGATTATGCATTATGTCAAATTATATTGTTTCATACTCTTAGTCTTCTACACCGATACATTACACTTGATTTTTCCTTTTATGAATTAAAAATGAATTTCTACTTCAATTAAACTATGAAAATGTACTACTGCTGTGCACCATGTTGAGACTGACCAGATCCCAAACAAGAAAATAACCTCCAAACTCGTTTGATGCAGTTCGTAATCAAAGTAATGAGAAATTCTTTTTCCTAGATTGTATTAATTTACAAAGTTACAGCAAAGCTTGCTGCATATTACAGTTATCACAAATCCAAACAACAAAAACTGCACTATTCACAGTACCTGGTGGGGTGATGTGAGCTGTGTCCCAAAAGCAAGTTTGTTCCCGTCAAAAGAAAAACGGAAACCTTTCCTTCTGATACTGCTATCCGATTCAGATTTTGAAAGCTTTCCCTCCTTTGTGTTATCCTCTTCTCCAATGAGTTCCCTTTGCCTCCTTTTCTTCCTTCTATTTCTCCTTTCTTTGGCACTTTTTGAGCTAAGCTTGGATGCTTCTGAAGAACTATCTGAAGGTCCACCAATCCCACTTTCACCACTTAATTCTGTCATCTCTGCTGCAGCTGCTGCTATTGCCTGTCAAAGCAATTATTTAATGCGACATCTAAAACATGTTATGAATGATCAAATGCTTTAAAATTCCACAATCTTTTAAGAATGCTATAGTGCCTGTTTCTGAAGTTTATACCACATGACTTGTAAATGTGACAAAAGCCTAGGTGGATTTGTGTTTAAAAAAAAAAAAATAGCAGTAGATTTTTTTATTATTATTTATTTCAGTGAATGCAATTGCATGCAAAAAAGCTAAAGGCAGTTATACTACGTTAATACAGTCTGTATTAGCTTTGTAAACTGCTTTTAGCTGTTACTGTAAACAGCTTCACTAAGCTGCTATTAGGAAAAAAACTTTGGGGGTATTACTTGCAGCTTGCAGTCTTAGACTCACTAGTGATAACACAGGTAGTATAAGTAAAATTTATGAACAAAAACATTTTTAACTTTAACCAAGGCTTGACAAACATTTCACAACTACTAGAATTACTTTAAAGTTTAGTATTTGAGAAATTCAGCATGCCAGGTTACTAAATACTAGCTCCTGATAAGAAATGTTTATTAAAAAAAATATTGTTTATTAAAAAAATATTGTTCCAATTTCTGAGTATTTTCTATTCTCAGATCAGAAAATCATTAAAACTTTAGACATCAACATTAAAAAAGAAATACACATTCCTTTATGTATCTCACAAGTATTTTTAGACTGCTTTCTCTGGCTTTTTATTACTTTTAGAATGTATTACCTATTTGGGCTTGTTCCAAATGAATACCATGCAAAGAGATATGCTAACGCTCAAATTCTTTTTAGAAAATACCTGAGCTTCTTCTTGCTGCTTCTTCAGCTGTTCAAGCATATTCTGCAAGTCTGCCTCCCTCTGTTCTGCCTCAACCATAGTTGCTTGGTTCTGTTCTTCATAAGCCATGGCAACCACAGCCAAAATCAAGTTAATCAAGTAGAAGGAACCCAGAAAAATGACCAGAACAAAAAATATCATGTAGGTTTTGCCAACAGCTCGTAACGTCTAGAGGAGAAGAAGAGAAATGATCCATCTGGTGAAAACATGCATCAATTCTGCAATTCATAAACACTGACTGAATATTAAAAGGACAATACGTTAGTAATTTAAAATATAATATTTATTAAAACAGATTTTCACACACATGAAAAAACTATGGTGAGAGAACTGATTTATACAAAGACAAATTAAGATTCATATTTTGCTGTTAGAGAGTATACATTGTAAAAATGAAAGGGTCAAAAAACATGCGTACCTCTTCAGAAATCATGTGAAATTCTGTACTAAGAACCCATGTCTGCTTAATTCTGCAACTGAATTTGCTTTCTTTCACAAATACTGCACTTTTCCAACTGCTATCAATAGCTGTGGTATGTTATATAAACAAAGGCCCTTTCTGTGTTTGGTTTGGGAACAGTTAGACACTACATGATTTTTTACCATATACTCACCAGCTGATAAAGATTTTCCCAGTAGTCTTGTGTCATAAGTCTAAACAGGGACAAGAAAGCCCAACTGAATGTGTCAAAACTAGTATATCCATAGTTAGGGTTTCTTCCAGCTTTCACACAGATAAACTCTTCTGGACATTTACTAGGGAAAAAAAAAAAAAAAAAAAAAAAAAAAAAAGTCGTGTATATAAAAAAACATATCATTAAAATGGTTTTAAATTACTGTACCTTGAGTTTCCAATAAAGATTAATTAGACCTTATCTGTCAAGGTGGCTGCTGCTATTAGTGGCTTACATTTTAAAAGTTATTGAGGAAAGGAAAACAGTGCTCTTTTTTCTAATGCAGCAAATGGTCAACAAGTAAATGAAAATCTTTCTTTTAAACTTTTCACCATTATACGCAAAATAAAACTTACTCCCAACAGATTGATATTATATCTGCAGGTGCCTCTTCAATGGAGATAATACATTTACTTAATACAGAGGTTCCATAAATTGAACACTTCCATGCAAGAGAGTCGATATAGATATTTTTTGTTGAATTTTGCATGCCTGCAGGGTTGGCATACCAGGTTTCTTGGTTTCTTCAGGTTTGTGAAAATAGTCAAGTTAACAATTCCACAACAGGAAATAACTGCCAGTGATATTATTTTAAGCTCCTGAAACTGTATGTATTAGTTTTGATAGAGGGCACAGTATCAATGTTATGATTCCATTCCTGAGGGTTAGAGGAGGTTTTGCCACCAAAAAACTTAATGGAAAGACACTATAAAGATTTCTTTCCATATGTGTGTGTGTATATATCTATATGCATACATATAACATTACTTGATATTTACACACAAAATATTTACAAAAAAAGCTTAAGTATATCTGTTTTAGACATAATTATCCAAAATAAGGGATGGACTGATATACCACTACAGTCTAGTAATATGTTATTTTATTACAAAGAATTGCTGTAAAGAGAGACCAAGATAGTGCCATGCATGAAGTCCACAGACTGAAGAATGCTGAAGATGTCCTCCCAAAAGTAGGTCTTAAGTCCCAGTTCTCCATGCCTTTTTTAGAGACGTGAAATGACTTGAAGTCTTTGATATAGAAGTATGCTCTCAATTCACTGATAATGAATTGAGACTACTGCTGAAATAGCATTTGTCTAGTTAGAGTTTTTAAATTTACAGCAAAATATTTTCTCACTTAATATTTTTACTCATTCAAGTGT
>CM021771.1:20261909-20294409 GCA_011076525.1 Nettapus auritus | reverse complement strand
ACTGAATTTTATTTTCATTTTGAACATCATTCTGCTTCCATTCTGCTTCTCTTTTCATCATCTAAGATCTATACTTGCTAAAGCCACCACCCTTGATATTGTCTCCTTTTGTTAACGGTTTCTCTACAAAAGAAACTGAGTTTCTCTATAAAAGAAACTGATATTCTGAAACTGAAAATACATCAATTTAGATTTCATTTTCAGGTCTATTCTGGACCTGTAACAAAGGCTCAGTATAGAAACAAGAAGTAGTAGACACAGTCCCATTTCAGAAGTGGATGTGCTATTCACGGATGTTTTTATACTGTTTTGCAGACATTACTTTGTCGTTATTGTTACTGAGCCACAAAACCTCTTCTACATTAAACAGAGGAAAAAAAAAAAAAAAAAAAAAAGCATTTATGTAAAATTTCCAAGAAAATTCTGCATACATGCAGATATAAAGTGACTCTTAAAGGAATGATGGAGAGACTTTAAATAACTTCCTTGCAATGTAACATAATATTGAGGGCACATGACCTCAAGATGTCCTACCAATTACTGTCTTCGTGTTCCTTGTGGGACAGTACTGGGAAGGATTACTTACTGGTAAATTGGTATTAAAATCTCAGGAAAAAAAATTAACTGGACAGAAAATCTAGTCAGACTCAGAAAAAAAGGTGAAGTGATCCTTAAGTGAAATCTAGCAAAATGAACACGTCTGCACATGACCTAACCACAGAAATCATATCACATGAAGCTGGCAACATGTGCTAATAATCATTAATCAAGTTTTTATTTTTTACTTATGTCCCTCCCTAGTTAAGTAGAGTTTAACAAGTAACTCCAGTTGACTTTTTTTTTTTTTTTTTTTTTTTTTTTCCAAAATATTTCAATAAGGTTTTAAGAAATGTTTAACAGTAGATCATTTTGGCAGATGACAGACAGAACAAGCACTTCATCCAAAGTAAATCTATTGCTAGACTGGAAGATAGTCCACAAATTCTTATAATATCTAATAATTTAATTCTCTGAGGAAAACAAACCAAAAACTTTAGCTGCTTAGTTTCCTTCTTAGCCTGCTGAACTACATCTTAGTACTATATTTCCTCAAATTCCCAGTAACAGAGTAGCCAGAGAGATGAAATTTTCCAATGCTTCAGCATTTCATCAGATCTGAAGATTAAAAGACATCTAATTCAAAATTCACTAACTCAAAACATCATAAGGAAATCTTAGACATTAAAAAAAAAATCATAAAAAAGTAACCTGAACAGAAGACTCACAGTCATATTTATATTCCATTCAAAATAATTAACATGGTATCACAGACTTTTAAATACTTTCAATAGGGCTTCTGACTACCTTCAACACGTAGTAAACTACAGCATTTGCCACTCTGTAGTTCAACAGGTATATTTTAATTATAATCTTAGTAAATGCTTACTTTTTTATTGGCATAATATGGATCCAGGTCCTCCAGGGGCTCAGAAACCATTTCTGGAGGAATATCACCATAAATAAACGGCAGTGTCTTTCCTGCCTCCAAGTCATTACTTGGCTTTTGATGATTTTCTTCATGACCACCATCAACTTTATGCTCATCTTTGTCACGATTAGACTTTTCATCAGCAATACGCTTCTCAATAGCTGCAAGAGACTCTTTGGTGAAATGGAAGAAGCTGTCAGATCCTGGTGGTACGAACATTGCCTGTGCCATCTTTTCATTCTGCAAACTTTAAACACTTTTATGCTCTTGCACAAGAAAATCCTAGGAGAACGTGAGGGATAGGGAGTGGGAAAAAAAAAAAAAAAAAAGAAAGAAAAAAGAAAAATTAAGAGTGCAACAGCAAAACAATTCCCCAAATAACAATTTTTTGCATAGTATATTAGTTGTCTGCCTCTTTTCTAATTGTAAAGAACTGTACAAAGAAGTATTTGAATTAATTTTCAGAGACAACAGAAAATTAGCTACCTTAGCTTTTCTGAAATACCAACATGGCAAACAGGTAGTTTAGGATGCAAAGAAAAACATGAAAGGAAAAGAATTATAATGAATTTTGCATGCAATTTATTTGTCACCTCAGTTAATATAAATGTCACTAGAAAAAGGAAAGCATTCTCACTTTCCCTAATCTAAACAAGAAATCCTAAACACACCTTATTATGAAAAGTTAAGAAATGTATTAACATATTACTTTATTCAGTGTTTATGAGGATAGGGATTTATATAAAAAGTTGCACTGGTAACTCCAAAACACTTGCAAATTTTTATTATGAAAGCTGAAAGAAAAACAAGCATGTCCTTCCTATTAGTCTTCATTTGTTACGGAAACACTACTCCACTTGGTGGCTTACATTATGCTAGCTAAACTAATACTGCTCTATTAGTCAGGTACTGTATTTAAAGCCATATGCACAAGCAGAATGCAACTAGGCTAAAGTTTAGTCCTTCCATTTTTGGATTTCCTGACTGGCATTTTCTTGACTTCCAACTGTAAATTTGATGGTGCTATGCTCTCTAATTAAGGAAGTTATGAGGGATGAAGTGTTTCAGATTTACATAAAAAACACGGCACAATCTCCCCAAAGTTACACTACTTTCTCTGAGGCTTGATGTATTTTCAAAAAAAATAATAATAATATATTCATCAAAATTTCAACAAACGCTACATTTTCAATAGATTATTCTTTCTAGGTTTCTATTTTCTACAGGGAGAACACAATTAATACCCATGGGTGCAATTAGTTCAGAATAAACCAGTTTTATAAACAGCGACAAAACAGAATCGAGTCCTCCTTGGTGACATTCAGCAGTGCTGTATTTTTTTAGCAACACTTCAACAAAATTCAGAAATTGTGGTGGGTTGATCTTGCTGGCTACCAGATTGCCGCCCACACTTTTGTACTTTCCCACATCAAAACAATTAGAGGGAGAAAATAAAGTAAAAAATCTCATGGGAAAGGGCCAGTTCATAACAGTGTGCTTTCCATGAGCTGCAGCTCCTTCAGGGGATATCCACCTGCTCCAGCATGCAAATCTGTCCTGGCACAGTACCCCATGGACTGCAATGAAATACCTTCTCCACGATGGACCGTCCCACAGGCTGCAGATTAATCTCATGTCTGGCACCCAGAACACCTCCTTCTCAGACCTTGAGGTTTTCAGGGCTGTTTTGTGCACCTTTTTTCCTCATTCCTTGCACTGTCATGCACCATTTTGACACTTCTTGAATGTCTTTTCCCAGAGGCACCACAGGACTGTGTGAGGGGTTAAAAATGAAAGAACCATTTTGCCAGCCAAAAATTGAAATCATGTCAGAATTAATGCTATAACTGCTATCATCAAGAATCATAAAGGTTCTGAAAGACACCAAAACTGGTGAGGAACTGAGTGCCACATGCACTCAATGCAGAATGGCCTGGACACCAGTCAGGGCATGTGAGGTCTCAGTCCCAGAGGAACAACCTGAAGCTGGTTTAGAATGGCTCCATTTGCCCTAAGCTTCTACCACCAATGTCCCAGACTGGGCCTGTGCTACACAGCAGGTGAGAGTTCTTTAAAGACATAGCTTTTCCTCTGTCATAGTGTCAGCTTAACAGTAGAGATGTGCAGGAAAAGGAAAAAAAATGATGCCTATAGTGGGCTTATATGGCAAGGTTTTGGTAGCAGGGGGCCATAGGGGTGGCTTCTGTGAGGAGGATCCAGAAGCTGCCCCATGTTAGGTAAGGGCCCCACTGCTGACCAGAGCTGAGCCAATAAGTGATGTTGTTTTGCGCCTCTGTGAGAGCATATTTAAGACAGGGAAAAAAACAACAACGCTGCACCACACAGCAGCTGGGAGGGTGAGAGGAGTGAGAAACAGCCTTGCAGGCGCCAAGGTCAGTGAAGAAGGAGGGGAAGAGGTGCTCCAGGCGCCGGAGCAGAAGTCCCCTGCGGCCTGTGGTGAGGACCATGGTGAAGCAGGATGTCCCCCTGCAGCCCATGGAGTACCACGGTGGAGCAGGGTTCCACGCTGCAGCCCGTGGAGGAGACCACGGTGGAGCCTGTGCCCCGAAGGAGACTGCGGCCTGTGGAAGACCCCTGCTGGAGCAGATTCCGGGCCGGACCTGCAGCCCGTGGAGAGGAGACCACGCAGGAGCAGGTGACCCGGCAGGAGCTGCTGCCCGTGGGGGACCCAGGTTGGAGCAGTTTGCTCCTAAGGGATGGACCCCGTGGTACGGACCCATATATGGAGCAGTTCTTGAAGAGCTGCTGCCTGTGAGCAGCCCACGCTGGACCAGTTCAGCAAGGACTGCATCCTGTGGGAGGTACCCCACAGCACGGGGGACGAGAGTGACCGAGAAGGAACGGCAGTGAAGAAGCGCTATAGACTGGCCATAACCCCCATTCCCACATTCCCCTGTGCTGCTCAGGGGGAGGAGGTGGAAGAGGGTGGATGGGGGGGGGAAGGTGCTTTTGGTTTCTTTCCTTTGTTTCTCACTTCTCTAGCTTGTTAGTAATAAGCAATAAATCTTACTATCTCTCTATGTTGAGTCTGTTTTGCCCATCACGATAATTACTGTGTGATCTCCTCATCCTTATCTCAACCCTTGAGCCCCTTTCATCGTATTTTCTCCCTGCTCCTCCTTGAGGAGGGGAAGTGAGAGAGCGGTTGTGGTGGAGCTCAGTCACCCACCTAAGTAAAACCACCACAGTTCTAAATACTTACACATGAGGTGCAGTAGCCCAGTTCAATTCCCACACCATGCTATCAATCCCAGGAATGTTAATGCAGCTGCCTCTTCTAGAATCACTTTTAGGTCTCCTCCAAGTTAGTTAATAACGTTTTCTACATGTTAACAATTTCCCAGCACAAACTGAATTCTCACGGCCACTAAGACCCAGTCTTATGCCAGCCTTTTTTTTCCTCAAAATTTGCCAATCGGGGTATGCATATATGCAAGTCCTAGCTTTTTCAGCTGAGCTATGACAGCTTCTGCATCCCCAGCAAGTACTCTCTACTGTGATGACAGAAAAAAAAAACGGGGGGGTCTTTTCACAGGCCAGAAAGGACATAAGGAATCTCATGTCAAACAGGTGCAGAAAGCGGCCTTTTTTTTGTGTCAGCCACGCAGCATCTTCAGAAGACAGAGCAATAGTTACTCTCAGGAGCAGGCAGCCCAGGAATGACACATCTTCCCTTAGTTATTCCAAAATGGACAACTGCATCCATTCCATCTTTAAAAGATTCACCATTCTCAAATGGAAGGTCCTTGATTCCTGTTTGGTTTTCTCTGCTGAAACCTTCCCAAATCCCTAACATCCATGTCTCTGAAAATCTGTCCTGCAATGCTTTGATTGAAGCATTTCCTTCAGAAGTTGGATGATGCCTGTGGCCAAATGCCCAGGGAACATGCACTCATGCACCAGCAAAAAAAGGAAATCACTCTCACAGGAAGAACACTAGAATCCTTTCCCTTAAAGCTCCATTTTTTACCTAAGAAATAATGTAAGTAATGACATTGTTATTTGGTACCCTTAGTTCCTTTATTTAGCTTACACCTGTGTTTTTTTGGGAAATAAAATTTCCAATAAAGTATATTAATCAATTCTGCATGTGTCATAACAGATACTAAGGACTGCACTTATGTAAGATTTACCTTCCCTGTATTAAGAGATGCAAACTACAGTTCATATTATAAATACAGCTGTATGTACTGACTGTAGTTTCTGAAATGGTTAGATAGTTGCACAAAGTCTGAAGATTCTGACATTACAGATTTTTCATCACATCTACGCACCAGTCCACCATGTCTATCAAAAAGTAGAGGCATACCTGGAAGTCTAAGTAATATATACATGATTTTGTTTTGATGATTTTCTTCAAAAACAAAAAAGGCAGATAAAAAAAAGTTAATTAAAAGAAAGGGGAGAAATACTATGAGAGTTATACAGGTCATCTAGTACAACAATCAGTGAGCCTTTTGGGGATGTTCTTATTACTTGGAGGAAGACGTTAAAAGGTTTAAATAGTTTCCTCCTTGACTTTATGAAGGCAGATTCAGAAGGCGATGAATATGACCACAGAAACTACTTTTAATTGAACACATCACTAACTTATGCCTGCCTATGCACTTAGGCTAAATTTAATCTTTAGAAACCTGTGATAAGTAAAACCAAGAGTTAATGTCTGCTCATTTTACCAAATACCGCTATGGCCTTATGGCACTTTTTCTGAGTTGTTACCTATGTTATCAGAATGAAAACCACTCAATCCTTCTGCCTTCATGCTGATATTCCAGTGGTTTATTAAGCAATGCTTAAGTAGTATCCTTAGGGTTGACACAAACTCCATCCAGCATTTCTCTCTAGTGAGACCATAGCCAATGACTGCATCACATTTCAGTGTTAGCATAAAACAAACAAACAAAAAGGTTCTCTTCCAACACCCAACAGCAACCTCTTCTATCAATGATTTGCCATAGCAGTCTAATCACAACCCATACTTGGATCAAAAACAATACATGTGTTAAACAGATCTTGAGTTACAGATCAGAGACTATGTTTTCTTATCATTACTATTTTTTTAAAATGTATGTAAATATATACACTCTGTAACATACTGACATCATTTATATCATTCCATCAAGGAAATTCATTTATCCAATAAGTAAACGGAGTGAAAGAATTATGACAATGGATGGATTAGTTTAACGACTTAAATGTTCTCTCTCTTTTCTGCAATCTTGATGGCTACTGTACCACAAAGAAGTAGTAACAATCATATCAAAAAACAAACAAACAAAACAAAACCAAACAAAACAAAACAACAACAACAACAAAAAAACAAAACAGAAAAAAAAAAAAAACGGAAAAAAAACAAGAAAGAATATCAATCCTGAAAGGAGGAAAAAAAAAAAAAAGAAAAAAGAAAAAGAAAATGAAAACCAACACTTCCCTTCTCAAATAAGAAAAAAAGGTCCCTATTCAAATCTCCATCCCTCTCTTCCCCCCACAAAAAAGCAGAGTAATAATGTTTTTTTTAAATGAAAAACTCAACTTAATATAAGGTTTCTGATAGTTTCAACATTTTCTACAGACATTTACTAAATGTTTATGTTTGCATTTATAAAAATAATGTTCAAACTTAGACCCAAACCATATAGCATCAAAATATCAGACTGAAGGAAATACATCTCCCATACAGACATAGTGTATTTACCTTCATGTTTTTTCAGAGCTAGAAACAAAACATCTGCCTTGATACTCTATATCCCGTAACACAAAAATGAATTTTTACATTATTATTTTCAGTGTTCTCTCTATCTGTTAATTACTATTGTACATTTCATAGTGCTATTTAAATAAAGTTGAATAAAATTTTCAGCATAGTAAAGAAGCCTGGATAAATCACTAAGTCTCAATAACCAAATAAATTCCCCTAACTATGAAAATTAATTAAGATTAAGAAGCTGCTACCATGACAGTCTGTTGATGATGTACACTGAAATTCAATTTGGCAAATGATCACATTTGATGAGTCATCAGCAAACCTATATACATTTTCTTTGCTATGCTCTTTTATTTTTCTGCATCTGTGTATATAAAAGAATATGGCATTTTTATTTCAGGGATACTAAATTTGACTAACTATATAAATTAAAATTTGCATTATTAACTATTCTATTGATGTTACTCAATGATGCATCCTTCAGACTGTTATAGCTGCTAGAGAAAATAAACTGTTTTGATCCCTACTACCTCAATATTCTCTGAGAGTCTGCAAAACAAAAAGCTGACTATAATACAAACCAAGAAAGTTCTTAGGAAAATGGGTTAATCTAGAAAGCATGTCCTCTAATCAACAATTAAAAATCTAGTGTCCTTCCTTCCCCTCTCAAATAATTTCCTGTGCAGACACTAACAGTACCTACACTATTCAGCCACTTAATGATCGTAAGCATCAATAAGAACTGAAACATTTCTAAATTATTAATTGTTCTGAGCCTGAATGAATTAAACCTATGGCACATTTCATCCCTTGTACTTCTCAGCAGAATATTGTGGCAATGCAATAGGACTAACTGGGACAACTCGTCTTAAAAGATTTTGCCATGCCCTTCATTTACAAGTAGTTTCCTTGTAGTTTGCTCATGAAAATCATATTAAAGAATAAAACAAATGCCTACTGAAAACAGACAACTTCTGTACAGTTCTAATGGTTCCATTTCTTACATGCAACTCACCTTACATATCCTTTATCCTTTTCAAGTTATTTCAAACTAGCTAGTTTCAGTTCAAGAACCTCTGATTCAATGTGTAAGTTCATAGCAGTACTTAGAAGATACTTGCAAAATAGTAATGTTGCAGGAAAGCAAAATGTTAAAAAGGCAGAGGATGCTACTCTTGATCTTAAAAAGAAGATTTATCTCATATAAATCCATTTTAAGAATCTGCAACCACTTAGGCAAGCTGATCTTTCCTTACTGCCTGAAAATGAATTTGTCAAGTTCAGATCCAGGAAACCCAGTTCTCACAGACAAGCATTCCAATCACTAACGTATTACACAGAAAATCTTGAATAGAGCCAACACTTAACAAATTAAAAACTGTGTAGTTGTTTACTGTTAGCAATACAATAAAAACAGTGAAAAACATTATTTACTTTGTCAGAAAGATGACATGCATACATTTTTATTTGAGCAAGTGTGATATTCCTGTCATTCGTATGCATGCCAACGACTTTTTTCTCCAGAACACAAATGTATTTTAAAAAATATTAAGACCCTGGTTTCATTTAGGTCCTAATAAATCATGCAGCCAAGTCCTTAAATAATAATCCTAATTTAAATCTTCCTCAAGAGGTTAATCCTTTTTAACAATCTAAATAAAAGTTTACATCAAATTTACCCCTATGGCAATGCTACTCTTCAATAACTTATCAGTCACTTGTGCTTCCTTCTTTAAGGTATTTATGGAAAACATTCTCATTTTCTGGCTAAGCAAGTTCAGAGAAACTCTTCTTTAAGTCCAGTCAAGCATATCAGTCACTGAAAATTATTTTTACAGTTTTTGCGTCTGTGGTATTTTGTACGACAGATTTGCTTTTGTAAATCCTGGTGTTTGATCTTACAAAGTTTCATTATCACATTTTGTTCTTTTTATCCTCTGTTCTCCACATTCCTCCTTCAGTTTGCTTTTCTGTTTATGAGATATCATCATGCCAGTTTATGGCACAGTAAGACTTTAGGTAACTTCTAGCACAAATCACCAATAAGGTGTGCTGGGTAACCTCTGTTCTAAAAGACTTCTTTTATTACACCACAGATGATGACATCAAGATAATTACGTTTTGACTTTTATGTCTTTTCATTTTTGATAAATTTCCTATATAAATTCTTAGTAAAGACAACTGTCAAAGCTTTTAAATGCTGTATCTGTGGATGTAAATGAGTATGTATCTAACTCCTTGTTTTGATGCGTTAAATAGATAAAGAAATTCAATATTGCCATGGATATTGTGTAACAACATATTGTAGCTGCTTGAAGCTTTGAAGCAATACTCCCTATACATATTTCAAATAATCATGGTACTTGTACAGTGTTTAGTTTTCTTGTACTCATTAGCTGAAAGAGAGTAGGAAGGAAAGGCAGCCATCATACAAAATTATTTTTTTCCACACTGAATACTTTTTACCTAATAATTGTTTTCAATTACAAAACTGAACAGGCTACTTAAATTCACTTTAGCTATAAGAATTCTTCAGCATACAACTGCCATATTCCCTGTTATAACCCAAAATGTATTTTATCCAGAAATCATATGAACTTAATCTCATATTTAGGGAAGAAAGAAATACATATTAAAAAAAAAAATCCAATAAAAATTAAGATTTACATTTACAGAGTAAGACCTCAAAGGTATACGGGTCAACACAAAAGAAAAACAAGAATGGCAATAACAACATTGCAAGTTATTTTTCAAAGTTAGATTTCTCTTACGTCGGATTTGCCACAGTGGTTCTAAGAAATCAAAAAACAATAATTTCAGAAAAGAAGAAAGTACTACAACACTTCCAGATTAAATTTTTAGGAGCTCTCTGGCTCAGATTTCATCTTCGCTGAATGAATGCCAGCTGAAAAAGGAAAGCACATAGCATCAAAATGAAATTGTGAAGAAAAGAATTGCCACAATAGGCGGAAGAATTACTTTAAAACATTCTGCCTACTTAAAATCCATACGTTTACGAAATTCTTACAGATCATGTCATCATCACCAATGCTTGTCCTCACAGAGCTCTACGACATTCTCTTCTGCCTCCCATCATCTCATACTGATGGGTTATAACACCCATCAGTAGAAACAACAAAAAGGAAAAAAAAAAAAAAAAAGGCTCTCCACAAAGCAACTAATGTTAATGAAACCTTTTTGGAATGGTTATTAATCCCTAGGAGATTACTAAGAATTATTTCATGAGAGACTACGTAGTAAATAAAAAACAGCATTTCTTTCCAAACTGAATCCCAACAATGCTGCAGACTCTGGTCCATAAAACAAGAGTTTATATTCACATACGTGTACAAAGAAATCCAGAAACTACACTATATTGGAATAGTGGAAATATTGGAAATATTTCTTTTATGTTCACAAGTTCATTTAGTATCTGTTAAATGCTACATTAATACAAACTGAAGAATCAGAATTTGCTCCAAGTTCCTAAAGCAGGAATTCTTATTTGATTTTATCATGTATGAGAACTGAAGCTTTTAACATAATATCTAAAACTGATAATGCAGATGCTCCTTGCGTAATGGACCATTTATTGGAAAGTGCTCAGCTACTCTGCTTTCTAGCACAGCAGAAGAATAAGCATAATTGTATACAGCATTATATTACATGACTAATGCTAAATTGGTTTTATCCAAAGCCACTCACAACTTCCATTAACATTTGAAGGAGATTTGAAAAAAAATAAACAATCAACCAACAACTCAATTATGTTTAAAATGGTTAAAGTCTCCCAAACAGTCTTTGTTACTATGAGCAAACATTTACATATAATTGATACTTAGAAGTTATAAAGTTGGAGACAATGAACACCATTTCTTTTTTGATTTAATGCGAGAATGTTACCTTGACAAGTAAATTTGCTTTGCATTACAGTTGCATATAAAACCAGGATAAGATCTTTTAGCAACTCATGTGAGGTACTTGGAGAAGAATGTGTTCAGTAAAAAGCAGAGGCATTTCTTCATATATAAAATACAAACATTTCTGCAAAATAAAGCAGGCTTGGATACAAGATTCATAAAATTTAGCCTGCCACCATATTCTGTTGCAAAGCCACAGCCATGCCACTTCCCTATGCTAAATACAATTACATTTAGTTCATTCATGTTGAGATCACACTCCAAGATATACTTTTCAATCTCCGTGTTAACTGTTGTGTTGTCAGAGACCCTTTGTCACCGCTATTTTATAAAAAGAAAATTAAAGGAAAAAAATAACACAGCTACTCTATTAGTCCTATGTCCAGAACCACATTGTAGAAGAAAGTTTCTGTTAAATCTCCCCAAACTGTGAATAAAGCTGCTATATCAGAGGCTATTCCCAGAAACTGCCTGGAAAAAAAAAGGTGAGCATCAGACACCTCTTGGCATCCGTTATCATAGAGTAAGGTGACATCTTTGACAGCAGTCACACAGAGAAGTAGTGTTGTACTGCAACCAATAACAACAAGCCACTCAAACAGAACAAGTTCTGAGATGCCTCCATTTTATTTGGCTCTTTAATTCTGGGGACCTGTACTATCAAACAATGGCAACTGCCTTATTTTAAACAGCACTGAGAAAAGGAATGTGCATTTCTTCTAAGCATGCAGGAATTTCTATATATTTCCATAGTTCAGAATTTTCTGTTCTTTTAATAAAAAACAGTGATACATGAAACAACAATTCTAATGATCTCTTCATCAAAAAAGTAAACAAGGTATTTATGACTTTCCACTGAAATTATGTCCCATGAAATAGGTCTTTTTAAAATTAAAATAATTAATTTTTAAATTATAATTAAAATAACTTCTTTAAATTACTATATTCTGCTTTCCTTCAGAAATACAGAACTTCTTATCTATATGCAAGCAAGGAATTGTCTTTCTAAACAAGCATATGATGTGTCTGAGATTATAAATGACTGAGAGAGAAGAGCTCAACAAGAAGTAGATTTCCATGGGGAAGGAGTTAGGCTATACTGCACACCATATGAATGAATGCACTGCAATTAATGAAAGCAGGTGAACCTATCTCAACTATCTGCATTATCTCTTTAAAGAAAAGGGCTTTTCAAGTTAATATTTATGATATATTGGGTTAACTGAAGCCTGGTAAGATCATTACATAAAACAAAACCTATTTTGTTAATTAACTATTATTTGTTCCCTTGTTATAGAGTAGTACACTAATAGCTCTTGCTTTTTATAATCAAATCTAATTTTCTATTAATCATTGTAAGCTTATTGGGGTCCACAGAGCTGACTAAAACAACAAGAAGGCATTTCTTGCATTTGTTTATAAAAGACACATGTTCCTCAAATTGCTAAAATCTATTACCATGGTACAAATATTTACAGAACTCTGCCTGTTACCCTACCCTGGAAGACTATCTAAACTTACTGGTTGGTTGTTCTTACCAATCGATAGATAAAAACTCGTTACACAGGAAAAGCTGAACATGCTAAACAGAAGGAAAATGCCACAGATAAATTAGTTGTTCCATTAAGGATGCAATTTGGGAAAGAATTCTTGAAGGCTGAGCCTTCGCATCAGTGCCTGGGGGAACCCCCCACACATCCAATAGAACTGTTGTCAGTATGTTTTCACTGCAAGTTAAAGGATTTAGGGATGGGAGGAAGGACAGAAGGAGAAAGTTTCTTTCACCTTTTTATAGCTAGGTGTTAGGATTTCCACAGTGGATCCACTAAAACAAATCCTCTCAAAGTTCATTTACTTTCCAGGGAGACCGCCTCTTCAGCAAACTGGCCCATAATTTTTGTTTCCATCTCCAGTTATAGTATTAATACAATAAATAAATAAATTACATGCAGACAGTAATTCAGAGTACATAAGCATTGTGCACAGCAGATAAACTCTACACATCCATGCACATGGGATCTTTTCATTAGCTTGTTCTTGCAAATGTGGAATGAGAAGTTCGCCCACATTCACCCACCAATCCATGTACATCAGAAAACTCCATGGACATTACTCAAACCTTGTAAACATTGCTAGGATATTGGGATATAAACACCTCTCTATAATTTATTCCACCTCATCAAGGTGCAGTGAGACGAGGTAACAGGATGAGAAGCAACAAGCACAAACTGAAGCACAAGAGTTTCCAGCTTAGTATGAGGGGACACTTCTTTACTGTTAGGGTGACATAGCATTGGAAAAGGCTGCCTTGAGAGGTTGTGGAGTCTCCTTCTCTGGAAATATTCAAAACCTGCCTGGTTTTGCAACGTGCTAGATGCTCTAGGTGATCCTGTTTGGCAGGGAAGTTAGACTGGATGACCTCTAGAGGTCCCTTCCAACCCACCCATTCTGTGATTCCAATTGCTATTCGTTTTTCAGACTTTAGACTGTTACATGGCTCAAAGTTTTGGTATCGCCATTCCAATAACTTTCCGGTAAAACTGATTTAAAGACAAAATGATCTTGAATGCATTACCTCTACCATATTAAAGTCAACGTACTCGGATTCCACCGAGTGACCACACCAATACCCACCGTTAAACTTTCAGTAATGCAGAAAGTGAGTTATAACCGACTGCATGGAAGTTAGACGCTTTTTTCCACAAAGGGAACATGTATGCCATGTCTGAAGTAAATGACTTAGTTTCTTTCGATTGCAACTGAAAAAAATGATAGACGCCTGTTTCTGACAAACCTTTGGTATTGTATTCATAACCAGTTATGTAAAATAATAGTACAAAAGTCAGAGAAAAGACGAGGTTGGGAAGCACATTTGGAAGTGAGACAGTCCACAATGCAGCTCAGAACAAGGCTAAGGTTACTCTCCTGATAGGCCTTCACACAGAACCCTGTAGTTTCACAGGGTCTGTTTCAGGTTTCTTCTTCCTCCTCTCCACTGCATCTCTTCAAGATGTCCCAAAGTGCCTTTGTAAACCATTTACCCACCACATCCCAACCTATTCTTTGTGAAAGCCCAGGCTTATCTTTCCAGCTATTTGGGTTCAGTACTACCTGCCCTTCCAGGTCCTTGACTTGTGTTAAAACCAGGTGGCACTGGAATATTTCCTGCAGCTTTTGCTGGTCTGTTTTCAAATTTTTTTCTCTGTTTTTGTTCCAGTCTTTGACTATCACTAACACAAGTCACCATTGCAAAGCAACAGCAATAAATGATGTTGAATCACAACAGCTCCCAAATAACTGCTGTTGAAAGCTTCCCTCCTGAACAATGGGAATGAAGAATTAGCCAAACCAAGTCAAGGTTTAAAAAAATGAAGACTTTATTGTTAATATTCTTATTATTATATTTAGGTCCTCCTGAATAATTATAAAAAAGCAGAGTAAGCATAACAAAACCTTACAAGACAAAAGTTCTTAACAAATTGTTATTAACAGTAAGTCATTGCAGAATCCAAACCTATGCTTCACTGGATTTTAAATAGGCAAAAACCATATTCTTTTATTCTGAGAATGTACACAGACCATGGTTTTCAGCATACCAGAAAGCTCAAAATGCTGTTTCCTTTAGACCACAGCAGCAAAACAAATGTATCTACCTACAGTACAAAATAGTTTTCCCATTTATTTAAACCTGCTGAAATTCTGAAGAAACTCTGAAGATTATTTGGTATTATGCATTGTTATGCTATAATAAAGGTGAGAGGATTTTTATTAGGTGTTTTTAAGGACTGCTTTAAAAATCAGTACTTTTGCTCTGCTTTGATTTTCCATGTACTAAAATGTAAAAGGTCCAAGAACTGAACAGACATATATGAAAGATTTCAGAAAGCATGTGTGCTTTATGGAACTTGTGCTTTGCACACTTAGTCCATGTTACAAACTTCATAGCCTGCAAACACAATTCACTTCAGGTTTTCTCCCTTAAATAGAAGGAAAGGACAAGGCTGTCTTACTTGGAAAAAAAAAAAAAAAAAAAAAAAACACTGGGCGGTGAAGGAAGCATCCCTCCCT
Organism: Nettapus auritus; assembly: GCA_011076525.1. Taxonomy (NCBI): domain Eukaryota; kingdom Metazoa; phylum Chordata; class Aves; order Anseriformes; family Anatidae; genus Nettapus; species Nettapus auritus. Next base: position 20,279,228 of record CM021771.1, on the reverse strand, counting down.
TCCACCCCAAGTATAAAGGAGGTTAAAACTGGCTACTGGCTGCAAAAGAAATAAAGCAAGCAGTACAGCCAGACTTCTTTCAGTTCTTCATTCTGGCCAGACAGACTCCCTATACCTCAACTAATGGGCTCATTAGTGTAATCTGAGTCTACTTTTTGTGCCTGTCTAATTTTCTAGGCTCAGCTGCTGTTCTGCAAATCGATACAGGCTGGAGGTGATCAGTAAAACCTGGCTTGGATTAGAGTGATACAGAGGCAAAATTCCCAAATACATTCTACCAGTGTTTATATATCTTCATGTAAACACCCTGAAAATGGAAAATTGCATCAGCATTCATTATAACGGAGATGTATGGCAGGATGTTCTTCTTAAAAAGTCTCACCTGTCAGGTCCAAAAAGGATTTAGCACCTCCAATATATAATTGATTTTTCATTAGAACAACAACAACAACAAAAAATAAAATCATATTTACTCATTACATCCATTAAAAACCCACAGAAGCAGAATAAGCCTGTAAAATTGAGATGAGAGTTCAGTACCAATTATTCAGTTCAACAGCCTAAAATGCAGTGCTGTGATGCTACAGGAGATTTTGGAGCCATCAAGCACATTGGCAAAGTTCACTACCTGCTTGAGGAGCTACCATTGAGCAGGACAGTACGAGAAGGAATAAGAAAACATGCGAGAACACTTAACACCATGATAGAAAAATCACAGAAGAGAGACTAAGACTAAAGCAGATGTGTGAATCGGTTCCATTGACAACAGCATGCTAACCTACTACTCTGCCTCCCATGTAAGGCCAGAATGCAGGAGCTGGAGCAGCCGAAGCTGCTGGCTTCCCCTATGTTCTACCCAGAGGTAACTGAGGTAAGACAACAGTGATTGCCACCAAAACCTGCAGAATCATGACAACATGATTCTTAAAAAGGATGGAATGAATTAAAAAAGACCCTTATCTGGCAACCTCAGTTGCCCTTTTTCTTTCTTCTTACCCGCTAAAATAGTGCAAAGTCTGTTTACATATGCTGCAACCCTTAATAAACATTCAAATGTAGATTTGGGAAATAAGGAAGGACAAATATTATTCATTTCCCAAGCCTGTAGAACAGTTCTTACAAAAACTTCCAAACAATAAAAATATTAAAGATAGAAGGAAAGATTGGAAAAGAAAATTGGAAAAGAGGTTTATTGAATTTGAAGTGTTTAAATGTCCTGGTGAGGCTAGGATGATAATGATAGGTGTTTCACAAGCCCTGCATTTGTTATCCTCCCACTGTTTCACTCACTTTTCTTAAGGAATATACTGTAAGCAATATTAATTCACTTACTCTGTATCAGCCATTTTCAGTCATTCACGTGATCATAACAGAACAGTGGAACCTGCAAGGTAGCTTTGGCAATAGTTTTCTCTAGGGCTTGACTCCAAGTCTTTGCATTTTCTGAAGTATTTGACCTCCCTCATCCATTTTTTTTTCCCTACTTGGCTTTCTATTTTACTTGACTCTATATTCTGAGACAGCCTTGCATTAGAATTTATCTGAAAGTGCATCAATCAACAGGAATAAAACAGGAAATATTTCTCCACCACAGAAAACCATACAAACCCCACAGAAACGAAGGCTTTGACAGAAACTTGGAAACACATCTCCTGGTTTAATTCACTTTTCTTAATTATCTGCTTTTGAAAAATTATTCCCCTTCTAGTTTGCATAAACAATTATGGACAACACAAAATGAGCTCAATTAGATCATTTTAAAACAAAACCTTGAAGCTTTGCTACCCTTGCACCTGCAGGGGAAAGGATGGACAAATAAAAAGATATGGCAGTATTATCTAAAATCAAACAACAGAACCTGTTGAATGAAAAAGGAAATCCAGATCTGAAGGAATTTAATTTCATAATCATTTACTTTGCACTGAAAATGTTTTCTCCTTCACATTTCAAAGTCAAGGATGCACTGGCTGGTATCAATTGCAAGCTTATGTATGAATAAGAGGCAGTAATAAAAGACAGAGCACTGAGAGGTTAACAAATATTGAAATTACTGATAGCTATTAATGAAGCATTAATTACTACTACAATCAAAACAGGGAACTGTATTCTGAAACCAATTTATATGGATCAAAGTCTAATTTAAACTATGCCACTACTATAGGTAGTGAGAAACAGAAATTTCAGCAATTAGTACAAAAGATTCTTGAAAGGCAATGAGAAAAAAATAATTTCTATGAGCTATTTCATCAAAATCTTTAGGCAAAGATAAATGAAGTGTTGTGGTGCAACATACTCTTCTATTCATTGACAACATAAAAATAATTTAAAAGTTTTTTTTTCACCTAATATTATTATGAGAAATATCCGTATTTTCCCAAACATGCTTCACCTCGCAATTCAATGCATCAGCTGTACATAAAAAAATAGTGCACACTAGGCAGATTATCACGATGTGTGCAATTTACTAGAAGAGAAATGCCATAGAAAAAGCATCTGCCAATCATATGTACTCACAAATCACGGGACCATCTTCTTGCTTGGAATCACTAATTTCCCCTGCCTCAAAGCCAGTGATTCACAAGCCTTCTGAACTGAGCACACCTGGGCACTTGGTATGGCTGTGAATCATTTGCCCACAAAAGATTTCAGTTCCCCTGACAAAAGCCAGGCTTCCTCAATGTTAACCTTTCAAAGAAAAACTAAGATATACTAGCCAAGTCAAAGTGCTCATCAACAGCCTCCACTGGGAAAATAAACTAGGAGTCAAATTTGAGATACAGTGAGATTACTAATCTAAGAGGTCAGCAGTAACTCACAACAGATGAGCAGCAACCATGCAGCAACCCAGAGTGAATTAATGGCTTTGAATGAGCATCTTCCAAGCGTAAGCAGGTAATTACTAAAACCTGATCTGAAAACTGGCCACTGAACAAGGTACAGGGTAGGCAGATTAGCTCAAAACATCCATTTCTGTTGTTTAGATGCTGTCCACCAGACAACCAGATGAAAGAACAAGATTTCAGTGCGTTAGTCAGTACGTGCTATCAAGAAAGTGTGCATCTTAATTAATGCCAATAAATACACAATATCCAAAATCAATAAAATGTGCATGGGGAATTGTTTTGTCTTCCCAGATCTTCACGTGGAAGCATCTCCTAGGCTATCTGCCACCAGCTGGCTAATTCATTGCTGAGGAGAACTGAAAACAGAAATTACCATCTTTTTACTGAAACTACTTTTCGCACATGATTATATGTATTAGAAATAGATGTAATTTGAACTGACTCTAGCTTGGGTGCAAAGGATAAAGTTATTTTAATAATCACATTCTGTCAGTGAAACATTAAATCGTTATATAAATTATAACAAGTTAAGCATTTTCTCACCTCATCATAACAGATTGCACAGAAAGAACATGAAACTTCCGTCCTCGGAAATTTTTAAAACCTGGCTGGACAAAGGTCTAGGCCACCTGGTTTGACTTCAGCACTGAGCAACTCTGAGCAGGAGGTTGATAAAGCAACATGAACAAATCTGTGACCCATGTTGTCAAACACAAAGCTTTAATCACATGCCTTTTTGTTGCAGTGAGCCACTTTTATTTCAGTGTTTGAAATCTTTGCAGATGAATACAATGTTTTAAAAGCCGTTCATAATAGAAATATACAATTCTAAGAACATTTTCTTAATACACTTGCAGTAGTACATAGTTCCCTAGAAACAAGGGAGTCTTTGCCCCAAAGTGCTACATTGCTACAGAAAGCAGCCATTACATTGTGCAATCACAGTATAATTACAACAGAATTGTTAGACATTCACTAAAAACTTTTACTTAAAAAAACAAACATGTACAACACTATACAGAATGTAGCATTTGGATTTAACACCCTCCCCCTTTTCACCCCCCCCCCCTTTTTTTTTTTTTAACTTAAATCACCACCATTTTCTTCTTCAGACAAAAAGAAAGCAGCTGTTTCAGACCAGACCACCAGATTCACTGTACTTTATCAGCACTGCGGAATGACACTCATCTGCAAAACCTTCCATGTTCCTTCCTCCCCAGTCATACAGTAGGAATAAATAATTTAATGAAGTACTCATCAGGAGAGGGGAATAGACTATTAGTCTGTGCCTGCGTTCTTTTCCCCTCTCTTCCTTGAATCTCTTAGATGTGTATATTTTATAGCTTAGCAAAATAACAGATCTATGAGCTTAAGAAAAAAAAAAAAAAAAAGCTCCTGAGTATCTTCAAATTCATGCTCAGCATTCTAAAATTAAAAGCAAATAAAGAACTATTATGAACAGAATGTCACAATGTTTAAGAAAGAACCAGAAGAATCACACTGCTTGAGAAACTAGAAGAAAGGCAGAAATATTTCTCTCTCTACATATGTATCTACATATAAAAGAATCACTCTTGGAAAATCAGTTACCAGAGAATTTTTCAACCCCCCAAAATTAAACACCCATGAGCTTCTAAAATATACCTACAAGCACGCAATTCTCATTTGCCAGTAAGCACATTTACAAATATCAAATTACTTACACAGAACCAAGCGAGTGTGATTTGGCCCATTCCTCCAAAGCGGGAGGGGCATTCTCCTAATCTGATGACCAGGGGCAGATTTTTAGTATAAAAACTTAAAGATTATTTATTATTTCCATTTGTATTGTACTATAATCCTAGCATCAACAAGTACAAACAGAGAAGAACTAGTGTCATGTTGGGTTCTTGTCCTGCTTCTAGAGTTTTTAATTAAAGTTTTAAACAATATAAAAACTTCAGAAGTCAGTACTTCTGTGAAACATACAGAATGCCTGTGCCCGACCCTAGAAATGACGTTATTTGCTCAAAACTATGGGTGTTTCTGTTCTGAAGTATACAAATGGTTGATACTATTTGCCTTCTGATTTTTTCCTGCATCTGGGATTCAATTGCCATATACTGTCAACCTTCCCCTGGGAAAACAAACAAACAAACAAACAAACAAACAAACAAAAAACAGCACCCTCCCCAGAAAGAAGTAATTTACTTACTTACATTTCTCTTAAAACTAAAGCAAATTGAAAGGTATACAGGCTGTAAAAAAACACAACAACAACAAAACCACTAAAAAGTGTATTACAATAGAAAAATTTGAGATTCACTTTTAGAATAGAAAGACTGTAGTTTCAGTAAATAACACCCTCCTTCTATATCTGTCCCTCAGCAAAATGATGAGAAAATTGTTCAGCATATCTATGCAGTATTATTTCACTTTTAAGTAATCGCTATGATTTCCCTTCTTAGAGTTGTCAAATCAACGGTTTTAGATTAACAGAAAAACTCTCACCCCACGACTTTCTCAATTATTGGCCAATTGTTTATGTCTTGCAGACTGCTGGTCTATTTGGCTCTGTGTTCAACTGAAGAAATCCAGAAAAAGTATGGAAAGCATTATGCAGCAGAAAGCGCACAAACAAGATCCAATTCACATCAATCTAGGAAAGCAGTATTTCTGAAAGGCTCTGGAGTTTCTTTTCTGGAGTCCACGAAAGAAAAAGGATGAGAAGCACAAGACAAGTACTCTGTTTTGATTATACATACAGCTGCTCAAAAAACAGGTGTCTGAGGATTTTATTGAAAATTAAATCAACTTTCCACAGCAGAAAATGAGACACTCCTGGTTTTGTAGCACTGCATCAAACTGTTATCCCTAAACAGAGAAATAGTGATTAATCAGTAATAAACACAGATACTTATGCTAATAAGTGTACACCATCACAGGTACAGTACCTTCTAAGTATCTGTTTACATAGTGTAGCAAAACATCTGGAAATTGTTACTTAATTCCTTTTCATCATCCATGAAGGATATCACCACTATGTAGGAGGAAAGAACAGTGCTTGAATTCAGTGAAAGGACTACGACGCTAGAAGATGAAAATAAAATATGCCTCTAGGGATCGGGAGACGGAAGAAGACTGCAGGAAAGAAATACAAAATAAGTGATCATGGCTATTTTGTACACCAGACAAATGGACTCTTCTTTCATTCAATTTATTACATCTAATTATCAAAATAATCTTTTTTAAGCCACAGAAACTGCTACAAAATATCATTAAATATCATCTCTGAAACATCATTAAGTATCAACCACAAGTATCTACATCATAAAAGCTTTATATCACATCTGCCACAACAGACTTGGTCTTACAAGAAAAAAATAAAAAACTGTATATTCATACACCACTTGAAGGACATACAATAAAGTTTTTATGACTACAAGAATCTACAAACTTAGCAATTCTCATTTGTTTTACTACTTTTTTTTTTTTTTAATAAAAAAAATCCTCGAAGGTGTCACTCTAATCCTGAAACATCTTTTCCCAGATGAAATTACGGGTCATGATATCAACAAAGTATTGGGTCACAACTGAGTAACTTGAGAGTAAGCTGAGATTTAATTTTTTTAAGACCTATAAACATGTGAAAAATAGGGTAAATCCTTCTAAAAATTACAGCAACTACCCTGCAAGAAGAAAAATAAAACTCAATGAATTGGGATTACTGAACTCAAATAATTTAATATATTTTTTCTTACCAAATGTGGTATAAAATATCAAATCTAAATGAACTTAGTGGTTGCCCTGGTGTCAGTTGGGACAGAGTTAATTTTCTTCCTAGTAGCTGGTATGGTGCTGTGTTTTGGATTTAAGGATGAAAATATTGTTGGTAATATGCTGATGTTTTAGTTGTTGCAGTGCAGTGCTTACACAGAGCCAAGGACTCTCAGCTTCTCATGATGCCCTGCCAGCAAGGGGGCTGAGCGTGTAGCAGGAGCTGGGAGAGGACACAGCCAGGACAGGTGACCCAGACAGGACAAAGGGACGTCCCACACGTAGTGTTGTGCTGAACAATAAAACTGGGGAGAGCTGGCTGAGGTGTGTGTGGGGCTGTTACTCAGGAGCTGGTTGGACATCGGTAGGCTGGTGGTGAGCAATTGTAGTGTGCATCACTTGTTTGTTTCCTTGTTATTTTTTTTCTGTTTCTTTTTTTTTTTTTTTTTTCTTATTAAACTATCTTTTCCTCAGCCCACGACTTTTTACACTTACACCTTTTCATTTCCCTCTTCTGTCCCACTGTGGAGGGGGGTTAGGGACAGCTGTGGAGTGCTTAGCTTCCTGCTGGGTTAAACCACAACAGTGGTACTAAACTTGAATTTGGGGAAACTGCACAATAAAAACCAGCATAGAAATCCCTAGAAAGAACTGGAAACAGCAACTGGAAAAGAAATGCAGCTCATTGCATTGTAACATGCTAGAGAAATCCACAAGTTCACTCAAAATTATCTAACACAACGGTTCATTATGTCACGTAGTAACATCCTTAGAAATCCCATGCACAGGCTACCAAAAAAATACAGGCTGTGTTAACCAAGAACTTTGAATCCAGCAGTGACAGGCCTGACTGCAGGCAGAGGTCAAGCAAACCACTACCTTACAACCTCCAAAAAAAAATCACGCGATCAACAAAAGCTCAACACAGCACATCAATACCTTGCACTACACAAAAACCAGAATTCACATCCCAAGAAATTATTTATACACAGGAAAAATATGTAGGCAAAATACTTCCCAAGGATGTTGTAAATATTCTGAGACATGCATTATACATTGGGGAAACTGGAGATATATTTATGAGCACAGTCAGATTTCAAATACCATACTTAATGCACACACACACAAAAAGCTTTGCAACTGCATTGTAGCAAAGTCAGTATCTGTAACAGCTTCATGAAGAGACGCACCTTATAAGATCCAAGTGGGTTTCAAGATTGGTTTTACATTTTTTTTTTTTCTCCTTAGTATCTTCTCACCGTATTATGTACTTATTTCCGTATGAAAATAACCTGTATGGTAAATCAGAATTGTCCAGATACAAGCCAGTGAGTCTAATGCAGAGGGCTTGCCTTGCCTTTTCCAGGAACTCAGGCAGCAAGATTTGGTGGTCTCTCAGGAGTACCCACAGGATAGAACAAAACTCCTAGAGACAACCTGCCTGCTGCTGCTTTGGGTTCAGCATCAATAGCAACAGAAACTTATAACCTGGCATGGATGCCAGGCAGCAGTGCCAGCTCCCATGCTGCTGTGGCACCCAGCACTGCCTGCCTGGATAGCGGTTCTGTAAAAGCACCTTCTTGAAAAGACACTGCTTAGGCTAAATGAAAAAATAAACTAGATCTACATGTCAATAATTCCGGCAACAGAAAAATAACCCAGGAGGATCAAATGAAAGCATAGATAAACAAGGGACTGATGTTTTACATGTCACAGGTATGTCACAAAAGTGCATGCTCTCCAAGAGAATCACTAGAGCAGTTCTTGTTTTTCCCTTATTTAACTTACTGAACTTGAGGAAAGAAAATTTCATGGGATGACTTTCAACAAAAGTCCATTTTTGACAGAACTACAGAACTCCTAATGAAATAACTATATTAAGCTTTACTGCTCACATACGAAAATACATTCAAACTTCTGTTTTTTTGTTTGTTTGTTTTTGGTTTTTTCTTTTTTGGGTTTTTTTTGGTTGGTTGGTTTGGTTTTGGTTTTTCTTCCAGAATGCAACAACTAAATGGTTTATTTTTTTTATTATTATTACTTTTTTTTTTTTTTGCCTAAACTTCTCCATTGTTCTGAATTTCCACAGTGGATTTCTCACAACATTTTAAGAAAACTTCTATTGAACTTGTTACATAGCATTATACAACCTATAGTTCGACATGTGAGAAAGGGTTTATCTCCTATCTGGAAATAATCTACTTAATGATAACAAAAGCCTTAACAAGAGAAGCAAGATAATTAATGGAAATTCTCCCCTGGTAACAGAACAATGTGCTTTGGACTTGGGTGTTTCAACCAGCACAACCACTCAACATTGGGAATGACTCAACTCTCTCTAAGGAGCATGACATCTGTGATTATTATTGATAAATACATTCTTGTCTTGGGGCTGTGCGCACAATTTATTTCAAGAGAAGGGAGAAATCTTCTTTAAAATTAAATTATACCAGTCTCCACTCTGTGGGTTATGCACTGTATGCACGTATGCACTCCCAGAGGACACACTGTACTAGGTACCCAACTTAATGTCCCAATAAAAAATTAAATGAGGACATACGTGCTTAACGGATTGGGCCCAGGGATACAATGTTTCCTTGCACTAGAATAAGGTGGAATGTCTTTTTCATTCTATCACTGCTTATTAGCAGCAAGGATGTATTAAAAATAAATGCTTATATAAAGAAAAGTGAAGTATTTATCATCTGTTCAACACTATGTCAAAACTCCCTCTTTTCCTCAAAAAAGAGAAATGAGTTTTAAAATAAAATATTGAAGGGGAAACTGTTCCTATCAATACTGTACTGCTGGTAATAAAGCCTGAGATTAACAAAATCGATTTAGAAGCCCAGTAATTTGTTCATGTCTCATACTATTTATCTACACTTTGCATTTCTTTTAATGTGTATAATTAAAAATCAATGCAATCCATTTCACTAATTTCCATTCCTCTCTGCTGAACTTCAGCTGCAAACACTGAATAATGTTTTGAGAATGAAATGGGAAACCCTTGTTTTTGTGTCTCTTAGGAATAACATAGAAGTATCTCTGAATGCCTTAGCCTTACTCAAATCTTGCATTTTCATCAAATGAATGTTCATATAATGTTAAAATTAGATACACCTTCAAAAGACCATTTAAAAAGTCCACAATATTTTTAAAAATACACAAGAAAGAAGAAAAAACAAGAGCTTAGGTGAGATTATTCTCTTAAATCCCTAATATATGCAGGTGACAGGGTGGGTGAAGATGACCTGAAACCACTGTGCCAGTCTGATGGCCAGCCTGGCCCTTGGCAAAGGTGCCCACCTCCAGCTGCTCCGAACCTCTGTGTACAATGCCTGCAGCTGGGCTCTGCCTTCCCTTGCTGACACACCCTTTTCCACCAGGACGGCCAAAGAGCCTCTGGGTTTCTCCCTGAGAGCTTGTAGTCAACACACAGGATGATTTTTTTCTATTTGTGTCCAACAGCTTGTTGGATGACAACAACAACACTGCAACCAATCAGGCACAACCAATAAAAGGTAAATTTTCCATCCACATAGAAACTATAGGACGTTAACCTCCCACTATTTACATGAAAATGGCTGTGTCAGAATTGCCTTTCTTTACCTATGAAAATCCACACCTTAATAGTGCTGTGGTGCTATACTTCAAATGACAAACACCTCATTACAGTAATTCCTCTTACAAAGTATTGAGGGTTTTCTGCTGTTTTGTTTTTATTGCTAACTCCCATGCATATATATTTACTCTAAAACAAACTCAACTAGGATAAAAATCAGATTTTTCACTTCCACCACTTAACTTTGATTTTTTGCATCCCATTCAAATTGAAAGTCTTTCAACATATCCCAGAAATGAGATATTGGTTAACAAAAGCACAAAGCACATGTCTCTAAATAACTACAATTTCTACAGAAGTCGTGACCAAACATTTTAGATAAGTAAAACCACCTCTCTCTCTCTGGAGTAAATGGTAGGATGGAGAACGTGTAGAATTAAGGTAACAAGGTGCCCAAGAGCAATCTGTGCATCAGGTCTCCCACCAGTAAGGCTGCCAGACAGTACAAAATACTGTTGCTCATTGTAGCTTTTCCTGTTGCTTGCTCTCTTCCACGCACTTGTTCCATCTTTCCACAAACGTGGCCACCACTGCCTAGCAACCAAGGGACACGATAGCAGAGAGCAAAATCCCCCACCCACAGCTCACCCTGCTTCATCTCCACAGCTGCAAACTATCTTTTATGGCAAATTAAGAATACATGTTCTTTGTTGCCTCAGAGACACAGAGCAGGGACCTCGGAGGTGACTTGGGATGCAGTGGAGTTTCTCTCCTAAGGGTGGAGACTAAGAAATTATGATATCAGTGGGTAAAACAGTTCCCCCAATGCTTATACTAAATAAAATAAAAATAAATAAATAAATAAAAAGGAAGGGGGAAGGAAAAGAGAAGGAGGGAGAGCAAAGAAAAGAGCCAAGTGCTGCAGCGATAGGGCGCAGAAGAGCCATCAAAAGGCAAGGAGATAAGGCGAAGAGGCTGCCTCCCTTCACCCCCTGCCCCAGCCGCCCCCTGCAGCGGGCCGAGGACAGGAGGGGGCCGAGGGATGCGCGAGCGGCAGCCAGGAACAGAGTCGGGGCGCAGCCCCCAACAGCCGCTGCTCACCTCTGCCATGCCACAGGTACGCGCCGCCTTCGTGCTGCGGGACCGCCGCTGTCCCGGCCTCGCCTCGGCTCCCTTCGCTCCGAGCCCCCAGCTCCGCGCTGCAGCCGCCGCCGCCGCCGCCGCCCCGGGAGCCTCGCCCGGCCCCAGCAGCGGAGGGAGGCGACCGCGCCCCGCCACCACCGCGCCCCCTGGCGGCGGCCGCGCAGCGGGAGGGGCCGGGCGGGACCCCGGGGCGCGGCCGGGCCGCTGTGGGGACGGGGGCGGGCGGCAGAGGGCCGGTACGCGGGGATGGGGGGGGCGTCTGGCTGCCATGGGTCCCCACGGAAGAAGGGAGAGCAGCCACCGGGGGTGCTCGGACGCGGGCGCACGGGAATTTCCCGGCTGGGCAGCCACCGGTACCGCGGTGATGGACAACAGGTCCCTACAGACCTCTAGGGGAAGTAGGCATCGGAACAGCATTAGGCTGCAAGACCTGACAGCCCTAGTTCTTAAAACGTGTATCTAAAACCATTATGGATAGCTAGCTACAACAGAAACATTTCAACTTATCCACCCACCTGGGCTCCTTGGCACCGTCAACGTCAGTGCCTCATATTCCTGCAGGTTTCTGGCTATGGCCTGGGTGTACCATCTGCACCGATTCCCCATCTGATGTTCTTAAGACCTCTGTTGATCTGGGAGGCCGGATAAATTAGTTTACTCCATAGTTTTTGTCTGTCGTAATAACCTGAAGGCATTCAAAGTCTATCATCTTTCTTAAAAGTAACTATTCCCCTTCTTGGGAACTGGCAAAAATACATGAACACCACAACCCTGAATTTGAAAATGTGCAGCTGTGATGTGTCTATTACCCTCATATTTGCTTGCCCACAATCATCCTGTGGAAGCGTGGGCATATGATGGTGGGGAGGAATTGGTGTTAAAGAGCCCTCACTTCTATCATTTTAGCACAGATGTTGGTCACATTTCTGTGGCATACTTAGGCATTTCCCCAGCTTGTGTCAGATTTCATACCAGCCCCCAGCCACACAGAGCCTGCTTAAAACAATATCCCCCACTGTCCTGACTGAATGTCAGAACCCAACTTCTAGATTGTGCCTAATATTCTCTTATTTTAAAACAAAACAAACAAAAACTTAAAAATTGCATTCTGTACTGTGCCATGTATTCCCTGCAAGGTACAGTAACGGTGTTTGATACCTTCAGTCTGGCTGCTCTGAGCCATGCATATTCTGTGCAGCTGTGACGCAGCACCAGAGGCAATTTTACTTGCCTTTGGCAACTACAAAGAAAACACTTTGGCTTTCCATAGGTATTTAATGTTGAATGTTCAACTGCAAGAGGACATACGCAAGAACAGAATTGTCTTTTTATTCTTTTTTCTTCTCTCAGAGGGAAAGATAAAAAAAAGTTAAAAAACAAAGCACACAAATAAACAACAACAACAAAAGAAGGTGGGGAGGGGGAGAATAGGATGACGATATCTTGTTTTGATTTTTTTTTTCTTTTCCTCACTATCTTAACATTATAGTGCAGCTGTACAATCACTTTCTGAATACCTTGGCTATGTTGAAAGCCAGAATATTTCCATATCCAGGGTGACTGGGATAGTCAGGTTTGTCTTTAGAGCAAGACAGGTCTGATATTCCAGATAGGGATGTTTATGGCTCACAATGGCAGTGCTTTTAAAAATCACCACATATTACAGAACTAATGGACTTCCTTAAAACACAGAATACCATATGAAGTCATTTGTTACATTAAATTGAAATGGGTCATTCAAAAGCACCCCCACACGGATGGGGTGGTTTTCATGTCTTGTTATAACATCTGCTGCATTGGGGTCTATGTTCTTTCCTAGGCTGGAACTCCTCAGTTCCAGAGTCATGCAGACAATGAGAACAGAATACAGCTAATTTACTTATTTGGTCCGTGTCTTTACACAGACCAAGTCTTAGTCGGACTCCATAACAATAATAAAGTCATTACTACTATTTTATACAAGTGTTAGGATCCTAACTGTAATAGCTAATCACTATGTGCAATCTGAGGGGCTTTATCAAGTGGTACAATCCATCTGTTTCTAAGGGAGTAGAGTGAATTGCAATAGTTAATGTCATAGCACCACTCGGTGTTTAACCTGGATATTGCTTCCTAACCTTACATTTCTTAGAATCCTCGAATCGTAGGACATCCCAAATTCAAAGGAACCCACAAAGACCATGGAGTCCAACTCCTGGCTCCACACAGGACCACCTAAAAATCAAACCATACGTCTGCTGACCAAATGCTTCCTGAACTCCAGCAAGCTCGGTGTGTGATTACTGCCGTGGGCAACCTGCCTCAGTGCCCGACCACCCTCTGGGTGCAGAATCTTTCGCTAAGCCCCAGCCTGACCCTCCCCTGTCCCAGCTCCATGCCGTTCCCTCGGGTCCTGTCACTGTCCCCAGAGAGCAGAGCTCAGCGCCTGCCCCTCTGCTCTGTTCATGAGGGAGCTGCAGGCCGCCATGAGGCCTCTCCTCAGCCTGCTCTGCTCTGGGACGAACAAACCAAAGGACCTCAGACTCTCCCCACACATCTTCTCCTTCCCACCCTTCGCCATGTTTGTTGCTCTCCTTTGGCCACTCTCTAGTAGTTTTAAGTCCTTTTTATATTGTGGCACCCAAAACTACACTCAGTACTCGAAGTGAGGCTGCACCTGCGCAGAGTCCTGCTGTGTTGCCACCTGAGAAACATGGTAATCAAACTCTTTATAGTCTTATTAATCCCACGCAAATGGCAATGTGCACCAGTAGAGAAGGGAAATATGGACACATACGTGGTCAATATAAACATATTGGAAAAGAAATGTCCAGTACCTATTGATATAAATGAGCCAGATGGAAGTATTAACTGCATGGAAACTGCTATGGCATGTAACCAGACATAGCATTTTTTCTCCAAAAGCTCAGAAGTAAATTTGACCCTTCCAGTCCCTTAGCTACTTTCCCACTTCCAGTAGATCATCCTGAAGAACAGAACAGACTTACACTTTGCCCTCGCCTGCTGCCAAATAACAGTATTACCATGTAATGTATTACTGGTCTAACTTTCCTTTCATGGACACAACGAGCAAGGAAACGCTTCATAATTGGCTTTCGAAGGTCTAGCCACTTGCATCATATTTCCAGCTTGGCACTGGGCCATGCTGAAGTCACAATACTTGTATTAATGGATGGTTTCCTCCCTAGGTCTGGATAGATGTGAAATGAAAATAATTCTGTTCTGTTCTCCAGCAATCCTTGTTAATGTCAGTCATGAACTACTGCTGTCTAAGGAGCTGCCTCACTGGTGTCTCAGCGAGATGCTGATCTTGGCTCACTGCAAAATGACTGTGAACTGTCAGAAAATTTTATCACAAGCTCGTTCTATGACAGTGGTCAACTTCAATGCAAGATTTGTTTTGATGGTATTGAGTCAGTATAGCACAGAAAATATACATGCCAAAATATTCAGTAAAGGCAAAAGTGCTGTGTCATGAGACACTGCTGCTATGGCCCCATGGATCACAGCTTCAGCTGATTCTGAAGTGTTATTGAATCAGACTGCTTACTAACTGTAGAAAGTGATGTGTTGCTCTCTCTGGGATTCTTTTGTTCTCCCCCATAAGCTTGTGCCATCCAGCTTGTGCTGCTGAACTAGTGGACTACTAGGTATAGTAGTATAAAGGCATATATATATATATATATATTTCAATATATGTATATAGAGAGAAATATATAGAGATTCTATACATATATTGAGGAATGAAGTATGATTCATATTGAGGTATAAATATATTTTGAAATCTGCTAGTGAACTAGAATTTGGCTAGGAAAAAAATGAACTTAAAAATACTGGAAAATTAAACAGCAGTCAAAAAATGCAATTAAGACTTTTCCTGCAAAATGTCCCATTTAAGTTTAAGCAAAACCTAACTGATTAATGTGTAAAGAAACCTGGAAGAAGCATCTGAAAGGTCTAATTAAGCTGCCCTGTCTCTGGGCTTTAGAGGCTATGCAGAAAAAAATGCTTCAAGACATAAAGTTTTACAATGGGTGTTGAATTAAGGGAACTAATTTGCTGCTTCCTCCTCACCTTCTTTCAACACTCCATCAACCCTGTACTCCTACTTTTTGCAGGATTTTACATGTCAGTATTTTCATGTCCAGTCACATTATATCACCACGTCCACATGAAAAAACTTCTGCGTTTCCACATATGCCATTATACCTGTGAGTGTGGAATATTAAAAGACTGGCAATTTTTGGACCAGTAAAAATATTATTAGTGTTTAAAATTGTCATTGAGAAGCATTTTTAAGCAGAAAGAAAAGAAAGAAATGCATTTTTAATAATAAGAATGTTTTAGTAAGAAATGGGAAAAATTATTTCTTCTCATAAAATTGTTCACCTACATCACCAGATCTACACATCAGATGTGGACTGGATCTATCACTCAGAACCACATCAATGTAAGCTCCTTAGCTCAGTTTCGGGCACTAAAACACACACATTATAAAGTTGGATCCACATTACATATAACAAAATATGTACCTGTATTCTGACTTAAGTCTTAAATAACTTCTATTTGATTAACACTGAAAATGAATGAAGGCAGAGATTATATTATTTTATAAAAATAAAAATATAAAATAAAGCCTTTCACCAACTTGCCCCCTCCTCCCTCCTCCCTCCCCCCCATGTTGACTACATTTTCTCTCCATCATTTTTAATTATACTTGCACAATTTCTATCTGTAATTGGAAGTGAAATCCAACCGTTGTTGAAGTCTAAGGCCAAACTGCCTTACCAGGGATCTTCATAGGATCATATGATGAAGAAAATGAGTGTTTATTTCAATGAAAGTGGTGTAGTGAACAGGAAATTGTGTATCATTTGTTTTCATGTTCATTTAAACCATGTGAACCCATCAACTTTCTAACCTGTAAAAAATCTCAAATATAAAAGCGTGTCAGTATCCTCTAAATCTCTGTCACATCTAGAGTTGATACGTACGATTCTACTGATTACATATTAATCAATATAATCCCCTTTTTGTACGGAACTCTCGAGCCTTCTCCTCTGGACCATACTGGATACGAATCTGAGAATACTAGCAGCAGGAAAACCATTAATGAAGAGAAAATAACAAAAGGCAATGGTGCAAACACAATGCTTGCAACCCAGTCACTTCATATGTCTGTGGGAGAAAAATGCTGGGAGCAGAAGAGAAAAGAAAAAGCTTGAGTCAGAAGATGTCACTGTGAGCCAGTCAAAACCAACAGCAAGGTTCAGGGAAGCCTAGCTGACACCATATCACCAGTATCAAACAAACAAGATCCAGGCCATGCACAAGACACAATCACTTCCACTGCTTTCAGGATTAAAACTATCAAAGCAATCCACAAGAATAAAAAAATATTTTCAAAGATGTCCAAACCAGCAAGGAACTGCTTTTCCAGCTGAAAATGCACAATGGCTCAAAACCACAAAATCCAACAAAAAGAGCGAAGATACAAGCCTCACCATTAAAAAAAAAAAAAAAAAAAAATAATAAAAGAGCATATTAATGGCAATGAGCTAGTGCAAAACCACATCCAAAGGAGGATGGACATGAGGCAGTATGACTCACAGCCTGTGTGTTGTGCAGTAATGCACAATAGGTTTACAATAAAAAGCTGAAATGACATAAAACTAATAGACTTCTGCTACCCGTCTCTCTTCCTAGGAGCCTGTTGCATTAAAGAGGACTTAATCAGTCCAATGCTTGCCTGCTTGTCCTGCCAACGGCTTTCACTGAGGCAGTATCACAAAGTTTAATGTATTAAATAAGGCAAAAGATGTAACATGTTCCGAATTGCCATTGTTAAATACACTTACCACAATAGCATAAATGTGTGATAATAGTACTAGCAAAATCCTGTCCTAGGTATTCCTCAACAAAAGGTGAAGGTACAGAGCTTACCAAGAAGGCATCCCTGTCTTGTTGGAGGAGTACAGCCTTTTCTAAGTTTCCAATTTCTTCTCCCCCCCC
>CM021771.1:20250439-20261809 GCA_011076525.1 Nettapus auritus | reverse complement strand
TTTTTTTTTTTTTTTTTTTTTTTTCCCCACAACACTTTTTGTTGTTGTTGTTTTGTTTCATTTACACCAACTCCTATCATTCTTTTATATCCTAACCTTATTTGTTCCCACTCTGGAGTAATGTTTAGGATGATTTGGGTGAAGATTCAAGCCACATACATTTAGAATGTACTTCATTAAACTCATTATCATATTCAGGTTGTTAACTTTAATGTTAATTTTACAAATAATAAAGCAAAAGGTTTCACTCTGGGCACCATGGCCCCCAAGACTGTTCTGCCAACAAAACAGGGCCATCGCACCAACTCCCCAGGGCTCCCTCTTTCAGCAACCTCTCATAAAAAGCCTGTGGACCTCCATCCACAAAGTCTGTGTAACAGATAAACAAGAACAAGCTGCTGAAAACCCTTCTGCAGACGGGTGGTGCTTGTCAGTAATGCTAACACGTATGACTCTTCTCCACAGAGTCTCAGCAATCTTTTACCCCTTTTACTTTGCAAGGGTATCTAGTGACACACCAAACATGTGCCTAACAAATACTGATGTGGAGTTTTGAGCCATTTTTTTCAGAGGCATGCAATTTCAAACATCTGACTGGGGGCCCAATTTGGTCTCACATTTCCTTATCCACAAACTGACTGAGGACAGTTCTCTTCATCAGCTAACCACTTTTTTAACTTTTATATGAAATGCAGTATTTATTGCTTTATCAGACTGAAAATGCTAGCAGTTCAGATATTAACACCTCTGATAAGAGCTACAGCTGTTTCTGAAAGTGGAGTGACTGAAACCCAGTTACTTCAGGCAGCTGTAGAAGAAAAATGCAGGTAGCAGAGGAGAGAAACCTCAAGTCAGAAGTGATCACTGTGAGCCAGCCAAAGGAGACAGCAAGGCTGAGGGCAGCCCTGTTGAAGTTGCATATGACCAGCTGCAAACGGTAACGCAGCTTGCTAAATGGACAAAGTCCATCTGGTCCAGAGACAGATGAGGAAGCACTGTGTGAGCCCAAACACTAAAATCCCTTCCACAGCATTCGGAAGGCACACTACGACCACTATCATCAAGGGTCATAAAGGTTCTGAAAGACATCAGAACTGGTGAGGAACTGGTCTTCCAGTTCAACATTTTTCCAAACAACAGAATCACAAGAAACAGAACAACCAGAGGGGCCCGGCCATGCTCTGCGGTGGGGCCGCTGGAACCTTCCAGAACAGTCTGTCACCACACAGGGCAGCCCCAGCCTCGCTCTCACAACAACCACACCGCACCTCCCTAGGTGGTGCCACCAGCACCCAGTGCAGAATGGGTCCAGCACCAGTCATGGCAGTGAGGTTTTGGTCCTAGAGAGTCAAGCTAAAGCTGGTCTAGAATGGCTCCACTTGCCCTAGGCTTGTGCTTTTTGCACAGTGAAGCAAAACCTCCTCATCAAAATACATATGCTCTGAGAGAACAACAGGAGAATTACACTACAAATGCACAAGAAAATCAACACTCAAGCTTTAGCTCCCTGTCTGAAAAGAAGCTAGGGGTACTGGTAAAAATAAGGGCAATGCGGGAAAAGGTTACAAAACTCAGAATATGCAAGGTAAACTGAATAAAGCAGGAGGATCACAGATTAGGGAGGAAAGTAGAAAGGGAAACAACAAAGGTGATAATGTGGTTGAGCATACTGCTGAGAAGGAGCAAGAGAAATAATGAAACTGATGGTTTCAGAGTTATACCGTTTACTAACATTGATGAAGAAACAGTCCAAAAAGAATCATAAAGAGTTCAATAACAAAAACAGTTACATCCATGTTATCACATCCAAATATTTGCAAGCAGGAAAAAGTTCTCTCAGCTCCATCCAACCCAGTGACAGAATTAAGCCATGCAATTTGCACCGCATCACAGCATGCCTTTGAAAAACTCGAAAATCAATCTGGAAATGAAGAAATATTTGAGATAGCTGAATCTTTTGAGAGCTATTCTAGCAATACTGTAACTGTCTCACTGGATGAACAGAATTCAGAAGATAAAGGTGCTGTTACCTCTAATAGTCTTGCTCAATTTAATAAAGATGCCACTTGTCAGGAGCCTTGTACTAATAGCATATTAGTTCTAAAGGAGGCAATGAATACAACACTCCCTGTTGACAGTGACTTGGTATGTATTGGAGAAGAATCAAGAAATGACAAAACTGTAAATACTATTTTATCTGACACTGTGAAAACATCTTTTCTTAAAGACTACCTCATTTTAGACTTCGGTCTAATAGACTCCATGGACAGAGCTAAAAGCACCTCCTGGGTTTAGACTTTGGTCTAATAGAATCCACAGATGTAACTAAAAGCACCTCCAGGTCATATTCAGAAGATGATAGGAATTATGATAGGGAACTGAATGATATTAATGCCTGTCAGGAAGATAAAATAGTCCTGAGTGACCAAGAATGACAAAAGTGTAAGTTTAGATTAGTGAGCTCAATATGTACAGCTTTTCCATCATCCCAAGGGAGAAAGTCAAGTCCAAGCAGCTCATTGTAGAAGACCAAATTTAAAGAAATTCCATCATAAAAATTAACAAAACAGCTAAGCAATCTGCTATTTATGTCAAACATTTACCAAAAACATAGTCTTCAGCCAGTAACAAATATTGAAGGTGATGCCTGCCCAGTAACCTGTGTTTAACAGCCATTGTACCCCAACCACGAGAAGGTAGCATAGTCAATTATAAACCAAGTCAAACCATATAAACTATATAACCGTATAAACCATAGTCAAGTATAAAACAATACCTCTATGAATAGCTAAATGAGATCTTAAGTGTCTCTTAAAAATAATTGGTGAAAACAACCATCCTTTCAAAAATGCAAGAATGTGAACACAAGACAAGAAGACCATGCTGAACTTAAAAATCAAAAAGTATCCCTCTTACCCCACTTGCACGTTTTCCTACGTTCAGTTGGTTCAACTTTTTTTCTTCTCCACACTATCTTAGTTAGCATTGTAGTGCAGCTGTACAATCGCTTTCTGAATACCTTGGCTATGTTGAAAGCCAGAATATTTCCATATCCAGGGTGACTGGGATAGTCAGGTTTGTCTTTGGGGCAAGACAGGTCTGATATTCCAGATAGGGATGTTTATGGCTCACAATGGCAGTGCTTTTAAAAATCACCACATATTAACAGAGCTAACGGACTTCCTTAAAACACATTACATGAAATTGAAATGGGTCATTCAAAAACATCCCCACATGGATGGGGTGTTTTTCATATCTTGTTATAACATGTGCTGCAATAGGGTCTACATTCCTTACTAGGCTGGAACTCATAAGTACAGAATACAGCTAATTTACTTATGTGGTCCCTGTCTTTAAGTCTTAGTTACACTCTATAACAATAATAAAGGCTATTTAAAGTACTATTTCATATAAGTGTTAGGATCCTAACCGTAATAGCTAATCACTATGTGCAATCTGAGGGGCTTTATCAGGTGGTACAATCCATCCGTTTCTAAGGGAGTAGAGTGAATTGCAATAGTTAATGTCATAGCACCACTCGGTGTTCAACCTGGATATTGCTTCCTAACCTTACATTTCTTAGAATCCTCGAATCATAGGATATCCCAAATTCGAAGGAACCCACAAAGACCATGGAGTCCAACTCCTGGCTCCACACAGGACTACGTAAAAATCAAACCATATGTCTGCAAGAGATGACCAAATGCTTCTTGAACTCTGTGAGGCAAATCTACCTAAAGATTCACCAAACAAGACCTGGAATGATGGAAAAGTCCCTAGTCACTGCAGAAAACGACATAATTTATTCTCAGTGGCTCAGATAGGCAGAGTGTAATCACCATGTTTGTTATAATAGATGCAGATAGGATTAAGGAGTTTGTTATGAGCCATATTATTTAACATGTTTTTAAAAATGATACTTCCTCTTTTTATTTATTTTTCCCCCCAGCAATTCAGGATACATAGCATCCACTTTCCATTTAACCAAATTGGACCATCCAATAATGGACACTTTTATGCTGAGTTAAATCAAATGTGCAGCTATTTAAACACTGAAGGCACTCAGGTGACTGCTCGAACTATCGTTGGTAATGGTGCTGCATTCTGAATCAAACTAACTAGGAAAGAAGTTGTTTCTTTCACATGATTTTCTTGAAACATGCATACTGTTATGTATGTTACAATGTGGGTATCTATATAAAAAGTTCTATAGAAAATTATAAAAAAAATATACATTTTAAGTCTCTTGGATAACATTTTCCCCAAGGTTTTTCATTCTCTGTTGTGATTTTTTTTTTCATAAGACCTATGTTATAAAATCAAGGAAATAAATCTACTTGAATAAAAAAATAACAACATCAGCAAAACCACTAGATTTTACCGTGCTTATTTGACATTCTTCTAAAACAGTGATGTGCAAGGTACTTGGAAAATTTGCTGATGTCATTTGCAGAAAAAAGAATAATTTTTGTTCAAATATACCCAACACAAAACTAGTCACAAAAGATGCAAAATTGTAACTCTCCCATCTATAATATTCAACATTTTTCATAATTAAATTTTTGGAGAAAAAAAAAAAAAACTTTCTGAGGGAGATCATATACAGTGATTTCCTTTTGTCATAGACAGGTCAAGTGATTGGATGATGTCTGGTAAGAACTTAGATATCTAAGTACTCATTTTCTTTGTTTTACTATTTAAACACTTACAGTTTGAATTTTAAGTTAATGAACTTTTTCTTTGCATATATAAGTGAATCAAAAGATGCTTAGAGCATAAAGAACAGAATTTAAAACAAAAAGAAAACAGGCTGTGTAATAAATTTTGAAATGCTATTAACAGCACACATTCTTGAAAACAGAAAAAATACGGTTTTACCTCACAGTACTATAATTCATTCTCCTACTTTCTGATATAAATGATGACCCTCTATTAATCACAAGGTTTTGCAAGTGTTCTTTCATATGTGTAAACTGCACAATGCTTTTTCTCCAAGAAAATTATTTTTTAAACAATAGTAAAACAGCATTTTATAAAAGATATATTCTCTTGATTTGTTTCACTGTCATGAAATGGCTGACTACATGGAAAATATAGGCACAGTTTGTCAAATTGCTTTCCTATTTCAAAAAATGTAACTGTTATTCTTTCTTATTATTGTATTAACATATCTTTGCTTTTATCAGCAGGAGTTGTGAATGTTTTAGGTACAAAGACAAAAAAATGGGCATGTCATACTCAACTTTCTTTAGCAGCTTTGTAGTTGTTTAGTATTTTAGTAATTTTTTTCAGATTAAATAATTTGTAATATAAATAAAAATCTCTCATATGCATCTTCATAAAAAACAGTATTTTTGCCTACAGAACATATATATTCTTTAAAAAAGAAAGGCTTGAATTCACTAAAATACGATAAAACATTAGGTAACAAACCCTAAAGGGAATATTAACAATTTCTAGACTGAAGTTAACAAATTTGAAAATGTCATATTATCAATTTGTCTAAATGTGAAATTGTAAAATTGTTACTTCATGGTGGCATGGTGAAATCGAGGTGATATGAGATAGAAGATTTCATATTGATTGTGTACTTGGTCATCCACCATAACCTCAAATCTACAAAATGGCACCTTAGGAAGACTGAAATATTAAGATCTGCAATGAAAATGGAACTAGTTTATACCGCTTACAGTGCCAGTCTCATCATATTATGGAAAATAAAACATTAATGTTGTACCATATCTTTCTCCCCTTACAATCTTTGTCATGATAATAAGGTGTAACAGGCATTAATACACAGAATCAGTAGGATGCTAATCAGACCCAACTCAATAACTTTCAATCTCAGAGTCTTTTATGGAGAGCTGGATGGGGGGAGAAGAAAATGCCTTTTTTTTAGGCTTTGGCATGAATTAATATTTTGAGATCTTATATAGTACATTAGACTATCATGGTACCTAGTTACAACAGCAGTTGTGAGAATGACAGCACAGATAAAACTAATCTGGTTCTTGGATTCTATAAAGACAATAAGAGTGGCATTATTTAGGGGGTAAAAGATAAAAGAATAGTTAAGAGTCAGGAACGTACACTTTTCAAGTAGATAAGATAGACCTATATCTATTCAATGATTTTAGGGCTGATTTGCCATTCTGAATATGTTTATATCTGTCAAACTTCCAGCCTTGCAATCTGCTTTCCAATAATGAGCAAAAGCAGACCAAAAGAAACCACTCTGAAATGAGGCAAACAAGTACAGCAGAAGTCTAACAGCTTTCAGCAATGCACAAAACAGCTGCAATTTGCTACATAAATCTAATGGTGCACTATTGACTGCCTACTGTATACTGCAGAGCAGACAGATGGCAGCAGATGGCCATGCATTTGTGAAAAGAAGTAGTATTTCAACACTGACCTTCTGAAGGTACCCTAGTACCTTTCTAAAATAAAAATAACAATATAGATACTTGTAGAACAGACTGCAAGAATGAATGATAAACCTGACAGGAAACATTCTGTATTTTATAACCCAGATATAAATGCAAAGATGTACTGATGTACTTATGTCTTTTTTTTTTTTTTTTTTTTTTTTTTTTTAAGCAGGATATCAGTCTGCATATGGTCTTATGAAAACAGTTACAAATATAGGCTAGCATATGGTCTCAGCTTGAATGTGCACATTTTAAAGAATTATTTTAAAACTTTTGAGTGTTGATACTCATACACACACAGATTTCCAGTAACTTCAGTGCACTGCACACTTAAACAAGAATTATATTCATGCTAGTGACTTTCCAGACAAGCAGGACACGCGCAAGCATGTTTAGAAACATTTCACAAAACTCTCAGTCTTCAGTAGAATTTTGTCAAGAACTTGCCACATAAACTATTGGTAACTCCCACATGAGAAGAAACAATACTTTATGGCAAAAAAATAACTTTCATTCTGGCAGCAGAGCCCACATGGTTTAGAAATTACTTGCATACACATGACTTACCTAGTATAAAGCACCTGAATAATAAAAAATGAAAATAAGAAAATGTAGTTCATTGTCTTCGTATACCAGGGAAATACATTACCACTTACTTGAAGATCCCTCACCTCATGACCTCCTATCGGATAAGTTCATGCTGGTACAACTAGACAGGAAAAATCTCTGCAGCAAGGATTTCCCAGCAGAAGCTTTAAGATATAAGAGGAGTCTGTAGTTCTAAAACACTACTGGTTGAAGTGGAAATAGTAATCCTGTGTTGTCAAAAGACTATTACCAGCCTGGAGAAGTAAGGAGAAAATTAGTGGGTTCTCCATTCTCCATTGCTACTGAATGTGGTGACACAAAATCCATGCAGAAAGGCAGAAGGAAAGGATAAAAATTTTGCTTCTGCAAATATTGTTAACTTCACACAGAAAATTTCCTTTATATACCCAGTTTACTTCAGTTCAAAATGACTGAGCTTCATAGACCCAAGGGTGTTATTTCTATCTAGCATAGGGAAGCATCCTGTAACCTGCAGACCAATGTAATGTTTGCCTCAGTGAGCACACAGGGAACTTGTTCCTCTAAGTTCATTAGTTATTGGGGAGTTTTCATATTGCAGTGCCCTTTCTGTCACCATTTAACACAGTACTCTTAGTCTCAATTTATCTGGGAATAGCTGGAAAAAAATAATTCCATCTCCCTTCTTCAGGCAAACCATTGTTTTCAGTAGGAAAAGTAGCATGAGGAATTTACTCAACTTTGCTACACCTTGGAAGACCACAGATATATTAGATATTTTTTCTTCAGAGCTGTTGATGACAAATGTTTAAAAGCATCATTTCCTATCTCTTCCAGCTGCTAGCGGTATCACTGGGGCCTCCAGCAACACAAGACATATAGTGTTAACCTCTATATTTGAGTGTATTGATGCAAGAAAGTTTTAGTGCATAAAGACTGCGTCACCCAGAGAACACGAGACTAAAAATAAATTAAGATGCATACGATTATATTATTTACATAGCATCATCAAAACCAAAAACAAAACAGACATCCCAAAAAATTATAAAACACTTAAAACTCGAACCTTGAAAAAAAAAAAAAAGACAGTCATGTGCCTTCCCAAAAGCATCCTACTCCAAGAGCAATCCTTTCTATACTGAAGAAGGAATAGGGTAGGGAGAAAGTAATTCTCAAACCTACGTTTCCTAAGTCCTGAACTCACAACTTCATAGGTACGTCAGAATTCAGTGCTTCCTAAGTAAAAAAAGTAAGCTAAGAAAAGATTACTGTGGTCACCAGAAGATGAAAAAATTACGAAAGACAGCAAAAACAAAGTTTCCATTAAAAAAGGTAGTTCAACAATCATCATATATAAGAAACAAGTTAAGGAAATATTTGTGAAAGCTTATTGCTAGCACCTTTGTTTTCAGTATTTCTTAATAGCCTTAAGAAATGTCTATGCGATAATTATCTGCATTAGCATTTTTGCTTCTCTGTTTGCCTTCCCCTCATTGATTGTTTAAACCCATCGTGTAATCTCAGCCTGATGCGACAGAAGTAGAAACCTGTTAGCTAATAACAGTCTAAAAGTTTCAGGCAACTAACAGCTATGCAGAAAGAAGAGGTATTATTAGTGCCCTCAGTGAGGCAAAGACTGGAGCCTGTGCACAAGTTACTAGACACCAGAGCATGCAGATGGGATAAAACTGTTGTGAATATTTAATTAAAGTTTGCCTCTCATTGAAAGGCAAAGATAATACAGAAAACATTGATGTATTAATCTCCATTTCTTTTAGTATTCTAAAACAAATTAACAAAATAAACCCTACTGGAAATGTCCTTTTGACATACAGCTGCAACAAGTTTGTGCCTTTTACTAATGGCATGACTTCAGGGAGACAAAGCAGGCAAGACTGAGATGGAGAGAAGTGGCCTACATTCTCCAGCATTGCAGAGAAGATAGCATGGTCGCACACAGTGGTGAAATAATGTGACAGAACAAAAAAAAATCCAAACCCAATACAGCATTAGTTGAATTAGTCATTAAAATTGTTCATAGTCTGTCCTATTTCTAACAGTATATCAGTGTAAATGAGGGAAAGAAAGAAAGTCAGGTTTTCAACAAAGCCTGCATATTCACAGATGTCCCTTCTTCAAGCCAATTGCACCAATGTAGCAGGTATAGTTAGAGTTAGTTATAGTTTATAGTTTTATACAGTTAGTTACAGTTAGTTATAGAGGGGCTTCGTTTTCCTGTGCAGTAAGTGGAATATGGAATTGGTCATGGTGACACTGTGGATAGAACTGCAGTTCTTTAGCATAAATCTGATAAACTGCACAACATAAGACAATTGCAATGTCATTCCTCTGCTTACTGCTAAATTACCTCTACCAGTCGGACAAACTAATGTATTGGGCTACATTTGTAGCCCTTACTTATATAGCTAGATTTAGAATCCCCTTCATAATCCTTCTATGAATGAATCCCTATTAATGCCCTTATTTTAATTGCATATCTCACAGATGCCTATTTTGTATTTAAGAGAGCAATCCAAAAATGAGCCATCAAGCAAACAACAGCTCAGAAGGCACATTTCCCAAGAGACTATTGCGAAACATATTAGTGAAAAAAATACAAAAACATTCTTTCATGCTGTAGCTTTAATGCTGTAATTCCTACATCTACAGATTGAGACAGCTTCTAGATGATATGTTATGGGAACTACCCTAATTCTCTTAGGAAGGCAATTACATGGTTCAGAACAGCAACACTGTAAGATCTTTGCTTAACTTCCCATGATCACCCATAAAGATGTGTAAATAATAAAATACATTTTAAAGCAATTTTGCTGATACGTTAGAGGAGGATAACATTACTGAAGAACTGTACCAAAGCCCTGAAGCTGGCTCTGCAGATAAGCCAGCAGGTTTTGAAATCTCAGAGGCCTTGCCCTGAGTTTGATTGATGAGCATGGCTTGGTGGCAGTCCTGCAGTGGCAGGATATACATGCTGTTTGAGCAGCATGACAAAGAGGCAGTTGAATTGGACGGGAGCAGAAACACATCTGAGTCAACTGCACATGAATTTAAATGGTGATTTCTACCTGATTTCGTCCATGTGGCCATGAACAAACTCCATGAGAATATACATTAAAAGGATAGAAACAGCCTACACATTTAAATATAGCAAAGAGAGCTTTTGTCCCATCGGTTATCTTGGGTACTTTAATATACCTTACTTGCTTCTTACTATTTTTACTAGATGGCATTTTATTTTCTGCCTTGCTATCCTGGAACACTGCTGCCACCTTTTCAAACTCTCTTAACTGTTGTCTTCTACCTCTGTGGATTCATGGACAGAGCATTTTGCACTTGAGTCCTAGTCCTGCATCTACATTTATCATGAAGGCAGGGTAGCACAGGATCTTTTTAACCATTTTGTTAGCTGCAGAAAGAAATGCTGGTATGTAAACTACAGGACAAAAATGAAAACAAAGAACAATTACTTGAATAGTTATTGCACATATTACTGCACAAATGAAGTGGGGCAGAGTGAAGAAGACCACTTTCCCTCCTTTGATGTAGGAAATTATACATAGTATCCTTTTAAAATGGTTGAATCACTGAGCAAGTTTTATTCTGGCTGTGTCAGCTTTTTCAGTGCCTCAGCCTGAAAGCTACTTTTACAAGGTATTTAAGTGAAGAGGTTGCGAGATGAAGACTGTAGACAGTCCAATAGCCAAATCTATTTTTTTTTTTTTCAGACTGAGTATCTTGTTGTATTTTACTATATATCTCCTTGAAGAGTTTCATGTAGTTAGACCAGATTACAATTTTCTTTTCTGACTGCCTTCGCAGAATAGTTTGACATAGTCTCCTTATGCTTTTGGAAACAGTTCAGAAGTGAAATAACAGTTTCAAGATATATCAAAAAATGCAATTCACATTTCGTACATTTCTTTAATATTTTTCTGGTGAATTAGACTATTACATATGAATGCTATAAAAATTAGGTAGAATGCTTTAAGTAGTTAAAACTGAATGAAGAACTTCCTTTTAAATTCCCAGTATGTTTTCCCCATCTCAGTTTAATAGGAGAAATATTTTCTTCAGTATATTACTTTTCAGCCTGCAAAGTATAATCATGTTTGGGATTTTCTCTTATCTTATGCTTGGAAAAAAAATAATACTGTGTAAGCCATCTTTATCTTTCAGAATTCAATCTATCAGCCTGAATAATCATATGAATTTTGATAATCATACTAAGTATCTGTTTAATAGTAAAAGCGAGCAATTGCAATAGATGAATCATTTGAAAAATAGCATATGAAAATTCATTTAGAAAAACTACTGTTAACTTCACCTGTTACCCACCTTCCTCCCCCCCCCC
>CM021771.1:20147159-20250339 GCA_011076525.1 Nettapus auritus | reverse complement strand
ATTGGCTTTATAGTTTAGTAGCATCAGAAATAGGTTAATTACTGTCAGGGTCCAATCGCATATTTTAAGTATTTTTTTCTGAAGATTAAAATTTTGTACCTGAAAAATCTATAAAGGATGATGAAGAACAAACCCAATGATTCAGAAATTATTTAATATTCACTTGTAGTATTTTGGCTATCAGCAGGAAATGCTTCCAAATTACTAAGGGCATTTCATAGTTCTTTTTTAAAAATGCACCCTTTTGATTTTAAAGATTCAATGTTTGTGAACAGTGGCAATTTAAAATAACCTTTCTGTTTCAAGTCATCCATATTAATTTCACATCTGGCATTGCATGTGTCTTAACCTTGAAGTAATGGTTGCTGATAGAAGAGCTATAGGACATCTGAAGAAAATGTAAAGCCACCAAGGGAATGTTTTTCGGCTCAGGCTTGGGCTATGCTTCATGACTACATTTCTCTCAAAAAATAAAAAATACAAGTACTTCTTGCTGCAGTCAGCATACATTTTCCATCTTGAATAAGACGCCCCATTTGAATTTCATTTTTGTGTGAGTACTATCACCAACAATCTCCCCTGGGTACAGAGAAAACAATAACTTTTCATATCAAAATTTAATGTATGGCTTTATACTAGCATAACTATACATGGTTATGATTAATGACCTACCTACTGCATTTTCATAAGGGTTGGAACTTCAATGCATCAGGTAAAATATTGGCTTCACTGAAGTCAGTAATAATTTCCATTGACTTAAGAAGGTTCTGAATTTCATACATTGTCCTTTTATTTCCCATTTTTCGTGATTATTCATTTGTTTGAGTATTCAGGAGATGATTTGAGAGAGAAGAAAAAACATTTTTATCTATTCACATTCAATTAGATAAACTGCAAACAGTTTTTCTTTGTTAAACATATGCAAAGATAGCTGCATTTCAAACACCTCAGTCAAAAACATCTGAAAGCAACAAACTGAGGTGATACTTCTCTTGTAATACTTCAGCTACATACACAAATGAATATACCTACAAGTTTCTGTAATTATGTATTCATATATTTATACATACATATGCATTTTGAATATTGATTGTGCTATGACCTGAAGATTGGAAGAAGCTTAACTATTTTCTGAGACTGTTGATTCTTTGAAAACTCTACTAGAGATGACAGATAAATAGTTTTCAGTTCTTACATAAGTAATAGTTCCATCACTTTTCCACACCTTGTAAATACAGAAATCTGATACTAAGTAAACATAAATCTACTACTAAATTATACTAAAAGGCATTAGAGATATAAATGGGACAGAAAAGACTTTTCAGCATGTTCTTCCCCTTGGCCCATTTTGGAGTGTTCCAGAAGTCAGTGTTGCAGAGTCAGAAGCAAGTCAACATGGACAGAGCTACTTCTTCTGATGGTACTTAGGAGACTTATGAGGAGCAGCTAAGGGAACTGTGAAAGCCTAGCCTGGAGAAGAGGAGGCTCAGGGGAGGCCTTATTGCTCTCTACAACTACTTGAAAGAAGTCATGTCAAGGTGGGTGGCAGTCTCTTTTTGCAGGTAACTAGTGATGGGACAAGAGGGAATGGTCTCAAGTTGCGACAGGGGAGGTTCAGGCTGGATATTAGGAAATATTTCTTCTTAGAAATAGTAGTTAGGCATTGGAACAGGTTGCCCAGGGAGATGGTGGAGTCACTGTCCCTGGAGATGTTTAAGGAAAGGGTAGGTGTGGTACTAAGTGACATAGTTTAGTGGACAATATTGGTGGTTGGTAGATTGCTTGACTAGATGAACTTAGAGATCTTTTCCAACCCTAATTATTTTGATCCTACTATTCCCCTCTTCCATGTCAGCAGAGTTGTAGTGTTTACTCTCTATGACAACATGGCCACCAAATGAACAAATCCTTAAAAATAAAAATGACCCTAAACCTTACTCAACTTTGCTACTTAGTATTGTACAACCACTGAAGTCCTTTCTCTTCTATTGTTTCTGTACTATTGGATCCTTATGCCCATATTCCCTTCCATTGAATGTGCTAGCTTTTAGAGCTATTTAGTGTAGCACTGTGTCCTGAAATGACCTGTCACCCCGATAACTGAAATGCCTAATTACAACAAATATCTCCAAAGATGAAACAGCAGACAAAGAAAACGATGACAAAGGAAAAACAACAAAACCAGTGAAACCTGTAAGGTACCAAGAGACAGAGTTTGTTGTTAAAATGAGCCCTGTACCTTCATTTTCTGCATGTAAAAAGCATTTACATGCATATTTTGAAGATGTTTTGTGGGAATCATCTCGCTGCAAAATGCTTTGGTATACTGGCTGGAAGAGGATATAGAATTATCATAAGATAGTATTAATGCAACTATAATATTTCACTGGTAATAACATCCAAACTGCGAAGTTTATTAAGTTGTGTTTTAACCACCTAAGGAAAAAATTAAACACAAGTAATTAGATAAAATTTTGATCCCACACAGAAGAGACTGACTGATCCTAAATTTATTGTACTGTAAAACAAGTGCTGAATAGCATCAGAGCAACCATAAATCCCCGCTGTTTGACTATGCTGAACATCAGCTGCATTACTTAACATATCTGTCGTTCCTGTCCCTAGTACATCAGTAATGATATAAAGTTCAGTGCTGTCATCTAGAAGAAAGGTACCAGAGCTGTGAAAAAGATTTTTACCTGAAAAGCCTCACTATATTGGAACTTGAATGCCTTTTCCGCCCCATTGAAGTGTTGGATTTTTCCAGAGAGAACCATATAAAAAATGTGTATGTGTACACATACAGATGACCTAGAATAGGAAAACATATAAACAGTAATTTGTAACTGTAACTATCACATAGAGTAGATGAGCAACTGAAATTGTAAAAAGCCATGCTAGAACACTGACAGGCTTCTTACAGAAGATATCCAAGGAGGTTTACAGAATCCTATTTTATGCTTTTACTTGCAAGAAGTATGAACAGAGAGATAAAAAAGCTGGCATGTTTCATCTTCCCTCCAGCCTGACCAGGGCTAATGGACTTCTGGCTACCAATAAAACAAAAAGATGACTGAATTTTGACACTCTTCCTGTGATGGTGAATAAAGCAGAAAAACTTCATCTCTGACCCTTCTCCAAGGGGAACTCTGCCTGCATTTTATGTTAAATTAACATCCCATTTAAAAATTGGTTATAAATACTATCATTTAGTAACAATAATTTTATTTCAATTTGATTAGATGTGCTTCAGCTTATTGTCATATTAAGTACATTCTCTGGAGTAGAAGTGTAAGACTAATCTGTTTGCTTGGATTAATTTTTCACAGCCAAAGTGGGAAGAAGTTAAGTGCTCTTTCTGTTTTTTATGGATATGTAACTCGAGGAAATCAATTGAAAGGGTGAACCTGAGATTACCCTCCCTGCTGTTATCATAGGTTAAAAAAAAAAAAAAAAAAAAAAAAAAGACTGAAGTTCCACCAAAGTGCCAGGCTGCTGGTACTTACCATTACTTCTCATGATTCATAAATTGATTTTCTGCCCTTACATATCTTTAAAAGCCAGTTGGGCTTTTTAAATACCATTGCTTTTCATAAGCTGATGAGTAAAACAGATTTAGAGCCTCCCAGCAAACATTCCTGCTATGAGCCAATTCTCAAAAGAACACATTTACACTATGAACTTCTCAATTTTGTTTTTCTGCTGTATGTTGCTTGAGAAAATCCTTTGGACACCCAGAAGCATTATTCTCCCTTATTTCTGTATTCACATGAAGATTCTCATTCCTAAGATTTCTGTTTGGAACTGAAGCAAATAGGACTTTGTTTTGTAAGTATTGTGGGAGTATGTATCTGCATCACAAATTATGTCAGTAACAGTGTGTTGCATCTTTTATTTAGTCAGAATTTGAGTAAAACTGATAATAGGATAACCTTCCCTCATCTCTGCCACATATTCTGCTTAAAATTTTCTGCATCTTGAAAATTCAGAATGCAGACTGCAAGTTAAAATGAAGTATTACAGGCAGCACCAGACCCATCTAGAAAACTAGACACAAATCCTAGGCTACTCAAGATTAAGTACTAGGGTACCACACACTTGAATGAAGGAGCACCCTAAGAAGAACCTCATGTACCTGAATATCTTACGATCTTAAATATTCAATTCAAAAGTGTGTTTGAAAAACAGCACCTTCACAATCTGAGCTAACCATGATCTGATCTTACCAGAGGTTTACTTAAGAACACTCAAAGCATGACACTATTTAAACGTTGATTATCTTGAACATAAGAATTTCTACGTTGGACTGGGCAAAATGAGCACAGAAACAATAAACAAATGATGCTTGGATGACAAGAATTCTGTAATGTTTACTGAACAAAGCTCAACATCATCAAAATCTCTCTCATGAGTTCACTCTCAAACATGAGTAATTCCTAAGCTTGCAAAAAGAACTTTAAATTTTAGGAAAATTATTTGCTCTTTTCAGAGAAGAGCTG
Organism: Nettapus auritus; assembly: GCA_011076525.1. Lineage (NCBI taxonomy): Eukaryota > Metazoa > Chordata > Aves > Anseriformes > Anatidae > Nettapus > Nettapus auritus. The sequence goes on along the minus strand of CM021771.1, from coordinate 20,245,840 downwards.
TCTTCTATAAACTGTCACTACAGGGCTCTTTTAATTTTATTAAAAAGCAGCAACTATATAAATAGTTTTCACTTGCATGTTTACTTACAAATCACTGACTGCTGCTAGCTGTCCCTCAGTAACTGTTCTGTACCAGAGTGGAGGAATAGTTTTCCTCTTTCAGAAAGATTTTTTCCATTAAATTATATTCTCAATATCTGAAATTAAGTGATTCTTTCATGTCTATTGTACATATTTTATTTTACTATGTAGCTGTTCGAGAGTGATTTGGAAAAAATACTTGGATGTCTAAATATTGGAAAATAAAACTTATACTATACATATACTATACATTGCAACATTATCATTCTATGTTCCACAGTTTAGAAGTGTTTCACAATAGCTATATAGATTCTCTGGAGTTTGTGATTTTAAACAAAAGCATCAAACAACTTGTTTATTAAAGGGTCACCAAAGTTCAGATTAGCCATAACTACTTCTTCAGATAACCATCACCACATCAACGGTACTTTACCTCTTTTGGGAAGGTTTTCTTAGCCTGGAAAGCCAGTAACCTTTCACACCTGTTTGTTTTTGTTGTTGTATTATTACATATACAATATACATAGACATATACATTATATTTAAATTGTGCAAAGTGTGCTGGGTCTGAATTGCCAATGATTGCTTTGATAACCCTGTCTGAACACTTTTTCCACAAAATGTGTGATGTCAATCCCCAAACCTCTAGCAATCTCACAAAGTGAGCACAGGCTGGGACTCCTTCCCTTCAAGTTATATCTTACGCAATAAATCCAATCACTACAATCACAATTACTTGGTGCAAGTAGAAAAGGGATAAGAATGAAAGAGGAATAATGGAAAAATATGTAGGGCTTTTAGCAAAGGCAGACTGGTATTCATTCAAATTCTTATTCTATCTATAATTTATTCCCACTGGTAGCTATGAGGGGACAGTGGGCTTAGGAGGGATCAAATATCTCCAGGTATACATTGAGAACAAGAATTATCCATGTGCATCAAACCTAGCAGTAAAAGTAATATTTTCAACATAGGCCTTGCTATTTAGATTAAAGTTATTATTTGCTTTTCTCAGCAAAATATTCACAGTGGAGACTTAAAGGACAAAAATATAGTTATTTCTTCCTATCCCAACCATTTTAAGCCCACTAGCCAACAGGACAGAAATAGTACTAAAAGTACATGTGAACTCATATTTCTTCCTTGGTATTTAAATAAATATATCCAGAATGAAAAATTTCTGTTGTGAATTTAGCTAAATAAATAAGGTGAGTAGTGAGGGGGAAGAGTAAACACACAAGACAGCTTCCTAGTTTCTGGTGGACACAATAACACATAGTATTATCTTCTAAGTTAAAGAAATTTAAGCTTTGACTCCTAGTATTTTCTTCAGTCATTAAAGATGTTTGTATTTCGAGTTTAAAATATAAACTGTTTAATATAGGAAAAAATAACATTTCATTTTTTCCCCACTGTCAAGGGACAATACTAAGACATTTTCTTAGACTTTCTGTGTATTGAGCTTTCTAGGGCACAAAACACAGATGAGTACTGATGTTGTTAAGGGATCATGGGATGCTAAGTGGCAAAAGAGCTAACCTAGGGGCTTCGAGCTACTGTTATTACACAAGTCAGAACCACCTCACATACCTGGACAAGTCTTCTTCCTAGACCTAGAAAATTTCTTTTGGTTACCCAACAGTTCTGAGCAGCAGACACATGATTTATTAGAGGATGGAGAGAGGTACATAAAAACAGCAGCTGATTCACTGTGATCATTTGTCTAGAAGCAGACAGATTAAAAAATAAAAATTAGGATCTTTAAAAATTAGGATCACGTACCATAGAGTCAGACATGGATCCTTGCTACCGTGCTTTGCTTTCCAAGTTTGTTCTGTGTAGCCAATGCCAAGCAATGCCTCATTTCTGTTGTTTTGTGTATAAAAGGTTGAAGTTTTAACGCCTGAAAAAAGTCAAACCTTTGAGAAAAAATGAAGCATATCGAAGGCACTCGTCTCATGTCACTTTCTCAGTTATTCCATATAATACAAAATAGCGTCACTTTGTTAAACATCTTGTGTTGCTTATCTATCTATCCTGAAAATTTTGAAGATATTAGAATAGTAATAGATAATTATCAGATAGACTTTTGTCAAGCCCAGACATACCAAAAGCAAAACTGTCGTGTGGCTGGTTTGGTATGGGGTGATTGATCAGATATTCTTTTTCTGCAACCTTCTCTCAAAGTCACAAACACCGTATTTGCAGACTGCATCTGTTTATTCATCCACAGCCAGATTTGGATCTCTTACAATTTAGAACAGTCCCATAAGCATAACAGAGAAAGCTGCCATAGTAATGCAGATCCTGAGGAGATGAACAGAGACCCTTTTCTAGTAATAATATCACAAATTTATTGCAAAATTAATTCCAATACTAGAGTTAATATTAGATCATTAAGTGTCAAGTGCAGGATTTTCAGTTTTTCCTCACTCTGACAAAGCTTTACAAATTTTACTCAACACTTCTCATTGTGCCTTTTATTTCTGACAATCTTTTTGCTGGTATTGTTGCAAATATGAATTACAAAGTGTGTTTGAATAGTATTGGGCTTTGGTATTATTTTCTCCTTGTTTTTTATTTATTTATTTTCATGCAAAGTGGAACCAAATGTTTTAATTCTAAGAAGTTAACTATTAAAAATATGATGCACTAAACCCTGAGGCTCTTTAACACTTCAAAATTAGCTCATATACTACTTTGGACATTAGAGATTATGGTAGTCAAATGTACTTTGTGATTTAATTCACTGGTAATATGTTAGGAGTATAATATTTGCCAATACTGAAATAATCTGTGTCCAGGCTACTACCCTTACTGAGGCTGTCATTCAGCCACTCATATGCAGATACCTCTAATTTTAGGCACGAACACATTAAACTTAACAATTTCTTGAAGACAGTAGTGTGATTCAGGACCTTGCTGAAACAGAACCTAGAAGAGGGTCATTTCTATCCAGAAGGGCAGCCAGCAGAGAGACTCCAGTTTAAACTGTTTACAAATAAGAATTTTAACATTTTTACATCTCCTCTATATGCCTTCTGCCTAGAGACAAATGATCGTCAAGATATGTATTCCAGCATATTGGAGCTCAAAATATTAGCTGACTTGCCCTAAGTCAAAGTCATGCTTGAATTTAGTGTCCAAAACAGGAAAAAAATAAAATAAAAATCCAGTTTCTCAATTAACATCTGAGAAATATACCATCTACTCTTCTGTTATCCTTCCCCTTGATTTCTGTTCTCCCCGTTGCTCCCTCCTATGATTTCTCCTGCAAAAAAAGATTAAATGAAAATGTACAGAAGGTAAAGGACAATTTCTTTTTACTGATGTTTACAAAAGGTTTACAGTTAAGTACTGACAAGTGCAGTCAGGAGTCATCCAGCTATATTCTATTCCACTTCCTCCCGTTCCCCACCCCAAAGAAAAATGAGCATCCACGACCAAACACATTGTATTTGATATTGCCTTAGTATATCCTAGCAGTGATAGGATATAAACAAAAAACAAACAAACAACAACAACAAAAAAACAGCCTACTATACTACCGTTCGTTACTATTCTTTTTCCCACTAAACATATTTACATTTATCAAATCAAGCAGTACTACTTTCTTTTTTATACCACAGTTAGTATTCCTGGAAAAAAAAAGTAGTTTATTGCTCTTTAGGTTTAGCATGGCACAGTCAATAGAAAAATATGTTTTCTGGATATCTTACTTCCTTATAGGCTGAGTTTGCCTCCATTTCTTTTTCTGCAGCTCTATTCACAGGTTTTATACTCACAGCATCAGGACTGCCATATTTACAGTGTTACTCTCTAGATTACTTCTTTTTCCTTCCTTTGGTCAATCTCTCTGGATCCTTTAATGGATCTGATTGATAAGGAGATGACAAAGCTGACATTTTAATTCAGTGCTACCCAGTCTATGCTTCTACAATTACTTAAAGCATGCTCAAATTCTAAAACATCCTACCTTTTATTAAAACAAATCCCAAACATGCAAGTTTGGCTCTAAAAATATCCAAAAATGTCTTTTTCTTACATTTGGATTGTATTATGAAGGGTAAAGAAAGTGAATTTTACTTAAAATAATATTTAAAAAAATAAAACCCAGACTTTCAAATGACTGTTACTGTTCACCCATACTACAGAAGTTTAACAGAGCATTTTGAATGAAACAAGTAGAAATGTTCACATTCTCTGCAAGTGAATGACCTGATTCCATTTCTCCACAAAATCTTCTGTGGTAAAGCTACCCTCTCAATCAGGCAAGGATCTGGGAAAAAAAAAAAAAAAAAAAAAAAGGGCAGTGTTAGCAAGGTGGCCAGGCTTTCTCAGGCAATGAACTCCAAGGTCACAGAATCACCCAGGAACTTGAGAGTGTGGAACGTTGGCCATTTCTGACAAATGCAGCCTTGATCTAATTCCATTAAAATCTCAGTTTCTTTAAATACTGAAGGAAATAGTCCACAATTTTTCCTGAAAAAGAAAGTTCTCCCCAAATATACATAGGCAATCTTCCAAATATTAAAAATATAGTAATTGCATTTTTGCAGCTAGGTAATGATGCTTCAAGAAGGTAACATTTTACAATAATGCTCCTTTGGACATTCCAGGCATTTTTAAAAGATTCATTCCTTTTCCTGGAAAGTATGTTAAAATATCTATCACATAAATGTGTTTCACATCAAATATCGCCATCATATATAATTTGTTGGATGTTTCATCTTTGTTAAGCTGTTATTTTCATTTGATGATTTACATCATCCTTTTTTTTTTTTTTTTTTTTTTAAACAAGAATTTTCATGCATCTTTAAATGCCCTATTATGAAAAACTTTATGTGATTCCTTCAACAATTTCATAAGGCTAGTTAAGACACTTGTTAAACACTTGTTAAGAAGTTAATATGGCAGAATTACCAATGTTTGCCCAAATTTCTGTAGGCCAACTCAGAGCTTGTAGCAAGCTTTGTGTTAAGTCAGCTACTCTAGAGAGCCGGAGGTCCCCACTACAAAACTTTCTACGACCCCTGAGCAGCAGGATTGCAAAACTGCCCTGGAGATTTTCAGCTAGCATCTTTAATTCTCCAGCAGAGAAAAAAAAAAAGTTGCTGTTCCTGCTTTAGATATTCAAATTGACTCACTAATTAAAAAAAAAAAAAAAAAAAAAAAAAATCTGGACTGACAATAGCAACAGATTTTTTTCATTTTATATCTAGTTTTCAGTTTGCTATTAACACAATGAATGAAGTTCCAATGTGTATCATGGTTTCAATAATACTTATCATGGATAGCCTACAGTTAGTAGGCTACAGATTATGCCTAGTTTTCTCTAAACAAAAGGCTTTTCCTGAGAACACTGTAATAATGTAAAGCATAATCTTTCGTGTGCTTAACATTTTTAAGAAGATTTAAAATATTGAAAAGACTATCTGAGACATTATAATTAACCCTGAAAGCATGAAAACAGAGGTGAAACACTTCAAGCCACCTACAAAAACAGCATGGAATCAGGTTTCTTTTATAACTCAGATGACCTTTGTGGAAGTCTACATTGCCTTAAAATGTACATCTGTTGAAAAATATTACTTCTGTCATAAATGTCTCTTGTCTGAAGGAATGCACTCTCCTATTAGTTGTTGTTGTTGTTTGTTTGTTTGAAAGTGGTGTAAATGGAGTACATAGCTATTTGAATAATACTTTACACCTACTGGAGATGAAATTGCTCTCTGGGGAAAAAAAAAAAAAAAAGGGGGAGTAAATATTGCAACTTATAACAACCTACAGTCAACAATAAATAAGGTATTAAACCTCAACTTCACTTTATGGTGTACAGTACCTGTTTTTAAAAATGAATTAATTGAAGCAGCGTTGTGGCACAGTTGTGATAAGTTTAAGGAGGCAGGATGACTTGTGCTGATGCACTGGGACTTGAATGATCTTGGATCAGTTCCCAGCTGAATGTACTGGGCTACACCTGGAAGTAAAAGGGAGGAAGATGGGAAGAGCACAAAATAGAAACTATAGCTGTTATGATAAGCTTAGGATGGGCACCACTAGGAAAATACACTGTATGACATACCAAGTGTATTTCTAGAGCGGTGCAAAACAGTGCCCTTCTAGCCTTGAAGTAGCACACAAGGTCTACATCAGCATGGATCAAAGTCCTCAGGCACAGCGTAAAACTGTATGGGAACTAATAAATAGACATAGACAAGGGGATATAGTATATGAAATTTTTAAGCTCTAAGTTCCACCTCATGTATTTAAGGCATAAGCTGCTCTCTTCAATATCAATCTCTGGTTTCCGATAATGTGTTAATGTGTGAAAAGTCTCACCCTTGCCCTTGCAAAAGTTATGAAAGAATCCTGATGGGCAAAGCAACAGGCAGGAAACAGGAAGTTTTCAACAAATTCACAGACACAATCACTCGTCTTCAAATGCTCACAATCCAGTCACAATCTGATTTCCTCCCAAGTAATCCTAATTCTATCAGATATTCTTAATAACTCATTGTACTATTTACAACATTGCAAGCTCCTTAGGAATGCTTACCATCAAACTACACTGTGAATGCCAAAAGGGGAGAAGAAATAATTTTCTATTGGGGTAATAATAGAAAACAGTGCATTGTATTTCCAGATTATTATTATTATTATTTTTCAAACACATGAGTAACTTATTTCAGTAATATCTTAAGGAGATATAAGAGGAGTAGAATAATGATTTCCACTGCTCAGTGTCTTTCAATCATTTTTAGGCATGCTGCTGACATGACACTATTTGTTACCAACCCTTGCACAATACAACAAGAAAGTTAGTGGGAGAAGGAACTATCCCTGAACAGTCACTGGCTTAAAAAATAGTTATATGTGAAAATATGATGCCCTTCAGTATCACAACACAAAAACGAGCAGTAAAAATGGTAGCTGAAGTTGAAAATAGGGTATCATTACATAATATAAACAATATAGCTCGAAAAAAAAATTATGTTAGTGGAAGTCAATTAAGATGTTGATTTTTTTTAAGTATTATTTTTTAAACCTTGGGGGTAATTTCAGAAATTAATTCTTCAAGTTGGTCCCTCAGCATTCTTAATAGTTAAATCCCATCAGATGTGTTAAAACAGAACTATAGTAGCATATTGCAAATTTGGAATAATAGAAATCTATACTGTGTATTTAGACTGCTTTATCTGCACAGAATTTGTCCTTGCTGAAATTCAAACCATGCTGAAAGCACCTGCTAGGATATCTTCTGCCAAAGTAGAGTCTGCTGACTTTCTGTAAGGAGTCAAGTCATATGTGGCACCTAAAACAACTACTTGTGTAAAAAAAGGAGGAATACGCTTTCTTAAGAAACTGAATTTAACGCTGAATGTAGATCATGACTCACATTACAATAATGTTTAGTAAAATGAAAGCAGATGAAGCCAGAAATATGGTATTACTGAACAGATCAGCTCTTATCACTTCTTGGGTGACTAAGTCGCATGAAAATTAAAATATTTTGAGAGCTCCCAAATGACCATAAAATCCTATTTCTACCCACTCAGCAAGTGAGCAAATGTTTCTAAAGTGGCCTTGAGGATCTATTTGTAATATGTGAAAAAATATATATATGTGCCAATTCACACCTGTAGGCAACAAGAAAATCCTTTATTTTTTATCAAAGACATTTAGAAAAGGTGGAACACTTCACCCTGAAGCACAAATACTACAATTATATGCATACGCCATATATCACCTCTGTCCTGACCCAATACTATTCTTTGAGCAGGTATCCTAAAGCAAAACAAAGAAACAGAAAAACAGCTGGACTGGAACACCGCAAACCCAAAGCTGAATCTTCCAAAGACACTGAAAATATAGCCACAATAACCTTTAAATTCAGTAGATAAAATTATCCTTTGAAAATGTTTGCAGAGTAAATTAAATAGCTCTGCCTCTTGCCAAAATAAAAACAGTAATTTAGGTTTTGAGCTGCTTAGAAAGTCATGCAGGGTTTAGTTAGAATTTTGCTGGGTCAGCTAGCATGGATGTGTTAAACATCCCATCTTCTTCTAGGAATGTATAATGGAGATATTTTTCTATCATCCTCCCCTTTCAATTAAAGCATTTTCTTAATGATTTATAGAAACAAATAGACTTTCCCAAAAAGTAAATGATTTTAATGAGGATATGTAAAAAGGAACTACAGCAATATACACAGCTTTAAACTTGAATTCTACAGGAAATTCTACAAGGGTTTTGTTAGCAGCAACACAACATTAATTGAAATGTACCTCCAGAAGACAGAAAAAAAAAGTTAGTCTCTATTTTATCTATGTTTTAAACACATATAGTTGCATAGTTGGAGTATAGTTGAATTTTCAAATTCAAATGAGTTTGTACATGTTCCTAGCCTGTCTGCAATTACTGTAGTTATAATATAAAATGATCAAGAGACATGAAATGGGGAGAGAGAGAAAAAGGAGATTTAATCATTTGAGGTTCTTTCCCAGAAATAAAATTAGAAATACCTCTCCTTCATTCAGTAATAATCTAAAGGAGCTCACAATAAGGTGGGAAAACAGCATGGGAATAAGTCTTAAATTTATGATCAATGAGTAAATAATTGCTCAAAGATCCAACTCGATGAAAAAAAAAAGTCATTATTTCACTAAAAGTTTAAGCAAAAGGTAAAACATCTGTTTAAAATACACATTGAACTTATACAACAGGAAAAGCTTTAGAAAAATGCTACCTTTATGGTTCTTATTCTGCATTGCGTGGGTACAGAGCCACTCATTTTAATTATTCTTAGCTCAGATTCATGACATAAAAGCCTGCAGTTCACTGTGAATTTACTTATCCCTAGCAGCTTACTGATACGAACATTGTGAAAGTGTTCAACCCACCTCACAAAAATACCAGAAAGGAAAATGTGCATGCACCTACCTCATATTTTCCTCTAGATCACCAAAAGGGAGAAAACTTAGACCTTCTGTCTCTATACAGCCAGAGGCTCTGATCTCCCTCTTGTTGAGCCAATAATCACAAGCTGCAGTACTATAGGCATTAACAATCACTTTCATCCAAATTCTTACTTTCAGATAGTTGCTGCTGTCACACGTAGACTTCACTGCTTTGAGGGCACTAGCTGCATGACATTTTGCTTTTAAATTCTTGGAAAACATATGCTCCACTTTGTTCTAGACCCACACGATAATCTCCCAGAGGCCACAGAAACACCTACATTGAATATCAGTCAGTGTGTGCATAAGTCTTTGCTGTTTGCCTTTGTCAGTATAACCCTGCTTTTTAAAGATGAATCCCAATTTCAGATTGACATTCCTAGCAGTGTTAACCAGGAAAAATCTGTTTCAAACGTCTCCTATAGTACCTAGGATGGCAAGACTGTATATCCTAGGGGAGTCCCGCTGTTTCCAAGCCCAATGGCAATATCTAATTTCAATAAAATGGGGGCAAATTGCTGTAGCCAAAATAATTCATAACAGAAAACTATGCCCTCAGGAGAGTACATTAATACATGGAGATGACATATCATTGCACTCTGCAAAGCCTTGTTACCAGAGATCATGTGGTCAAGGAACTTGTATGCTCCCAAATACTGAATGAGTCATCACAAACACATACATATAGTCTGTATTCAAAATAAATGAATAATTAAAATACATAAAGAAAACAGACTAAGCTGTTTGTTTTACTATTTAAAACAACAGGCTTACACAGTGCAATGAAATATTTATTCACAATGTTTTCCTTTTGCTGATCTATTTTTTCTGGATTGATTACCTCTGAAAGCTTTTCTGACTTGAGCTTTTGTATGCTGACAAAACGGAGGTGAAGCAAAGCATCCTGATTAGCCACAATGCAGATCAGATTCTAGTCAAGCTTACCAGACCAGGAAAAACAGGGAGCATGTGGTCAGAAGACTGCATCTATCATAAATAAGGTTTTAAGGGGAAGAGTAATTCATCCTCACATTTTCAGAGAAAGCAGAAAAACTACCAGATATCACTTAAAGTTGAGCTTTTGGATTAGCTGGCTCAGTTCTTTTGAGAATTAGTATCAGAAAAAGCAGTTAGATGTGATTGTCCCACAAGCTGCATTTGTCATAACAACTCATGCCCTGTCTCAAAGGGGGAGAGGAGTTTTTTTTTATTATTATTATTATTTATTTATTTATTGTTGTTGTTTTGATTTTGAAGGAAAAAGGAAAATGTTTTCCTGTGTAACACCTCTCTGGACTGCTTGCTTGCTTGGGAAGAAAACAACATTGGAAGGCAATATTGGAAGGCTTGGAGACTCCAAATAGCTTGCTCAAAAACTATTACCTACCATCTAGTTAAAATAAGTATCATTAATCCTACTGTGTTTGTCTCTCTGGATAATTATAGCAGTATTCTTTGTCCTCTGTATTACAGTACCAAGAATTCAATGCCTGACATCTACTCCCTTTTTTCCAAGTAGAAAAAGAATAACTTGAGCATGCTCTTGCCAGCATCAGTCATCTCAGATCTTTATATTAAACTGCAGTATATCTTGCAAATAAGTGCTTTTTTGCTGAAGAGTAAGTGATCCTTATTAGGTACATTACATTTTTAACAAAATAATTTATAAAGTCCTTTACTTCTGCTAACACAGCATAACTTGCAAGAAATTAAAAAAAAAAAATAATTAAATCTTAATTTTATTAGTAGCAGAAATTTAAAAGGAATACTAAAGCTTTTAAATTCATAACAATTAATAAAATACTATGTAAAGAAATAACTAGTTTTTCACTTTTTGACTATTACATTTTTCATTATTAATTTGGAGTAAGTACAGATTTCAGATAAATAAATGCGTACTCGCTGCTTGATAACGGTTTGCTAACTTGGATCATGCAAAACATATCAAAATAGTTATTATTATTATTATTATTACAATACAAAATACATTGATCTTTTTCCTACCTGTGTCCTTAGCATAAATGCAAAATTGGGAATTTAAGAGACACACAGCATAGGGTAAGAATGAGGCTGAGAATGACATCAGAATTGTCAAATATTAATGGAAGGGCCACAAGAGTTGTCTAAGCCCTTCTGCCAAAGTGCCCAATTCAAATTCTAGTGCTGTGCCAAGTCTGAGTCTATAATTCCATTCATGTACATGATGATTTGGCTTCAAAACTTCCCACTAAGTTGGAGAGGAGAAATACACACCTATCCTGATGTGACTGCAGTTTGTGGCTGAAGCAAACACTTCAGCAAACTACCAGTATGTGTATTTAACACTTCTTAATGCATTTTGCTGTTAGCAATTTTCAGTAATTAATCCCTAATAATGGGAATAGTTGAATTCTTTTATGTTATAATTGCTACTACTGATAAAACAATCCAAAAACACAGATTGTTTACTGTTGTCATCAATACATCGGTTCCATTCACGTTTGTACTGCCAAAAGCAGAAAGGACACATGCTTGAAATCCAAAGAGTGTAGAGAAGCCCAAAGGAAATACAATATCAAATTTTTGTCCATGCTTCTAACAATGTAAAAGATTACAACCTGCATAACGTATCTTATTATTGCATTATGGATGGTTGCAAATATTCTACTTATAATGCTACACCCGTGCAACTCGTTTGTTTTTGAAACCAGTAATTTGAATGTCAACAGTTCCTAACAATTTCTGATCTGAAATGAAAAGGAACTAATACTTGAAATTATTTTTTAAATGGAAAAAAAATAAAAAAAAATTGTACAGTACAGAAAGTTTAGTTTCTATCCACCTCCTCCTCAAGGCCACTAGTTATTTCCATGCCTTTTAGAGCATTCAATACATTTCATGGAAGTACAGGGACACTGCAGCTATGGAGTATTTTGTTTTATTTTCAGGTTGCTGGAATAGCAGCCTTCAAGTTAAAAAAAAAAAAAAAAAAAAAAAAAGAGAGAGAGACAAAGAAATGCGCCAATTATAAATGTCTGGTTTTCTAACTGAGATGCCTAGAAACTATGGCTTGTGTTATACAAGACATCAGAGAAAATGACCATCATGGCCTCTCCTTAAAGTTTTGAATTCTATGAATAGTTCAGCAAAAATGCTCGAATGTGCAGCCATAAGAAACAGCTAGAATTTAAACACACAAAATTTGCCTGCCAAAGCTGAACAAGGGTAACTGCTAAAGATACATGCTGTTTGTATGACAGTTTATGACTGTTCACCAACCTGAAGATGCACAATTAAATATGTATTAACTGCATTTAATTAATTAACTGGTATGTTTGCGGAATAAAATGCATTATATTAAATAAAAGAGAACATCTTACTTTGCTTGATAAAGCAGTCTGAGTATTGTCCTCACTGAAAAACAGGTATGAACTAACAAGTTTCCATGGCAGAATTCAGGTACTGCTAAATGGTAACAGATGATCAGACAAGTATACTGCAATGAGAGTGTCTAGCTGGAAACATACTACTGTCCAGCTGTAACTGTAAATGGGAGCTTCCAAATAAATGCATGTCCCAAGTGGTACATTAAACTTTTAGAAATATTTTTAATTGGACAGACTAAGGAACTGAATAGCATATTTAAAAGATACAAACCAGAAAACAAACAAACAAACAACAAAAAAAAAACGTAGAAGAGCAATACAGGCAAAAATGCTATAATGTAAGTTAAGCTATACAGAAATACACCATCTGCAGGTCAGACAGACTGATTTCAGTCTGCAAGACAAAAGGAAAAACAATTAGAAAAAGGAAAAGAAATTGTTTAGAAAAAGCATACAGAGATCGAGTTGGTGTATATTAAGCATTTAACTGTAGTGATCAGATTTGTATGTGGTGGTACCTCATAAGAAGCAGACATAAATGAGACAGTTACATCTCTGTAGATTCAAGGAAGAATTCAGTTAAAATGCCTTGAGAGTTCTGGAAAGAAAAGTGCTGCATAAGAGCACTGAGGAGATGCATAAACAGTGAAATAGCTCTGAGACGATCTGAGGAACAGATCGTGAAATAGCTGTGGTTTGTTGTCTTCACCAGAACACTATCTGGTTTTATCCAGCGGAAAAAAAATGCAGTGGAAATTAAGTATTGTAGAGCAAATTGAGTTGCAAAGTGAATTTCTGATTTATTACCTTCACAATTACTGTGTTCATCACTCAGCTTAAGGCAGCTCACAAAACCAGTTAGGCTAAGTACGTATGAAAATGAAATCAATGGCATTACGGTGTCAACAGAAAGAAAACAGTTCTTGCAAACAGAAACTGAAGAAGGAGAAATATTAAATGATTCATATAACCAAGTACTTAAAAAAAAGCTGACTATGAATTGCATATGGATTTCTGGTTTTATAACTGGAAAGCTGATCCTGAATCTCCAGAAAAATAAATAAATAAATAAATCATTAATTTTAAATTCAAAGCAATATTGAAAAGAATTGTATGAAGATCAATAAATAGCTCTAATTATAGAGGAAAACTATGAATAAAACATTGAATTGCAGGCTGTAAACATGTAGGCACTTTGCACTATTAAATAAATTTCTATTTTTATATCCGAACTCTCTGGAAAAAAAAAGGAAGAAAATGAAAAACTGTAAAGAAAATTATTTTTTTATATACTGAAAGAAAAGAACCTTGAGCACCTTCTTTGTTATGAATAAAAATTACATTAAAATGAAAGTCAGCTTCCAATGCCATATTATTTAAGTAGAAAAGAGTAGGAATTTGTTCAACAAGAGAGAAATTGCAGGGTAGACAGCTATTTCCAATATACATTTCTGGGTACGATATATCTATTTTGATGCACCAAGGTTTCTGAACATTGGCATACAAAATTATATATCAAAATGTAAAAAATATTCCTATAAATTCATCTGAAGCAGCAATTATGAACAATTATTCTTTCTTCTCATCTTCTTCTTGGAAGCTCACCATCCCTTGAAAATTTAGTTTTAAGGCCTCTTTGATTTCTAGATTAATTGATGAGAAAACTGTAAAACCTTTTGATGCTTTCCATTTTAGAGTTGCTGTGTGGGCCAAAAGACAAACATTTTTACGTAAAAGTATAAACTGATTATCATCTAAAGTAAACTCTGAGTTTCCTGTACTTTTATTGTAAACTTTTTTGGTATCATTTTATGTTAGTTCATTATTAAATTACTATTGCTTCAGTTAGTTGCAATTGCTTCAATTAGTTCAGTGCAGGACTTCTGTTATTAAAGTATATACTATCAACCATGTTAATCATAGAACTACTTCTGCTTCATTGTGTAAACAAGGTTTCGTTTTTTTTGCTATAGTCATAGATGTTTAAACAGAAGTATCTTGTCACAGCACAGGCTTTCTACTTTCTGGTTCCTGTTAAGAGGTGATGACATTTTTCTGCCTCTTCTATGTTTACTTGCTGAAACCAAGAAAACTAACTGGATGGCATAAGCACAAAAATAATCATACTTGCAAAGGCCAGTTAATGCTATTTACCTTTAACTTGTGAAGATCATTAGGCTGTACCTAATCAGGATGATCAGTGAACCTCCCCAATCACTTCATGCACAACATGGATTACATAAATTCATAACATCTGTTGAGTAAACTAATACTGAAAAAAAAAAGCCTCAAAAAATACCATTTGCCAGAAGAAGAAAGCGGGAGAAATCCAGAATACTGACAAATTCTAGAACTGTCCTAAATCAAAGGAAAGGTCTATCAAACTTATTTGTTCTGCTTCACATGGTAGCCAAAAAATGAGAAAATGAGAAATGTAAAGAAAACACTGAAGACTCAGTCATAATAATATATTCATGAATTCATTCAGAAATAAAACAAGACACCATAGTGATGGACATCTGACCATACAGAAACCAGCAGTCCTCTGCATCTGCTCCCTGTAACTGTTAACCCTGCCCTATGAGGTATCACACTGTTCAGTATTGCTTCACCTCCGATTTCCACATTCTCACTAAGCTGTCATCAAAAGCGTATCAGTGCTGTGACATCTCTAGAATTTAGAGATTCACTTAGAGATTCACTTAGCCCACCCCACAATGCACTATCAGGCCATTTCCATACACCTCTTTGGTCTTCTCATGCTCTGAGGGGAAGCAGAGTCCTGTGCTCCAGAGAGCTCGAGAGCTGTAGTCATACCTGACTGGAAGGTGCATGTGGAGGTGACTGGCACATTTGTTAACCTGTATTCCCCCTTTCAGTCTGGGCACACAGCAGGAAGCAGAGTAACTTTCATTGTAATATATTAACTTATCAACAATAACAACTTATTTTAGAGCAAATTTTCCTGGATTTAAATATATATATATTTTTGTATGATTATGATATAACTCTGGAAAAGCAGAAAGTGAAGATATACTTCTGTTTTTTAATTTTTCTCAAGGTATGATTCAGTCAACTCCAAAATGAATATGATGATTAAACTTACATCACTTGTATGCAGAGACCTGAGTAATTTTACTATCCTGCATTTCAAATCAGAAGTATGCATTCTAGATTTCCCTACTTTGTAATATTTGCCTTATAATTATTTGCAAAACCTTTGAACTTTGCTTCTGCAGTTGAACATATCAGGAAAACACCTGTCTTATTTTTAAGTTTAAAGGTTAAAAGAAACCATATGAACTATATTTCTCCATCTTTCCTGGTGTCAGGAAATGTGCTGACCACCTGGAATCCTTGAGGTTTATTTCTGAATCGATAGATATTACCTATCTAATGATACTGTACCTTAAACACCATGCCTGTGGCACAACTGTTGCTGTTTGAAAAGAACAAAAACCAGAAACACTAAGTGTTGCTCACCTCAGAAAGAAAATTTGGATATATAATCTAAAATAAACTTGATTCACACAAAATCAATTATATTTACAAACATAATACATCAGCAAGACTTCATACCAAAATGCATGCTAATTAACAGATATGAATAGATCATTCATCAAAGTATTTCCAAAGGAAGTTTTTTCTAGAAATAGATGTTAAGATTCATTTCAACTATTTTATATTTTGCATTAGTCACTCAACTGGTCCTTTTTTGATTTAATAGTTGGGGTGTGTATTTGTCTTCAAAAGTTGTAGACCTTTTTACAGACACAAAACCTGTAAAACTGTTGGGCTTTTTTATGGTAAAACGAGTCTCTTTATAATGAAAATGCTAAATTAAGGTACCATTAATGAGGCAAGTCCATTCAGCCACCTGAGGTACAAA
The DNA here is from genome assembly GCA_011076525.1 of Nettapus auritus. Taxonomy (NCBI): domain Eukaryota; kingdom Metazoa; phylum Chordata; class Aves; order Anseriformes; family Anatidae; genus Nettapus; species Nettapus auritus. The sequence continues at coordinate 20,229,545 of CM021771.1, read as the reverse complement.
ACAAATTATATGCAAAATGAGTGTCCGTTGGAAAACCACAGTTGAATCATTTAAATAAACAATGTGTCTTCCAATGCATCTTACCAGGAGAGATTTAACAGTTCTTCTATTTTCACCTGAGTTTGCCAAACTGCTGAGCTACACAAACACTGGTACCTCGAATAGAGCTACATACAAAGGAAGAATATATATATAAGTGTATATATATTGCAGACCATAAACAGGTAACTTCCATAAATAAGTGGAGATTAAAAAAATAAATCCCAAATAACTATCTGACAAGTTTATAACTGGCCTTATGCCTCAAACTCAAATTTAACTGCTAAATGATTCACCTGGGTCAAAAGTTTTCCAAAAGCCCTTCTTTTCTCCCTCCCTTCTTTCTTTTCTTAGGCTTCAAACCAAAGCTGTCAAACATTTGTGATTCAGGAAAAATAAAAAGAAAATAAACATCAATTCAACTCCATAATGCTGCTTACAGGATCACCATTAACCACATTCCACAACAACAGCATAAAACAAATTGAACACAAATATATATTTTTTTATATGCATGGTACTTTCATGCTGTGTCTTAGCATGTCCCAGCTTCTACTAAGTAACATCAAGGAGTATGGGAAACCCACACATAAAGTTGTTTCAAAAAGTTTTAGAAACTGCATTCTAGACTCATTATTTTATTTTATTTTTATTTTTTTTCTGATAAATGTCTGTTTTTCATAGATGAGTTCCAATGTAATGTGCCCTTGGTTTACAACTCCTGCTGTGGAATGTTCTCAGTGAGAATGGGTGAGTCGCTCATTGCTCCCTAAACCCCTTATCCATCTATAGATCCTCCATATGTATTAAGTAGCTATCTAAGTAGCTTTATTACCCTCCTGATAGATTCATTTAGAAGCAGGAAAAGCACAGCTATAACAAATCTATTGTAAATTATCAGATACCCTGCTAGTAGTGACTTTTGAAATCTGCCAAATAACTACGTGACATTAATTTTAAGCAGGCAAGTGCAGTAGATCTGCACTTTTGTTTCCTCCTCCATGAATTTTCTCATATTTCCTATAAATACATCACAGCACCTTTTGTCCTTTAATCTTTCCAATTCCCTGACAAATTCTGTTTTTAAACATGAAACACAGGCACAAATGCATATACAAACATACATGTACATGTGCATTTAATTTTTATTCTATGTGAAGATTTGTTGAGCTCTTCTCTCATATCCAGCTGCATGCATAGCATTAAACATTTATCACTATTTTATCAGATAGATCTTGTTGGAACACATACCTTATTCTGGCAGAGGTCAGGTTAAACTTCCATCTTCCTTTTTTTTTTTTTTTTTTTTTCCCCTACAACAGAAGAAGAGTTTTTGAGTAAGACTTCTTGTCCTATGTCAATAGTGTTGAGACATGAAGCAGCATTTTTCTGTAGGTCTCTGTTGACTCTCTCCTTCATGGTGTCCTAATCAGGCCAGAAGATTTTCCAGTGTTATGCACAATTTTATCTTTATCAATTGTCATGGAGCTATTTAAAATAAAAACCTGCTAATATTTCTCCTGATGGAAGTAGATTTTGTTATTGTTTACAATTTGGAAATTGTCAGTTTAATTTACCAGAGAATAAAATCACTCCCTGTTTCTAAGAGTGTTTTAACCTTCCCTTTAACACACATCTTTCATTCAAATCATCACCATGTCACTGAATTATACTGTACTATATTTAGATGGTAGGTTCACATTTTTATGTGCAAGGAATTGCTCACTTTATTATCTTATGAAGATAGAAAAAAAAAAAAAAACAACAAAAAAAAAAAAGACTTTATTGGTACACTCCAGGAGTGATGGAGTGACATTTACTTTAAATAAAATAATTAAATATATTTTTAAAAAGTCTTAACCCAACAATCAAAGAAGAATTATGCTAATTATCCAAGACACTTCAGTTTCTGAGCAGTAATTGGAGGATAAATGACATATATATTTAATATCATCATGTTAAGAAGCTGTACTTGATCTTTAATAGTTAGCACCATGAAGCAGAGAACTAACAATGAATTCTCCATACACAAAATAACTGCAGTCTGTTGTATGCCTTTTAAAAAAAGTATTGTAACCAGAAACGATCAAAATTTCAGATTGGTAATTAGAGAAGGGTGCCTCTTGTCCTTGCTTTAGGCTCCACATTTACTTCCTCTTTCAGCTTGACAACAATAACTGAAGAATTACTTTCTGATGATTACCATTATAGGATGGAGAAAAAGCAGGAGAGATGACATATAGATTCACAGGTCATCATGTGCATTGTTACTTGCCCGCTATAGCTCCCTTAAAAGCAGAAATATTTGGTGTGCCAACTTTTGATTAGCATGACTGAAAATACAGCATTAACTCCCAGAGGACTTAGGTATTCAAAAGAGGAGGCAACTAGTCATATAAACAGCAGCAGACAATATATTAATCAATCAGAAGATTTCCAAGTGTCAGATGAAACTTCGCAAGTGACATAGCATCTAACTTCATAACATACATCTTAATAACCTTTTGCTTTGCCAAAAGCAGGCAAAAGATCAGTCATAATATTTTCTAATTCAGTAGATTCTTACAGTACTTCTACTATAGCTAACTAAAATCATCTTTTATCTTAAATATACCTCAGCTGTCCAACAAAATTTCTACTAGATCTTGTAAAAATACCTTTAATTTTCATTGTGGTGCTTTTTATTGTAGGTAGGTACTACTTGAATATTGATTAACACTGGAGATAAAACACCTTTAAGTACAATAGAATCCAATGCCCTTTGGCGAGTTTCTCAGATGGCATCACAGCAGTCAGCACTATGTTTATTGAACACTGTAACTGATAGAAAAGCTACTGCTGCTCATGGAAGAGTTACCTATAAATCCCTGCCTAAATGGTTGGAGAGCAGCTTCACTAAGGCCATTTACATCAGATAGTACAGGGATCTCAAATCATGTAAAAGCAATTCCCAGGAACCACCATGCAGATGCTCTCCCCCCCCCCCCCCCATCCAAAGGAACAGGAAAGGAAGTAGAGCTTGCAGAACCACTTGGATGTCTGCAGAGCACATCGGAGTGAGGAGTGAGGAGAGAGGAGGAAAGGGAAAAGGCAGTCCCTTGCAGCCACAGAAAAATTGCCATGGTTTCATCATTCCCCGTTTTGCTTTTTTGCTTATGGCTTGAATAGGTAGAGACTCTGAAGAAAAGCTGTGGTATGGAAATCTTTTGTCTTCTTTTCCTAGTGTGAATCTAAATTGGTAGTCAGGACAATTATGCTGCTAAGTTGGAGGAACTACAGAGGTATCCCATTGGACAGTAAAAATAAATCGACTACATTTTGACACATTACATAAATTATGTCCTCTTGCATACTACCACAAAAGAATGATAAATGCTTTACACCTTAAGACAAGTCTCTAATATCTCTGGAGCACAATGCAACACTGCCTCTTGGCATATTCACCACTGAGATGAGTGAAATCTCCACAGCGAACTAATACAGCTGTTCAATTTACAGTTTTAAGATAAACTCCTGAACTTAAATTCAATTTATGTCTTTGTCACCATAAGCCTAGAGGTTGAACCAGTGAAGAACAGTTTCTGAGATAACTAAACTCAAAGCTCAGTATGCCTTAATAAATCAAAACTTTGGTCTAACAAATCAACTGATACATTACTCTAAATCCATCCATATGGTTAGCCTGACAATCCCACTGATGAATTAATCAGTAACTCATAGATTATTACACAGCATTAAGTAAGCTGCTGGTGCTCTGCTAATAAAGTGGTGTTGGACCTGATCTTACCTGTTCATGCCTGAATTAGCCTCCATGCAAGGTAAGACAAAATGTATCTAATATAGATACAAGAACAGAAAGCTTACTTAGAAAGTAAGGGGATCCACTTTGAGAATCATTGCTCAACAGGAGTGCTTCTTTGATGTAATGTCACCTAACCCAGTACCTTTACATAGTATGTAATATCTTTTGTTTAGTATCTTCAAGGAGTGTCTTTTATATGGTGTGCAATTAAGCGTATCTTCCAATTACAATCAGTTGTACCTTGCCATCATTGAATCTTTGTTAAGTCACATAAGCATTGTTATCAATAAATCATATTGCTGCTTCTGTCTCCCAAGCAGAGTATATATCATTTCTCTTTTTCCCACCTGCGACTCCAGGTCAGGGTGGGAGACAATGGTCAGGGCAGAATTTCCCATCACCCAGAAAGTCTGTAGTGACAAAACAGGTCTGCTCCCTGCTGGAAAATTAAAACTGTTCTGAACCAACCCCTAATGCTATCAGTGGGATTATTTGCTTATGATACAACAAGAAATTAATTTCCCCTTCTGCTGACCAGAAGACAGAGCCTCTTTGTCTTAGAGAAAGGCTTGGCTTGGCTACTCTAATACATGATGCCATCACAAAGCAGAAAACTGTTACCACACCAAATGCAATGCTAATATTGTGGGGAAAGTGCAGCTAACAAGAAGGGAAATGGATGTCAAACACAGGAATATCTGGGCTATCACTTTCATATGATTCTGGCTTCCTATTTCTGGAGTTAGTCTCAATGTCTTTTTAATAAAAATCTTAAATTTATAAGACACAGCATTTTCAGAGTCTTGTTTCAAAACCTATCTGGATAGTTATCATCCAGAAAGATTGATGATCTCACCTTACAACTGCAACCCTTATCAGAGTGTTAAACTAAATAGGACTAATGAAAAACAACAACAACAACAAAAAAAACTCATGCAGGTTATCAGAATTGTTTTATGCTCACAGAAAGGACAAAAAGGATGTAAAAGAGACAGCATTTGAAATATCTACCTAAGTAGCATCCTTACTAAAATCAAAGAATAGCACACAAAAGACCCCTTAAGATATTATTAATTCTACCTAATCACACTGACACATACTAGACCTAAAAATCCATTACTAATACTTAATAAGGATAAAATGTGTATCTTTTATACTTTGTTCTATACACACATTTAAGGCTGCCCTAAGCCCTTCATGAAACTTAACAGCATCCTTTAGTCCTTTCCTTTTCTATTTATTAAAAACTTGAGATCTTAAATTGGAAATTCTGTATTAATGATATACTAAGACTGCAGAATTATATTAAACAAATCAGAAATTCTTATTTTTCAAATATATATTCCAATGGCCTTGACATAACTTTTTGTTGTGCATTACAACACTACCTTTCCTACATTACTATCCTAAGAATCATACATTTTAAACTTGATGATTTTCAAAGACAGTCTCTGAGTCCTTACTATTGTATTAATACATACTTTAGATTCCTTTAATTATTATCATCCTTACACCACAATGAAAAAAAAAAATCTTGACCTACACTTGAAGAGGCAAAATAGCCGGAGAGACAGCTTTTGCGGCAGGCTTTTACTTTATTTCTGTTTTTAAAGGACAGTTAAAATATGCTCAAATTAAATTCAGGAGTGTTCTTATATACATAGACCACAAGAAGAACAAATTAGAAGGATATCAGCAAAGGTGAAATGTAAAGCTGGATGGGAAGATCTTATGTTGAATATGTAGGTAGGTAGAAGCACCTGGAAGGAGAAAAGAATTAGATGAACTAAAGAAATTGCCACACATTATTTCACCTATGACATATATTGCCTAGGAAACAAAACTGAACTGCAGCAAGTAAGTGGAGCAGAAACTGTTTACACAAGTCAAGACTCCTAGAAAACGAACAGTAAAATTTTGCCATAGGCACTTTTGTAATTTGGTGTTTGTTTTGCTTTGGGGCAGGGGGCTTGACACAACAGAAGGATGTTTCATCTCTGCATTGAAAAAGCATTCAACTTTCAGAATGAACATATACTTTAGCCCTAATGCTTTGCTCTTAACAGCACTGAAAGCTGTCCATCTCTTAAATTGCAGCTCATTAACTGACTTTCTCTTCTTGGTCTATATTGTCAATATTTGAATTGTTCCTGTTGTTTTATTCACTTAAGCCCCCCTCCCTCCACACACACCACACCACCACCACCTTTCAAAACTATTTTTTCCTAAATAACTTCTTTTTGTCCAGCTCTTATCACATGGCCAAACATGATGTTTTGACATCTATTTTCTCATTGTACAGAAACACTTTCCTTGTTGATGCAGAGACCACTAAAGAGTCATCAGATCTAGGGTTAAGTAAGCATGACTAATGTTAACCAGAAGACAGATTTTTTTTTTTTCCCTTCCTCACAATCCCCTGAAGTGAAATCATACTATGTGAGAATAAATAGATGATTAATGTTGCAATAGAAACAAACCCATTATTTCTACATCCAGGCTGCTTCTAAGAATTATCCACATGCCCATGTGAGGTGAACTTTTTTTTTTTTTTAAAAAAAAAGACACGTTTTTCAATAATGTAGTACTGGATATAGTGTAAGGTTCAAGTTTGTTATCCACATGATACCCATAACCAGCACTATTTAATACAGCACTATTAAATAATGTCATTCTTCTTATAAAGTATATATTTTTCAGTTGCGTAAAAGTTAACATAGATTGGTATTTATGTTCTTATAGGACTGATGTGGAGATGGACATAAAATTTGTCATATAACTCAAAAAAAATTCTCCAGGTAGCCTTTCTCTACTACACATAGTCACATACATTCAATATGTGCTCCAGATGATTTAGTTCTTCTAAAAATGTCAGCCAATTTTCTGGAGCTCTTTCATATGATTAAACATTTTAATCAGACTGAAACACAAATGCTTGTTAGCAAGAAGTCTGCATCTCAGTGCTGAAGGGCGAGTAAGATAGAATAAGTGAAGAGAGCAACACTACAAAGAGTTCTGGATTACTAGATTCTACCAATACTTTTCCCTTATCATGTAACTAACTGGATCAGTGGTTTACTAACAGGGTCACTTTTCAAGTGTTCGAGGAGCCTCAATGTCCCTATGTTCTGAGGCCTCACACCACATGGCTGACATCTCAAGTGATAGAGCTCAAGGACACTGTCAGAAATCTCTAGTACAATATTGTTGCCTGAAGGATGTTTCTCACTTTCAGCAACTGTGGGAACTGTTTCAGAGAACTCCTGGAGCCTCTGAAAAATTAGAGATATCACACAAATGAAAACAACACTAACTTAGAATAATATAAATATATAGTTTTACCTAAAAAAAGAACCCATTATATGTCATGCATTTAACATAAACCTGCTGCTAAGTATGTTGATGTGCCCAGCACAGAATGAGGGCTTATGTACAGAGCATAAACTATGAATTGCACAGCATTATTGGACCAGTATAATGTTCTATTTTTTATTGCTGTATAGCAGTTACTAATGTCAGTAACAACAGAAACATTATTAAAAAAAAACAAACAAACCAAAAAAAAACACGACATGAAACACATAATACTTCGATTCCTCCAATTTTTATTATTATTTTTTTTGACTAAAAAACATCTTTTTCCCCCCCCTCCTCAAAGTCTTTTTTCCTAAGTCACATTAAAGTCAAGTTTTGAATTTATGGTATGCTGTCCTTCTCTCCCACTAAATTATCTAAATCCAGTGCCAAAATACAAGAGCTCTGGATTAAATAATAATAATAATATTTTTTTTGTTGTTGTTATTGTTGAAAAGAAGTCTAAACAAACCAGTTGTCAGGGTCTTTTTTCTTGTATGTAAGAATTTTCCTAATATGATAAATATGAAAAAAATAGACAGTACCTATACATTGATATAATGGAAACCTCATACTGCATACAGTTTTCTGTTTTTGCCTCTCTCATGAAATTAAACAGATTTAAATTAACAGATGAAATTAAACAGTCACATGTTAATGACATCTGTTTACATAATGAACAGTAAGTTGGATAACAATGCCTGTAAAAGGACCAGTCCCCAGATTTCACATTTCATCAGTCTCATTCTGTTTTGTTTGTTTTCCTTTCCTTTTATAACACCAAATCCCAGAAACTCTGAGGAGAGTTACAGCACTTCTGTGTTAGGCTCTTTGCAAATATTACAGAAGCAATCTCCAGGGCAGGGAGCTTATAATTAAACACTCTACTCCTAGAGGGTTTGGGCACACACATGGTAAGTGGCCCAACTGATGTCAAGCCTGGCAAACAAATTATTTATTCAGATAAATATAAAAAGCGAGTTCAGTTTCACTAAACTAATTTTAAACCACTCAAACTCACTGTATTTAGAAGCAGGGAAGTTCTGGGCTGACAATGATTCCAGCTTCACAACAGCTTTGCAGATGTGTCTGGGGAGAAGTTGATGACAGAACAGCTTTAGCACAATGCATTGGAGCATAGACACAGGGGACAGGATGAGGCCCTTCTCTCAGGACCTCCACGGTTTAGAACCTACAAGGCAGGATGTATCATTTATACCAAAGCTCTTAGTCAAATACCATATTTGTCTCCATCCAAGCCTGGCTGGATATAGTACACTGAAAGAAAACAATCATTCTAGAAAAAGGCTAATGTACCACACAAAAACAGGCGGGGAATGACACCATTAAAAACAGCAGTCTCCTTGTACATGGAGGCCACGGCTTCCTCTCCTGACATGTCCGCGCCTTCACTAGTCGCTGGTCACACCAACCAGTCACACGAAAACAGGTAGCATTTGTAGGTGAACAAAATGGCAGCACCCTGCCATAAATTGGCAGCTCCTTGGGAATGTAGGGGAAAGGCCCACTGGATCTGAGATGATTTGTGTTAACCAGAAGGTGGTTGTTGTTACATTCCACCCCTCCCCTTTATAAATCTGCATCTTCTTGATTGCCAGTTTGGGCTATCCTCTTCATAGGGCAAAGACTGAGCTGGTCATACAAGTAAAAGACTAGGTGTCCACAATAAAAATTTCCAAATTTTCCTGAAACTATGGTACCTTAATACCTTAGCTCCCTTTCTCTTTTATAAGTTTTATTCTGTTGCATAAATCAGACTTTTATTTTAAAGTTTATAAGAGAAATCTTCCAAGATTTTCTCCCTGCCATAGTCCTTAGGTAGCTAAATGCCCCAGTCTGTGAATGGAAACACCTTCAGGAAAAGACATACTGACAGAATTCTTAGTCTTTACTTATCAGTCTTTTCCCTATTAGTAGTCTTCTCTGTTGGAAAAGCATTCTGAACATAGATTTTACTAGTGAAACCAAGGATATTTGCAAGTATTCTGTAATAGGTTTATTCAAATGCCACAATACTTGATTTTGCCTATAACAAGATAAATTAGGGAATACAGCAAACTGCCTCCCACAGCTGACAAGGTTCAAGAGCCACACTCAAAGTGCTGCTCCTTCTCTTGGGCTTTGGAAGGCAAGAAAAGGTCAGTAGAGAAACTTGAAGGTAGATTAATCAGATGCACATTGCAAATCCTGATCTTGACATTCAGTGCTTCTTGGATGATTTTAAAATTTTCTTCTGAATACTAACTTTAATGACAATATTTGAAATGACATCCTTCTGCCCTATAAGCAACATTCCTTGAATTTTAGAACTTTGAATCCTGACAAAACCACTGTGGTTGCTAACACATTGCAGAAGACTTATTGCTTTCTTGTAAAATATTTTTCCTCCATTAAAGCACACGCAGAGCAGGAGTTGAAAACAAAAATACCATGAACTGGCAGTAAAAATGCCAACAAGCAGATTGTTAAATTCTCCACAAAAAAAAACATAAATAAATAAATAAAATACAAAAAATCACTGAGTTTACTCTCTAGTCATGCTTAACTCAAACCTATATAATCATAGCATCAAGTCATGTATCAGACAATTTTTCCAACTTAGAACTAAAAACAAAATATCTAGAGCATGGTGAGTTCCCTCCCCACACTTCCTAACAACAAAACGACACCAGCGTGTTGGAGAGAATTAAAAAAAAAAAAAAAAAAAAAAAAAAAAAAAAAAAATTAGAGACTTGGAGAAGAACTAATTTCTGAGAAAAAAAAATGTAAGATATCTAGCAGCTTGTAACATAGCTAAAGGATGAATGAGAAAGTATATAACTGACAGTCTAGATGTTTTAGACTGATTTAAAGAACATTGATAATGTATTTAGAAGTTGTATCACAAGTAGTAGGAAAACACAGATGAAAAAAATGTTTTAAATTTGATACATAACTGAGGTGGGAGAGAAAAGCATGTTACTGTTAAACCTTGTTGCATGAAACATTGTGGCCACACTTGAAAATTGAAAATTTTTCTATAGCCATTTGACAAAAAAAGTCACAGCTAGATGCAAAGGGAATACAAGTTAATAGCTCATACCCACATTCTTGTGGATAAATGTAAGTCAACAGAAGGCACACCAGACAAGCCCCCAGGCAAACAAAAATCTGTTAAGATTTGTTGCTCATACTAGTACTTCAGGGTTCAAGTTGCATATAATTAACTTGCTTTTAAATTACATTTTAAATAAAAATATTGCACTCCCGACATGCAAGAAAATTTTAACAAGTATTCATACTGAATCAATATGAAATTTTAGATGTACATTTATATGTTGCATTTGCAGAGTGAGCAGTATGACTACTTAATGTCTAAATAACATGAAAAAACAGTTTTCTTTTATATCTACCTAAAACAAATTTCATTGATTTTTACAGTTCTCATGGTCACATTTAACAGCCCAAGTGAGGACAATCTCTGCAACCATTCTGTCCTCATAATAAGGTGTAATCCCTTCTCTCTGCTGGGACAAGAAATTAGAACAGTGCACTAGAAGGGCTCTATCAACTGTTCAAAGAAAGCTGAGTATTTCATTTCTTCTTTTTAATGTTGCATCTGTAAGCTTATTTTACGGGGCACAACATACCTTAAAGAAGAGATGTAAACAGAAATGCAAGTTTTACTTTACTTCCCAGTTGTGCTCCTTACCTCTTACCTACTATCTCACCCATAAAAGTGGAAATTTTAGGGGAGGAAAGAGAAAGCTAAGAAAACTGCCAGCAATAGCAACAAAACAAATTAATGATTTGTATGTCTTTTACTCACCGTTGCTTGATGTATGCTTTTCACTGATTCTGAATGTCAGGATTTTAACTCTGTTTCCAGCAGCTCATCACTGTAGGGCTATAAAGTCCTGCTGAACAAGGATTGTTCAAAGTTGATTTAGCTCTTTCTGTTCAGTTACGTGATGTCATGGTCACTCCTTAGAAGAAATCCTCCAGGTTAAAAACTACTTGTATTGTTGTTATCTTCATTGATAACAGTATCTGAAATGTCTTCCTCTCTTCGATTTTTCCTTCTAAAAGCCCCATTACATGTGCTTCTTACTCTGACCTGCAGAACTTTTAATAATCATTCCCTGAAAACTTCTTGCCAAGTTTCTTTCACAGTAATTTCCTACAACCTGCTGACACTCTGTGCACATAATTGAAAACTGAACAGTACAATAAGAGTGTATCTGAATATAAATATAAAAAACTGTAAAAGAAAAAAAAAAAAAAAAAAAAAAGAATAGTGTTTAGCTCTAGCTTAATTTTGATTTCAAGTGCTTCATAAAAACTGTCTGGAAAGCTGATGCCTCCTGTTATTTTTTCCTACTTAGTCAGCAGTTCATCCAAGAAAGGCTCAAGATTCTGTCTTCAGAGTTTAGCATTATTTTTCCATTAGAAGAAAGAATTTATTTCTGGTACTATTAGTAATGAAATCTCCACTTTCAGAATGAGAAGTGTATCCCAAAGCTGAGAAGATGACAGAAGAAAGCGGTAAAGTTCAGTCTTTGATGCAGACAAAAAGGGATTCATTTATATGAGACGCTAAATGCTGTCACCTCCTTCTGACTGTGCTCTTGTGCATCCAATGGAGACAAAGGACAGAGATGGGTTCTTTGCAGAACACGCTGGCAGCAGGTAAAGGCATGCTGCAATGCCATTTCAAGTAGACAAAAGAAACAGCATTTTTAAGATTGAAAAAAAAAAAAAAAAAAAAAAAAAAAAAAAAAAAAAGTAGTAAAACAATAGACCAGAGTTGTTCCAGGCTCCTTGAAAACCTAAAGGCTGAGAGCAAACCTGAATGTGCTTAAGTCTTCTGAATAACATCTGTTTTTCCAAGTTGGTGCTTGCCAATCCTGAGGCTACAAACTGTTCCCTTGACTAACATATCCTTATTCTTGCCTCTAGTCTCGACAGTAAGGTTTTATCTCTGTTAAGCTTATTACTTTGGAAAAGAGCTCTAGTTTTCTGGCACATCTAGCAGAACAGCAAATGATAGTCATGAAAAAAGTGCAGAGTAGCTTCCCTTTCAAAATATCATACTCCTAAAAGTCTTTTTTTTTTTTTTTTTAATAATTAAAAAATCACTGCCAGTACAAAGCAACTGGACCTGCACTGCAGTTCAGTGTGGGAAATAGTTATCTAAAAGCTTCAACAGAAAGGCAACATGTAACTTACTCTGACTGAAAACTGCAGATGTTCATGTGCATCTGAATCGATTAAAAAAATAAAAATAAAATCTCAACAGTTGATAACTCCTCCTCAATTCTCCAAACACCCAGAAGAATCACTGCACTTCAGTGGGCAAGGTGCATTTGGAGTTCACTACATCTTATATCATGCATTTGTCCCTTCGTACTTCAGAGCATGCTGTCATTTGATCTTGCTCTCAAAGATTAAAAACAAAACCAAAAAAAATTTAAACTGAAATACTATAAGTCCCACTCCTACAGCTATTTTCTTTCTCTAAAAGAAAGCAGAAAATTTGCTTAAGTCTGTTTATTTCTTTGCTTTGAGGATAGGTTTGAGGCTTTTCAGCCTTTCTGTTCTTCACATTAGTGAAACTCCCTCTTTGAATCCTCAAACATATATACCCAGGAAGTCTGGAAAATTACAGGGCAACCAGGAGAATTTGACCGAAGTGTTTTTGAGTATAAGCATCATTGCAGACCCACATTTATTTAGATTCATTATTTGTTAGACCTTCCAGTACATGAAGCAGTGAAGTTCTGAGGCACATGAGTATGAAATTCTCTTCATCAGCTGACCTGCTCTGTCTTTGTGAACTCTTTACCATCTGTCTTCCTTAACTTTTTGTGATCATTTGTCAAGAAGAGGCATGCAGAAATTTACAGTGCTATCGTTTTCTACTACTTCCCATAGTATGCACATCTAACATCTCCCACTTCATTGGCTTTTCTATTCCAGGATTTTTTATAAGGCCTATTACTTACACACAGTAATTATAACTCCAAACCTATTTGGCCATAAGATTTAATTGAAAATAAGGTATGTCTTACTCTAGTGCTCCTACTGTGTTGTGGTGGCACAAAAAACAAACAAGCAACAACAAAAAACCCTACTTGATCCTTTTCATTAATTTTCTTCTGCTACATAGTATTCTGAGTGGGAAATTCCTATACATAGGAGATAGCAAAGCAATACCACATTTACTGCTATGGATGCTCTCCAACCTTCTCATTCTCCCCTTACATCTTGTGTGGAAGAGACTAAATGATGAATTACATAGGGTGCAAAACACAGAAAAATTAATACAGTCTCTCTTATTTCGGAAGATGGAATCCACACAGAGACCTTGCCTTCTCACTGTATGTCAGCAAGAATGAATCGGATTACACACATGTTGCATGAGCTACCTCTAAGATATAAATATCTCACTCCTAATAAAAGTATGACCAACAATGGATTTGCCTTTCTATCGTTAACGTTTTGCTTAATCTGAGTTTTAGAGTACCCTTTTGCCACATATAACCTGACTTGTATAGTGAGTTACATAACTTTTCTTGCATGCACAGTGTATTTAAAAAAAAATATTCCTTCAGACTTTCAGCAGGCACTTGTCTTGTTCCTTGACATTGCCCATCTCTGAGGTCTGTTTTGATACTAACACTTTGTTAATTTTTCCTACTGTTGCAATGCTTTCTTTGTCCTTTCTTATGCACCTCATACTAGCCTTAGTGTTTATACGCAACATTTGTGAGTTGCTTAGGTCAGCTTGGGGCCTGTCCACACAAATGGTTTGATCTCTCTGCTTCCCTCAGTGAGCTAGAACCCTTATCTCCTTGGTTTCATATCTATCATCAAGTTTGAAATCATCAAATCCTTTTCAAATTATTTAATAGTGTCAAAACAGATACCCAAGGTTATGCTGTCTTGACTGATCCCAGCATAGAGGATTCTTCCCTGTGTGTGTTTATGGAGAATTTCTGCACGCAGATTTAACTATCTTACATTAAATGCTAAACCAAAGCATGGGCCGTGTATAATTAATTCACAACAAAATAAGTTTTATTCCATTATAAGCTTTGATGTTATTTCAAAGGTAGGGGAAAAAAGTGTTTTGTAATTTTGAGTTATTTATTTTGTATATTTTATTGTCTGCAGTTCTTTAAAATAAGGTTTTGTCTCATTTTTATGAGTTACAAAACACACAGCACAAGAACTTCTCTTAAGAAAAAATAATAAAAAAAAAATAACACAACCAAATGCATGTAAATGAAAGTAAACCAAGCACAGCATGCCAGAGCTGGTCAAAGACTTCTTGCTGTTCTATGAGAGAATTTGAAGTTGGCTAGGTAGTGGAGAATAAAAATGAAAAACCAATGTTCCCTGTTTGAGGGCTTTTATTAGCTACTGCAACAGTCCACCCAAGAACTTGTCCAAAGAACACCATGTTCTTTCTGGAAGAGGTTGTGCACCAACAACAGTTTCTGCCTTGGGGAGTCTCTGGCCAGTCTTTTGGGGTAAGGAATGCTGGCTTGGTTGTTTTGGTTTCCATATGCCCATGGATGTATACGGTAGCCTGGCAACTGCAGACTGAGCTCTGTGCCCATTATGCAGACAGGCAGGTCAAGCAATAGGTTTATACCACAGCAAATAAAACCAGAATGAAAGGGAGAGGAGTATCTTTGAAAAATCTTTGTATGTTTTTTCCTGTATGGATTATAAGGTGTAGTTTTGGTACAAAATTAATCACTTGAAAAGCAATTATGTTGATTATTTAGACAACCAATTGCATTGACATATGATATCATAATGCAGTCTGACACTAAACATACATAGTATTTTTTTTTTTTATCTGTTTTACTCATAAGTTATCAACTGAAATTTTTCTCCAAACCTTTTCCAAGAGCTTAAGAACAAATTTTTTTGCCGGAGGGTGCTTTGTTTCCAGCTTAAGAGCACTGAAACAGAAGCTGTTACATCCAGTCTTTGCCACTGCTAAGCAGTGTAACGTGAGTACATACACTACAGCCACAGGTATGGCAGAAAGCACACTTTTCCTCCATGCCTCACTAAATAATACATTGGCAAAACAAACGCATAAGAGATTTGGTGTCTCGGAACTGCTATCAGGCATGTGTCAATCAGGCTTCATGTTTGTTAGTTAAATGAGACCAGTGAATAAGAGAACGTTTAAGTTTGCCTTCCTTTTAACAGGCACACAATGAGTGCAGCAGTGTCACGAGAGGAAAACTTGACTGAGAAGAGCCCAGTGGTAAGACAAGCTCTTTACAAATACACAACTTCATGTATTTTGTTTTGGAAATAGGTTGTCTAGTGCAAAGCCTGATACTGTTCATGTGATAAACATGTGGGAGGGGGCAAAAGAAAGAAAAAAGAGCATGTATTATTTCCTAAAGTCCCACGACTGAATAATAATGTTTTTTCTAATAAGAGAGGACTAGAAACTATGTGGTTTTGTGGGTCAGATGTGTAGAAGCTTAACAGAGAATTAGTGGTCCAATGTGATTTGCCTCAAAATACTGGAATCTTGTAGCATTTGCTAGAATAAGCATCTCTCCAAACTTATATTTGAGACAGTTTTATAATATAGCTATGAATATTTGTATCAGAAGGTTCGTGTGTTAAATGACAGCCCAAACTAATTTATTTTCCTCAAAATACAACCAGGATTTTGGAAGTACTTGAAATTCTATAGTAATTGAGAACTACTCTACCTCTTTTATGTTTGACTGAGCTACTTTATTAAGAAGCATCTGAAATGTAAATGAAGAAATGCTTAGATACTTGCGGCTCTACTTACCTGCAGAAGAAACTGCAAGCTCTTCAAGTGACGGCATCAGCATGCAGCTAGCTCTCATATGTGCATTCAGGGAGTCTTCAGAGGAAAAGAAATCTAGTAACGTGGCCACTAGATATTAGTCACCAGATAGAGGGAAGAACTAAAGCAGCTTCCGTTCCTTCTTCTTGCATCCCCCTGACTCCCTTCCCAGCATGGCCATAAGCTGAGGGCTCAGCTGTTTTTTGTTCTGGCCCTTCCTCTGGGTTCTGGTGGTTGGGCTGCAGTCATTTGGAAAACACATCATCTTGAATGAGCTACAGCCCCCATAGGCAACATGTTGGTCCCTTTCTCATAATATACATATTTTCACCTTCATTTAAACAAGCTAGTTTTACAAGTGGCCAGCAAAAATTAAGTACAGTCAGCAAAGATGGTAAGAAACGCTAAAGGCCATTGAAGTCCAACTCCAAATCTCTTTGGTTTTTCTTATTCCCTCAATTTTCTTCTTGTACTTTTGTAAAGGCTAAGAAGGCTCTAGAAAGCCCAGGAAACAATCCAAATTACTGACAGTTTCAGACATGCAGTCATCATCCAGTATTTTACTTGAGAATGAATTGTCATCAGCATTCTGTAGTGATTTCAGCAATCATGAACAGGTGGAGAAAGTGTCTTATAGTCAGGTTTAGGCCTAACTTCAATTTATTTGCTGACAAGTGCAGATGTCACAATTAAATTTCTCTTTTGCGGGGAGAAACAAAAATCTCCACGCAGTCTCAGTACAGTCAACTCACGGTAGCCAATTAATCATGCACACATGGGCAATATGCCCATTTTCTCTGTTCAACACCCAGGTCCCAACCTAGACAAGTGGAAAAGAAATTACCATTCTCAGTTAAATCTAGCTTGAGAGCTGAGGCAGAGTGAGACAAATTTCAGACTATTTTTGAATGACCCCATAACACCTACTCTGTAAACCACTGAAATCAACTAAAGGAGCCAACAGCACCAAAGCATTCTGAAAAACACTTAAAGCAGAATATAGGAGAAGGGAATATTGCATAAATGTACTCACCTGAGTCAGGGAAAGCTTGCTTCCTCATCTAAAGTCAGGCACAGGTGCAGTTTAAACCAGGAGCATTTCTAATATGCAGATCTGAGTGAGGTTGGACAGTCTCATCTCTGGTGAATTTATCAGTTGTGCTTCATTTGGGGTTAAAATTAGATCTGTTTAGGATCTTTGATGGAATCAGCCTAGACCAACAGACACACGTGGTGGAGTAAGAAAGGGTGTGACCCCTTGTTTATAGAAAGAGGAGAGCACAGGTGACGGATTGCATAATTCCCAGGGAACTAGGAAGACAGGCTGGTACTGTCAAAAAGCTGAGGGAGAGATGAGTCTTGGGCTAGTTTCTGGTTAGAAGGGAAGGGAAAGCTATGAGTCAAGGAACTCTTTCCTATTATGCTCAAAGAAGGGGAATCTTGAATTTCCTTTACAAGTACCCGTGGAATGCAGACATCTAGCACTCCTCCTGTGTTTCTTCCAAGTGAAATACTACAAAGCACTCAAATTCTGGTTAAAATATTTATCTCCAAACAAAGCAAACAAACAAACAAAAAAAATCCAAACAACCCAACAATGCAGACTGAAGCTGAATTAAACATAACCATGTTAAAGCACGTAACAAGAAGGGAGGTGTTAATGAAGTGAGAGTTTGATGAGCAGCTGAGTTTTAGTACTTGTTAATAATTATTTATCCTTATGGTTTTAAATTCATGTTCTCTGTATTCAATCTCATTTTGAATGAGAGATGAAAACTTAGATTAGAGCATTCGCTAAAGAGCACTTTATGCCAAAAACCTTGAAATTGAAACTTGGGAGCTGATTTCAGCAAACAGGTAGCAGATTTCAGCAATTGGTGGAAAATGATGGAATGGCAATTTTCCTTTCCAAATGTGTTGCGAGAAAGATGGAATAAGCCTCGGTGAGAACATAGAAGGTCAACTGATCAGAAAGATTTGGTATCAGCATTTAGTAATTTACCTGCTAAAAGACTTACTTTGCAATTGGAGCACTGTACTGTGATGTGTTTTCATGCTGTAGAAGTGCTTTGGTTCTCACAGCTAGTATAGTAGCCCTTCTATCTTGTAGCTGTGCATCAAAATGCTGTGCCTTGCTCTACAATACTGACAGCTGCATCAAATCTGAAAGAAACCAGCACTCACCTGTCACAACACCTTTCAGTGCAGCACACACTGATTACTAGGCACTCATTCATTAGTCCCCACTTTGTCTGAAATTCTTCCTAATGTGTGCTTTTCCATTCTGGAAAGACAGCTGGCAACCTTAAGGATAAAATACCTGAACAACACACGTAATTCACTCTTTAACTAACTTACTCATCCTTTATGAACACAGTGCCCCCTTTCATTGACTCTTGTTGTAATGTCCCTTTGTTAATTAAATTTTAATGGATATGATTTTAAAAGTGCAGCTTTTAGACATGAGGTAGATCCAATGGTATTCTAAGATCTCTGAAAAAAAAAATAAATGTCATTCTTGTAGCCATTTTGCATAGCAAGCCATTTTTAACAGAATTATAATGGAATAACATAATGCTGAAATAAAGAACTGATTTTTTTCCATGGAAAAAAGAAACCAAAATATTGATTGTACCTGCAAAAATAATACAGTTTTATTATAACACCAAAGGCTGCAATAACTGTGTGTTAAACTATGTTTTAATAAGATGGAAAACTGTTCAGTGTTTGGGCGTGGTGGCTGACAAATCCAAATATTTCACAGGGATGTATATATTGATACTGAACCGTACTGTGACTTCCATGTACTTTGATAATGGGCCCAATTTCCAAGACATTTTAAACTTCTACTATACCTATTACAATAGCTGTAGGCTAATGTTTACTATACCTATTATAGTAGCGATCGGCTAATTTTACTATAACTGTATTTCAGAAATGGCCCTTCTGGATTATTTTCTCAGTTGTATATGTTATAATATGCTATATTAGTAGGACATGTTATAAATTAGTTTCAATAACAACAAAAACCAAGAACACATGCTTTGCAGAAATAAAAAGACTCGTAAGTTTGCATAAATACAAATAATTTCAACAACATATTTTATAGGTATTGCTAATAACCAATAAATAAAAAAAATACCCCATGCAATTGCCATGATGAATTCTGTTCAGAGACCATACATTGCCTCAATGGAAGGATCCATATCTGCTGCTGCCAACTTGGATTGATACAAGAGTAGATAGTATTTTTGCTTTGTTTGGGCCCACACTGTACCCAGAATTACAGCTTAACTCTTAGTCTATGGACAGTCCAGACTACACTTCAAACTTGCCACCTGCCTCAAGATTAATTACAACACAGGAAAAAAAAAAAAAAAAAAAAGGGCATAAAACTTCCAGAGTCACTGTTTTCCAAAATAAAATATAAACCTCAGCCGTTTTAGAATTTTCCCAAGCGACACACTAAATATGCAGTGTATTAAATCGAACTTGCCCCACAAAAACAGGACGCTGCTTGTCAAATTGATGAAGTTAAAAGAATAGACTCAGTTCATCTCCTTCATTCAGATATTGCTCTCATGACCTGCAATACGCATTTCTTCCCTATGGAGGGTCCTACGACCCTCCAAATTCAGTGCCCTAAATGAGACACTAGTCCCTTTTCCTCTTAACATGTTTAAACTTATTTTTAACATTTTCTCTTTACTAATTTATAGTATATAGTAACTTTGGTAAAATATATCTTCCTTGATTTTTCTTTTTTTAGCATTTCCAAATTTTGGAAAATTGATTTAGTAGCTCAATTTCATTTCATATCAAGTTTAATTCACATCAAGTTATTGCATCCTAATCTAAAATTCTAGTAACTGTTTATTAGTATGATATATCTAATTACTGATTATATTTAAGAGAAAAAAAAAATAAACTTAAATAGTCAACAGCAGTAGAAATAACCTGTCAGAAATGTACACAGTCATTTCCCCATTCCCTTTAAATCTGCAATGTAAACAATAATTGGAATATATTTTCCAATAATCTTCTGTATCTAACATCTTCTCTCCTCCACTTTGTGCAGCTAAATTTGTAGTATTTGTCAAAATGCAAGGTCACAGGGGCCAGTGCCTCTAAAATTTCTAGCTGTACACAAAGTGGAGAATTAGAGTTTGCTAATATAAATAGCTGTCACATGAATATAGACACCTTCTCAACTGAATCTGCTCCAGGTTGATTTACTAGTGCTAGTCTATTTCAGCCTGGAATGTGCGGAAAGATGGATAAACGATTAATCAGTCTATGGCTTACACATTAAAGTACTGAAGATCAGTTCTTTCGCATGAGCTAGCATCAAATTACAAATGAATTTAGGCACAAATCTTGTATTTTGTTCTCAGGATAAATCCAGACAGTGATAGTTCACGGATGGACAAATATGATTGTTCCATCAAATCATGTTCTTGTAAGTCAGCAATTCCTACTATTCCAAGGAAAATTTTATTCTTAAAAAGCAAGCAAACAAACAAAACAACAAAGAGGAGTCTGCAATTTCTGCAAAAGTCATTTGGCTGGGGAAGGACAATCCAAGGGTCTTAAAGGTCTTAAATGTATGTCACTGCACAAATCCTTACCATTGGTAGTTGGACATCCAGCTGTGTACCCAGCAGCTCTTACACCAAGACCATCCCAGCATCTTTCTTTCACTTTTTCTTAAAAGTCACGTGCAAGTCATTTAGTAGGTACATCTCATTCGATATCTGTGTGTCTGGGTGAGTGGAAATAGGTGTAATGACATCCTGGCACTTATCGCAGATCTGTATTTGGGAATGAGATTCCAGTTAGTGAAAACACACCACAGTGACAAAACTCTTCTGTGCTATTTTGAGCAGATACTTTTAAGTTGTTCCAGAGCAGGAAATCATGGACCTGCTCCAAACCATGAACCTGAGTAATAACTGGATTTGGAGTAGAGGTTCCTAATGATATTTGCTCCAGCTCTAAACTATGAGACTTTTTTGTTTGTTTGTTTGTTTGTTTTGTGCTTGTACAGAAACAGAGTGGAACTTGCATTTCCCTGCCTCTGTTTCCTGGTGGCAAGGATTTCTCTTTCAATTGTGAAGTGGCTTCTGTCACAGTCTGTAGCCAGCCTGTTCCTCGGCCTGTCCCATGACCCATGAGGGGTCCTGAGCAGCCCCACAATGGCCTCTGCCAGCACAGGGCTGCCATCTCTAACCTCACATACCTGTTGCATTGGCAGGGCACACTGGAGTTGCCTGACCTGACCCTGCAGAAGGGCTCTGTGAAGCTCCTCAAGGAGAGATGGGAGTCTACCAGTGCTCTGAGACCCAGCCTGGCGCTCCGACGCCTGCCAGCCCCATGGTCCACGGCACCAGAGAAAAGCAGCCACAGCAGCACCATGGAGAAAGTCCCGGCAGACAGTGGGAGTATGGATGTGTTCAAGGAGGAGCCCCAGGGTGGCCCTTGCTGGATCGAGCCCTTCCCCATCACTGTGAAGGAACTGCAGAGCCGCTTTGAGACCCTGGGTGGCAGGAAGGTGAGTGCCTGGGCCAGGGAAGACAGCTCAAGGGAATGGAGATGGGCCCCGAGGGTGCAGGGAGGCTTCCTGAGCCTTACATGCCCCCTCTCCTCTGCCCCGCTGGCGATGGGCACTGCTGGTGGCAGTGCTGGTGGACTGTGGCTCCTGCCACCCTGGAGCAGGCAGTTCAGTTTCCTGATGAATGAAAGGAATTGAAGGCTTAGATTTTCTACAACAAAACAAAGTTCCACAGTTGAAAATGATTCCTGCAATATTACTCAGGATTTTATGGTTCTACTGCTTTTGGAAACATGAGAAAAGTATTTGCAACTATGCCAAATAACCTTGTTTTGCAAGTAAAACAGAATGATTAGTAAAGTTCCCTTCCCATGAAGTTTTTTTGTTTTGTTTTGTTTTGTTTTTAAATATAATACAGGCATGTGACAGCACTATTTTAATTACTTCAGTATTATTAAGAGACACACCCATCAAAAACAGTCTCAGAAGCATCTTGATTTCTTGCTGGTACATGTATATGCAATTTACTAATAATAGTACAGATACTTGGGATTTGTGTCTGTGAGATAGGCCAGTGATGTCACTATGTTAAATTGTACATCTACCATCTTGTCATAAATGGAGTACTAATACTTGTTGAAGTCCGGATCTGACATGGAGTAGTAGCAAGATTAGTGATAACACCTGCAGACTTTTCAATTTGACTTCAGTGCACCTTTTTCACCAATATGACTAAACTGGATTTGCTCATTACAAGAATTTCCTCTTTTGACACAAACTTTGTGTTTTACCACTTTATAACTGCTGCAGAATAATGCTGACAGTCCATATAGTCACTCATTCTGTGACTTACCCATTTAATTTTAATGCCTAGAGTGATTTGAACATGGCTTTCTGGTCCAGAAATTGGAGTTCAGAATAATGTATGCTGACCACAGTATAATTCATACTCAAAAATCTTCTATTAAAAGATATTAGAAAGCTTTTTTATGTGAACAGTAAAATAGAAATTCATGTGATTCATGAAAAATCCTTTAACTGGTGGTGTTAGTTACATAATACAGTAAGTAGCAGGTACCAATAAAATAAAGTTTAAAACTTAATGGGATTATTGAACACCTGTAAAGCTTTAAACATATGAAACGGTCATAGACTCCTTTGAAGTAACATATTCAAATGGTTTTTAAGGTGGAGACCATTTTTGGTTGAGTAATTTTTTAATAGCAAAATAAACTTCTGTTTCCTTTGAAGAAAGAAATTTAGTATGTAGACATTACCATTCTTGTGGGAGCAAACTGGTTCTTTTTTTAAACCTTGCTCTTTTAACTTCTTACTTAGAAAAGTAACAGAACTTATTCCCAGTGACAGAGCTTTTTGGGGACTGATTTGCTCTGTATTGCACCAATCAAGGATTGTTTTCTTATTTATTTTTTTTCAAAATTAGCTACTATTCCCCCTGCAAATGTTGTGAATTCACATGCAACTTAGAACCTTACCATTATTATTTCATTCATATACTTTATAAAAATTATTTCCAAGTATATAAGAACACCTTCTTGCTAGGTGCTCCTCCAAGTGAAAATTTACCCTTTCTAATACAAAAAGGAAGCAAAGGTTCAGTACAAGGAAAATACAAAATACAGATGCTTAAATAATATTCTTACATTTCAGTTTGTTTTGTAAAAGAGGAATATCACCTGGGTGTAATGTGTATTATTTCACAGGCTGTTAACAGTAAGTATCTTTTCCCCTAAGTAAGTAATAATAATAATAATAACAACAACAACAATAATAATAATAATAACAACAAAATAAAGTTCCTATATCAAGTCAAAGAACATTTATGTAAATCACATTGATGTTAGTATGTCTTTAGTACAAAGGACAGCATGACTTCTTTCAACTTATTTTAATACTTCTTTACTTTACCCCATACTGCATTTTTTCTTAAAATAAACCTCTGATGCTGATATATAGTTATCTACTTATGTTTCCTTTGTTACTTTAATGTGCATCAAGCTGCTTCAAATAGAAATAAGGACATGCAAAAAACAAATGAACTAATGATGAAATGATAGTTAATAAAATACTTATTGATATTTAAATAAAATTATTAGCAATCCCCCCAAGTTGTAATATTTTTCTCAAACTGAATCAAATCACTAAATTACAAATAGCTAATTACAAGTAGATGTCAGAAACTTTGGATTAAAATTTGTCTCTATTTGCAGAGCAGTTTGAATTTTCAGTTATGTGTTTTGTGGTTTGAAAAATATTTACAAAATCACAAGTACGTTTCAAAAGAAAAATTAGTTTGCACTATAGTATCGAGATTTCCAATTAGTATATTTAATTTTGAGATCTGGGGAAAAATCTTTGTCCTTTTATGTATAGTTAAATGCAGGGAGAGTTATTAGTTCTGACAGCTCGAACTTACATATATTGATGGAGAGTAGACTGAAAGCTTGATAGGAAAGCAAAGCTATGAAAACTGTAATTAGTGGAAGCATAATTACAGGCAACTATTAAATAATAAAGCCTAACATTATTAATACACTTATTTTCAACTCATTTGCATGTTTGAATACAAGTTTTATGCTATATATATTTTCCCTACATTACTTCTAGTAGTTTAAAATCGACGGAGTATTTGTCTCATGTTAACCCAAGGGAATTACTTGCTATCGTTTCCCTGCTGTTTGGTAGTATTTATTTTGGGATGTCAGAGATTTCCCTTACTTACCTCAAGGAGCTAGGTAGAAGCAAAATAACAATCTACATATATATAGATAGATACACATATATGTGGATGTTATGTACAGAATGTCATATATGTATATACACAAATATATTTATTAATATTGTACATAATTTTTCTTTCACCTTAATTTTACCTAAGCTCATTTGAATATGCCAGTGTATGGGAAGAGTAGAGTAATATTCTTAAAACTTACTGTGCCTACCATGTGAAGTAAGTGAAAATTGGAGAGCCTACTGATAAAGGCTTCAAAAGTTTAAACTGCAAAGTTGAAAAAATAAGGGGTTAATTAAAAGTATTATTTAACCTTTTTCACCAGTACAGTTGTATAGTCTTAGTGTTTCCCTTAGAAAGCAAAATATTAACAGCTGAGTGTTAATAGTGTAGTTGTGAATCAGTTAACTGTGACCTGAAGTCGAAAGCAGAATCTTTCTGCATCCATTGCCATAAGTCTCAGCAGAATAACA
This sequence comes from Nettapus auritus, assembly GCA_011076525.1. NCBI lineage: Eukaryota > Metazoa > Chordata > Aves > Anseriformes > Anatidae > Nettapus > Nettapus auritus. The sequence continues at coordinate 20,204,717 of CM021771.1, read as the reverse complement.
TTTATATGTTATATGTTTATATGCTCCATGTGGAGCCTGATCTGCAGTGTGGGTCTGTACTCATAGTATCTACTTCTGGGGTTATCTCCCATGGGTAAAGTAGATGTACTTCTGAAGCTGAGACTTCTGAAAGTGTAAAAATGTGGCTCAAAATAATAAGTAAAGAACTTTTTGTCTGATAATTTTAAAGAAATATTATAGGAAAGGCTTGGCAATCACAGAATCTTCTAAGTACGTTTGAACAAGGGACTCTGACTGGCATGCCATGTTACTAATTAAGACTACTTTCTAAAAACAATATCTATTATCTGTAGAAAAGAACATACCTGAAAAATAATTCTGCTAGAGAAGCCAGTAAGGAACACATTTAGTTTTATACAACAAAGAAGAGTTGAGGACATGCAGCATTGCCTTAAAAGGCAGCAAGCTAAAGAGTAAAATATCCACTTGATAAGTTTGCACTATTTTATTTATATCACTAATGGGGCCTATTAAAAATAAAATGATCTTATCCAAGCTGATAAAACATGAAGCTGCTTAAGAAAATCGGAGTAAACTGTGGAAAGAGTTTACTTGCATCTCCACCAAATGTAGTGGAGATACATTTTGAGTATAGTTCTATCAAGTAATCAGTGATATAAGAAAAAACTGATATCACAATATAATGCACAGGTTTTAGCAAACTGATTGCTTAAGAGTTGATGTATCTCAGCCATTTGCATGGGCAGGAGGAGTGAGGGACAGGAAATTAGCTGATGTTTTTTCCTTGTGTTTTTGTAGTGACTTCACCCAGAAGCAACAGGGAAGGTTAGAACAGAGAAATGGCTATATATAAAACAAAGTCAAGGCCATAGAAATCACGGTGGATTTTTTAAAATTTAAAGAAATGTCTTTTAAGGCTCTGTGCCAGCTAAGTTTAATAAAGTTACCTTATGCATAAATTAATGTGCTCATTAGCCTTATGCTCAGAAAAAGACTGCCAACTGTCGTAACCATGTTTAAATATACTATCTCTTGACTAATCAGACTTTCAAGACTACGACCCATATTACTGCATTTTTCTGAGTTAAAATGTATTTTTATTCTAAGAAGGCAAATGTCCCTCATTAAAAATGCTAAAATCTCCCATTCAGGTTTCATTTCCATAGGAGTGTTGTTACTTGTATATGTATAAAATCAATAAAGAAAAATCAGGGCAATTAGGTAATGTTAAATCATTGAGTGACTCCTATACTATTAGATAAGCTATAGAAAAAAAAGTCTCAGATGGTTCAAAAGAGAAAGATATTATAGGCCAGCTGCAAATGTACTTAGCCTTTTGGCAGATTTTTCTTCCTGATGGCTACATGTAAATTCTAATTAATTGAGTGGAATTAACGCTTCATATTAACATAAGTGAATAAATAAAAGAGTCAATAGAGTGACAGACAAAGTTTAATAATTTCAAAGCTAAATCACTTGGTCAAGTCAAATTTAATATAATCAACCCTTTCCAGTTTATCCAACTGGAACCTGGATGCATTTCCTTCTTAGGACTATTAATCAGTTAGTCTGTTACTGGAGCCTTTTAAAGAAAGCATATGGTATCAGGCCTGCCCACATCTTTCCATTATTTAGAAGTAAACTGATGTCCCATTCTGATCAAATGAAAAGTATATTCTCCTTTTCTGTAGAAAAAAAAAATGTTTCTTATGAAGTGCTAATATATTAAAGCATCAGTTTACTGTGCTGACTTATCATTCCCATGCAACAACTACTTTACTTCATTAGCACTCAAAAGCATTGGAATGTTAATGCAACTAAGGCTTGTGTTTGCTGAAAAGTAATTATGTATTTTTTTTCTTAAAATATGTTAAGAAAAATCCAAACTCAGAAAGTAATTTCATGCTTACTTTTTAGAGAAACCTATTCAAAGAACTTATTAAAACCATTCATTTAAATAATCTGGTATATGTTCATTAAACTATGTCCTTTGCAGAAAACATATGAGCTGCTGCCAAAAAGTAAATGAAGGGAACAGATGTCTAATGTAAAAGGTTAGACCTTCATTAAAATTGTTTAAACAAGCAGCATCTTCTTTCCTCTATGAAACACTTATGTTAACTTAGCAAAGACATGTAACATTAAAAAGAATGAAACCCCCACTACAAGTGTAGGTCAGATTTGTACCCTGTTAGCACTACCATATTTTTTATTTTTGTTATGGATGAGTAAAAATGAATAGTAAGGAGTGCATAAGATGGCTAAATAGCTACCCTTGCTGAAAAGCTTGGTCTTGAAGGGAGTGCTGTATGGTCAACCTTGTGGATTTGGGTTTAATTTATTTCTTAGCTCATTCTTTTTATGACATAATGCACTCCTTCTCTTTGTTTTCATAACATTTTGTCTAGTGCCAAAAGATTCCTCATCAAGGAAAGGACACACTGTCTAGGGGACTAGAATTGTAGATCATGAAGAATAGGTATTTTCTAAAATTTCACATTATTTTGAAAAACTTTTTTTCTGTACTTTTACAATCAATTTACAATCTTCTGCACCAGGGCAAATAGCTGTTCTGATGTTGGGAATGGGATTCTTGTTTACAAAGTATCCCATGAACTAATACAGTATTTTATATATACTTATTTATATGTACACAAAATAAATATAATGTTCTTCCATAAATTATTATGCTTAATCAGTGAATTTGCAGTGATTAGTATTCCATTACAATGTATCACCTGCAGTTCTTTAGTTCTTCTGAGCTATTTTCTTCACTGATTTCACTGTTATATTTTAATTGTATATACAGACAGAAGTGACTATTTTCTGGAAAGCCTTCCTCAAGGTGTTGAGGACTTGAAATCAGCACAAATGATTCACACATGTGACAATTCAACATTTGAAACCTTGTTCTTCATCATGCCCATCTAACTCCAGTATCCTTCATCACTGATTTATCTAGTTGTCTAAATATCAACTAAATATCAACAGGTGCAGGTCTCATTTTTGTCTGATTTTTGTCTGGCTCCATTCCAAAGATTCTTTATGTACTTATAAGTACATGTACTTATATTAGAAAGATATTTTGCTTGCTTCTTTGTTACTTGTATTTCTGATTGAAAGAGGCACTTTTCATCTGTTAGGATGAGTTGATTCTTTGGTGGAGTACAGTTAGCTATTAGAAAGAGCAATTTCTACAGTGTATCCAATGCTACTTCCTGGGAAGTCTGTCTAAATACCTAAAAGTCCTTTTGAACAGGGAAAATTCACACACTAGTTGAAAAGGTATTGTAAAAGTCTAGAAAATGAGAAAACTGCATAGCCAAAGAAGCATTTTGTAATGCACAGCTTCTGACAGGTTTTGAAATATTTTAGGCCTTCTACCTGTCTCATTGCAGATATGACATTGTTTTGCCTTTAGTTCTATCAGTAAACAACAGTGAAGTTCAAGAGAAATATTTTATTTTGTGCAAACTGAAGTTCTCCAGCCGAGTCTGTAACTTGGGTATGGAGTAAATGTGGGAGAAACTTATTCACTTCAGGAAAACTGAAAGAACTAAAAGCTTTGTGTTGGATTTTCTTTCCAGGTGCTGTAAGTGTAATATAATGCTATTTCTAGTAGTAGAACAGAAATGACAGAATATATGGGATATCCATTTCTATAAACAATGTTGAAAATGGCACTTATTAGAACACCAATGTGTAAGAATAGAAATATTATGTTGTCTCATTTTGCTCTCCTTCCAGTGTTTTTGTTTGGTTGGTTGCTTTTAGTTTTCACAGTGCATTGTAAGCTGCAATGGTCACAAGAAAAATGAGATTTTGAAAGAAACTGGCTAACTTCACTTTTAAAAAGCTGTTAGTTTACTCTGAACAGATACGACATTTGATGTTATTAATATTTGTTTAAGTCTTAATTTAGCAGAATTTACCTTCTTTTAAGTTCAGGGTTACAGCAGATTAACTAACCTTTGGGTCAAATCTCCAAAAAGGAAAGAAAATCAGAGAAACCCTGACTTCCATGTGCTGATACTATTTCTAACATGACTGTGTGCTATCAAGGAAGCACATTTAGAGAATGGAAAAATGAGGAAAATGTCCCTTCGGGCTTCCTAGGGAAAAAAAAAAAAAAAAAAAAAAAAAAAAAAAGTAAAATCATGAAAAGGCTTTTCTTTAAGATATAATCTGTTAGAGATGACCTGGAAAATGTGTTTTGTGCAAGTTAGCTTTAACATTTAAAAATCTGCCAAGATCAATAAAGGTAAAACCTTTTAACTTAGAAGTTGCATGTGATGTCCGTGGAGTTTTGTACAGTTTCATCTTGAGGGTAAAGAACTGTGTTTTCTGAGTCATCAAAAAAATCACCTCTACTCTATGCAGACAGGTAATCCAGTAAATACCTTGTTCTACCAGAGGCTGTTTTCATTGTATCATTTTTGACCCTCTAGCCAGAAGCACTGGAGCTTGATAACCTCTGTGGGAAACTGACCATAAAGCACTTGGAAAGGCACACCTCCTTTCAAAGAGCAGTGGCCAGAAAATGATGTTTGAAAAAGTATTTTTCATTCATACCATGTTCTTTAACTTCATCTCTACATTTAGCTTAATGTTACTTTTCAATATTTTATAGACAACACTTATTATCCTGAGTATATTTTTCTAAAGTACTTGTCAGTTGTGGCAGAAAGCAACAAATCTTAAAACATTTCACTGTCATTCTGTTTGCTGGTATTTGGAAAAATTCAGCAGTCTGTGTCACCTTAATCAATTCTTGAAGCATAAAAGTGAAGTGGAAAGATGGGAAGTAAATACATTCATTACCAGCACATCTTGGGAAACAGCACTGGGAGGGAAATATAATGTCTAGGTTAAGTTGATTAGGAAGGAAATAAGCTTGTGATATAAAGTCTAAGGAAGCAACAGGTGGTGGTATGCAGGGGAAAACATATCCATAAATTAAATACGAGTGAAAGAAATACTACTTGCTGTTGCAGAGTACAATGTGTAATATGTCAAATGAACAATTTCAAGCTAACAAACACCTGCACAAAAGTGTTTTACACTTATTCTTTCAAGAGTCCACCAATTATGGAAAATAAAATCCCCAGTTTTTCTATTCCTGTTATTTTTTCCTCCAGTCTGTATATGAACAAACTGCTAACAATGGTGTTATTCTCTGCCATTAACTAGTAGAAAGTGAAATGGACTCACCGTACTTTCTGAAGTTGTTGTCAAGAGGCTGAGGTAAATTGGTCCAAAATAACTGCACTCAGGAGTTTCATGCTATTGTTCTGAATCCACATGAAAGTGCAAGACTTCCTGCATTTTCAATAAGAAATACAGAACAAAATATATTTGATCTCTGTATCAAGGTACACGTAGTACCTTGAGGTACTACGTATAAGGGTAGATGCCACTGTGGACCATTAGAGTGCAGAAGGTACAAATAACCTCCTAAATACACCTTACTACATGAGCTGTCTTAATAGAACCTTCAAGGACTTTTTTCACAAACAAGATCTCTCACCTATGTTTCTGTTTATGCTTTGTTATCTCTGTGTCTGTCTTCTCCATTTTATTGCATTTTCTTTTGCTCTGTTGAGTCTTCAAAAAAAAAAAAAAAAAGTTCTGTAATGATGGGGTCCTTTTTTAGATGTTTTCTGTCTAGATTTAAGGTTACATGGTACGTTATCTTTAAGCTGAGCATAATCCCTAACACATTTTGTAAATGAAAAGGCATTTTGCAAATGAAAAATGAAAAGAAAATACCACTGCATATTTTAGCCCTGTTTCTTTTCTCTCTCTTCTCTGTTATGATATGTTTATTTCAACAGTATGACTTGATGAATAGGAATGGAACAGTACATGTTACTCAGGATTAGGCAGTTCTTGAACTTTGTATACCCAGGATTGTTCAAGGTATGCATTGTCTTTTGCTGAAGCTGTATAAGTGAAGTCTTGTCATAAATAATTAATATAATTGCTGGGCTACAGGTATGAAAACGGTCTGGTGATACTAGCTTAGAGAATAGACTAGTTATGCACACTGTCTTAGAGTCTCCATCACTGACCATAATTTCTAGATCATCTTGAATTCTGTGTAGCTACATTTCTTACATAATACCAGCTTTACGATCTCTGCATTCTTCTGTTGAAGAATGTTTCATTTTCTCTGTTAGTACTTGTTTTCAAACTTCAACCCAGAATAAAGAAAAGACTGTTTCTTAAAAATAAGGAATACTGCTAAGACAAAATTTTAAGTCTATATTTTTTCTTTTTGATCTGGACTACAGTAGAGGGATCTGCCTCAGCTGAACATGTGAAGGAAAATGCTTCTTCTATCCAGCTCCTAAGAGTAGTGTCAGTGGACTTTGGGAAATAGCCTGCCTGCTCAGAGTTACAGGAAAATATATAATCTTGGAACCCACCTAGTATTTTGGAAGGAAACATAATGGAGGGTAAAGGGAGAATATCGGCATATGTGAGAATGTGCAGCTAAAATCGAGTGCCTACTATGAAATAGAAATATTAGTAATCTTGTAAGTCATTTGCTTCCCCACTCTCTGCTAGTGCTTTTGTTTCTGCTTTATTATTTTTGTTTTCTGATTCACACCACAGCATATTTTCAATAATTTCTAGCTATTTAAAATAATTACAAAAATCATGAAATAGCAAATGACTGTGGAAAATGACAGCAGAAGGAATGCAAATGTCTGCAGGAACACTAGACACAAAATGATCATGTTAGAAAACATCACTCCCATAATCATTATTTTGTTTTGCTTAAAGGCAGAGGCACACAGATATTTTAAGAACTTTTAAAGGTCTAATCCAATATGTCTCTGAATCTAAGAAAATTTCAACATGAGAGTGTGCAAAGAAAAACATATATTCTAGATCTGTGAATTTACAACAAACAAAAAACCAAAGCCCACACATGCTTTCATGAAACCCAAAATAAATAGCATTTGTTTTGAACTCTGTACCTATAATTAACAGTAGCACTGATATTCGCAGACGGCATAACCAGTAAAATAATGGCTCTTCAATTTCCACTCTAAGGAGAGAAAACACTGAGAATTATAAAACCACATCCTTAAAATAAGTATTGTAAAAGGAAAATTATAATAAAAAGCAAAAGTATAACCTTTGAACTGGCCTGGGAATGTACTATGCAGAAGTGTTCCTTTTGCACTTATATGAAAAGAGATTAGTAAATTTCCTATGGAACACACAACTTTAGAAATTTATTTTGCTAAAACAGAGTGGGATTATTTACAATGGTGGGTTTTAAACGTCGTGGTAAAACTGCTGTCCAAATACTTTGTAATTATTATAAAAATAGGAACCAGAAATTATCACGTTTGATTGAACTGCTTGATATAAACATATTATATAAATTATATATATAGCATATATAATCACAGAATCACAGAATAGTATATATCACAATCACAAGAATAATATATATCACAATATATATAATCACAATCACAGAATAATATATATAAATAGTATATAATGAATAGATTTATTTTTTTTTTTAAAAAAAAGAGATGGAAGAGGAAGGCTACTGTGTTTAATTTTTTCTACATTTCAAATCTTATTTTTACGCTCCTTAGTAGTGAGATAGTGTTTTATGCATCTACAGATCAGTTTGGAAAGAGAACTCTGGAGTTATTCTTAGTTATCACTTTGGTTTAGAAAACAGTTTCTACAACCTTTTTTCAAGCCCGAAAATTTTAGCCCATTAATTCTGGATACAAAGCTATGTTGACTATACTGTCTCCCTTTCTTTGTTTTTGCTCTTTCTAGTACATTTCACATTAAACACAGATGTCACAATCCTGGACTTCTCATTCTGCATATTTTGCTGCTAATGTGTTGCCCGTAATTTATATGGACATAAAGTACCAACTTAGTATAAATTCTCTTTGAGTTGTTTGTGATTTTATTTCAATTTGCCTTAAAAATCCTGTACTAAGATTTACCTCTAAAAATCATAGAATCATAGAATATCCCGAGTTGGAAGGGACCCATAAGGATCATCAAGTCCAATTCCTCTCACCGCACAGGTCTAACCAAAAGTTTAGACCATGTGACTAAGTGCACAGTCCAATCTCTTCTTAAATTCAGACAGGAAAGTTTTTTTTATTATTATTTTGTGGTGTCATATATTGTTTGATTTAGCCCTTTGTAGATATTGGCCTACTTAAATGATTTTACTCAATCAGTGTAGTATCATGCTTGACAAAAAGCTAATTAAAACATTCTTGGTCACTGTCACATGACATAACTGTTGCTTCAGTTTCCATATGTGTTTCTAAAACATACAACTATTTTGTCCTCAAAAAAAAAAGTCAAAAAGGACCACTGCACATTATTCATTTAAGAAGGAAAGTTTCTGCTGCTACTGTATGTTCTAAACTTATTTAGTTAATCCATAGTCCAGTTGATGATTTAGCACAAGCATTCATTATCATACTGTGAAAATTGCTGTAATGTTGCAAATTAACATTTTATGATGGGCTACATATAACTGATACTTCTTCCATGGGATAGAATATGAACAGCTCAACAATTTAATGTAAGCCAAACCCTTTTCTCAATTAAAAGAACTCCTCTTTTGGGTTCATAGAATTAGGCTATTACTTTTTAAGTAGTAAGACCAGGGACCTTGTCTCAATTTTGCTATGTTGGTAAACAGCAAATCAGTGGGAGTTTTGGTAATTAAGAGTGAAAACTATAGGCTACAGAATGTAGCCCTTCAGTGTTTTTTCTTTGTGTAGAGCCCCATTCTGAGATGGCAAGTCCAAGATCTTAGTTTTACTCAGGGTAACAAGCAGCTCTTTTCAGGGCATCCGTTCCTTGCATACAACAGTTATTTTATACCTTTCCTCCAGATGAAAATACTGCCTCATTTCAAAACTGTCTGTAACAGCTGAAACGAATAAGCATCTCTGGAGCTGGTCTGTGGATAAGATGAATGAGCAGGTTCCATACAGCCATAGAGGGATTTTTAAGCCTCTTGAGAAATTTTGTCTTAGTGAAGTGGTGCATTGCAGAGAATCAACTAAGAATCGTGGCTTTGTCTCAATAGATTACTTACTGGCTTCATAGAATTTATGTAGCAGGTGTTATTAGCACTCCTCTGTAATAGTCACTTTAGGGGGTTTGTCATCAATCTTAATAATGCCAACAGAATTTCAGCAGATGGTAGACATGATTCCATGCACTCACTGCTTCTAAATTGCAACAGAACGGATTTCCATCATATTTTTAATTACAAATGAGAAATATATCAGAAACAGACTTGTCTCATGCTGACATTTCCAAAGGCTTTCTTCCAGGCAGGCCAGGGCTATGCTACTTTCTGTTTTATTATGTATTTATATATATATATTTAACAAAGATTGAATGATTCACAGGAGATATTTTCAGCTCGTTCAGCAATAGAATTAACTTCAAATTGGTCTTCTGTACTCTTCAGCTAAGCAGTCTCTTGTTTTGAATTGGAAGTTGAGATGCCAGCTTTAGTGGTAAAATTATTGTGGTAGAAAGCTCTCAAAACCACAGAATGTCTTAACTCCCATAAGATCACCTATTCTCCAGTCCAAATTTGATTGGCCAAAAATATTATCCTTTGAACATATGCTTTTATCCTTTGTCTGTGGGCCCATTCCATCTTGCCCCTGTTATTCATTTCTTACATATGCATTCTTTTAGTGGAGACCATAAATAACCAAAAGTTAGGTGGTAGCTAGCTTTCCTTTAAGTAGCACATGTAACAGAAATAGTTAAAACATCGTCATGTTTTGGATAGGGATGAGAAACCACTGTACCAGAATTCTGGGTAATCTGTATGCATTTTCCAAATACTTTTAAATATGTTTTCTTTTTTAAAAAGATGACATTCTTTGAACATTAATAGTAGATTTTAGCAGTCTATTTAATATACCGACAGCAAATTCCTCTTCCAATCCAAGGTAGTACAGTGTATGCAAAACAGGTGGTAGTAATTTAGTAAATAGTTTTCCTCTATTTAAAACTTCATGTGTTCTGGCTTACTGACTTTTAGATTAGTGCAGGACTGGATAGCAAGTGGAAAATCCACTATCTAAATGAACCGTAGTCAATCAGTGGGCCATTGAAATTGGAATCTTTATCTTTGACATCTGTAAGCGTAATGACTGCATATTCTTTGAAATTTGGCACTCCAATGCTTTATACTTTTCAGCACGTCTAGAGTATGATATCAGAACATAAAAATAGCTTTTTGTGTCACATTTTTCTGAGGATCCCATTAATAAATTGAATGTAATATCAGTCAGTAAGTAAACTGAAGGAGTTAGATGGTAGAAAGTTACTTACATGTAGACACATTTCAGCAACTTGTGTCCAACAAAAAGAAGAGTGAACACTGTTAAACAGGGTGCTCCACAAATATCCAACTGAATACTTGCACTCACCAAGACTAGACACATACACAATTTAAAAAGGTTGACGTGACTTCAAGCCTGCAGTAATCAGGAAGAAAAAAATCTTTTAGTTTTCATTTGGCAACTTTTGCAAAAGTTGCATATATTAGCCTCTAATTAAGCACCTCTTGGAACTACCTCAGTGCTTTTTCAGTGTCATTTATGTTAATTCTATCCTTATTAAGCAGACATCTTTGCTATTCACTGTCATTAGGTTATCTGGGGAGATATCCCAATAAAGCAGTATGCAAATTAATAGCATTTAATGATAATCCTAACACCTTTCAATAATATTTTCACAGTAGAAAATATCATTTTCTGAGAATAAATCTGGGCCCTAGTACTTCAGTGGAAGCAACAGTGAAAGAAAACCATCCTTCAGAAGTCCAAGTAAGACATGTTTGGGAAATGGGGCTGGAGGCTGCCATGTGGGGACCACTGTGGTGGTGTAAAGGAGGAAAAATAAAGAATGCACTGGGAATTGGTTTGTTTAAAGCAAAAAGTTCTGTGAAGTGCTAAGCATGCAGTTCCTCTGCCCTAACAGTCATCAATGTATACCATAAAAACACCATCCTCACAAAGACTATTAAATGGATCATTCACCTATCAGGGATTTAAAGAGTATGGATAACTGTAGAACATTGTGATAAAGGCTAAAAATACCTAGAAAAAATGAGGAGAACTTAATTAGAGCATCTGAAAGAGAATAAGAGAATTAATGTATTTAAAATGGTAGATCCACTGAAGTGTAATCATTTTGTGGACAAATATATTAAATGTCCCCCCCAAATGTCTGTGTAATTATAGAGCAATAATCAGTTATTCTACAGGCAGGAATACGTAGAAATCAAAAGACAAATTAACAAAGTGATTTGGAACAATAAACACAGTTTCAAACAAAGTGATTTGGAACAATAAACACAATTTTGAACTACTTACTACAAAGCTACAGTAAATTACATTCAGTTGCCTATAATAAAATGATTCGTGGAACTAGGATAACAAATTAATATCATGGCATAAAACTGAAAAGAGCTTTCCTAGAACTTGTAGTTGATGCTGTTTACTGAAATCTCTAAATTACAAAAGCACTGAATAAAAAACTCCACTGCAGTCCTGAAAAATGGGAATGAGATGCACTAGAAATCAAAACCTGAGAGTCAGACAAGCTTGCAGATGGAAAAACTTAACACTAAAGACAAGTAATATTTAGTGTCTAAACAGCTTGCAGTAGTATCCCAGATTTTCAGTTTTATTTGATAAATATGCTTTTCTAAACTTATGCATAGAATAATAAGCTTGCATGAAAATACTTTCTCGCATGGTGGCCACCATCTCAGAAATCTGTCCATAAAAGTATTTAGGTGGAAATCACTTAAGACCAATTTACCTGTATATATATATTAAAATTCCTATTAAAATTAATGTAAAAAAAAAATATAAACTTCACAGGTAAAATAATTTCTCTTAAAGATATTAAAATTTGAAAAAAATATAGAAATATAGTTCAAGTTACCAGAAAACTGCAAATGACATTTATACTGATCCCCAGCTTGCAAGAATAAGAAGAAATGGTATATTCTGAAGGATATTTTAGCTGTTAGTGGTAACTATGGACAAATATATTAGGAATACAAAAAGAAGAAAAAAAAATGGTCTCAGAGATGCCAACAGCAGTTGAAGACAGAGTACATTTGGAGTTTTCTATTTTGTTCTAATACTGCAGAAGTTAGAGCATCGTTAAAGTGATTCTCTGGTATCCTAATGACTCCTGAAAGCATACACAATGCTGTGGCAATATGATCCTGAGGCTGTTCTCATTTATGCCAGGCACTGGCTAGTTGCGGAACTGGAGAAGCAGGAGACAGCCATGTTCAGGCTGATCTCGTAACATGCACAGCTGCATTTTTAAAAATAAAAAATAAAAAATTTCCTCTGCTTAACTATTGCTGCATCACAGATGGTCCATACCAGATTTCAGATGTACTGGTCAGCTCTTCAGCTGTTTTAAATAAAAAAATCATCATTAATAATGTCGTAATTGTAACTGATAACCAGCTCTGAAAAAGGGTACATAATGATTAGCAGTTTGAACTGTAGCCCTTCCCACACAAAACACCCTATTCATTTCAGCCACCTGCTGTCTCCTGATCCCTTGGCATAGAAGTATCTCATTCCTCTCAGCATACGTATGTGCTGGCCAAGCCATCCACCAGTGCTGAAACTGCCCACGAGCAATGTTGTGTCTGCATTGTAAGCCAGCCTTGTCTCAGGGATTATCTTACTGGCACTGTGCCACTGCATCATTTCTGAGTGGGCTGGACAACCCACAAGTATGCGACAGAATGCTGAGGAAGGGATACTAGGAAGTGTCATGCAGCAGAAAGACAGCTACATTCTTCACTCCAGAAATCCTTCTCTTGCTATTTCCCTCCAAAAATGCTTTCCATAAGAGCCAAGGGAAATATGCTTCTAACTGCAAAAGCAATTAGAGAATAATTTAAATTAATTTTAAACCAATTATCCAATTATCTCCTCCTGTAAACCTGCTTTAAAAAAAAAAAAAAAAAAAAAAAAAAAAAAAAAAAAAAGAAGAAGAAGAAGAAAATCCCAGTGTCAGTGTCCCCTTTACCACCATTAAATCTAAGCAGACCTAGGTTTTCCAATGTGTTGATTGTACCTCCTGCCCTATCTACCAAAATAATCATCCACTGTATTCAAGATTTCCTTTCATGTTAATTTCCATATTAGTAGTAGCAGCACTGCTCTTTTTGAGGAGAGATGGGGTGGGGGAGACACTGGTGTGACAAGATATGTAATGACTGATGCCACACGCATTTGGGTTTATGATACTCATGCTATCATTTCATTTATGAAATAGTCTAATGAGCCTTTAATATTTTCTCAGAAATTTGACTAATTTTTTTTAAAACATTTTCATTTTGTAGATATGTTAATCTACAACAAAGTGTGTGATGCTGCATTAATAGCATGACTGATAAATAGGCTACTTTAGATTCTTGACCCACTCACCTTTAACTGCCATTTCATGTGTTTCAATTATTTCCTGAGCACCTACATCCCTTGTTTTCTTTGGCCTTTATCAGATGAAGCAATAGCCTAAGGTATACATGCTCTCTTGATCCTCATAGCAAGCTAATTTTGGTTCCATGTTATGCCAGGGAGGCAAACTCCTCCAGGACCACATCTTTATCTTCTGATTTTACTGGAATGTCAATGTCTAGCCCATAACTGTGCACTTTAAGAAAAAATGTTGCATCAGCCTAGTTTTCTTTAAACATTTTAAATATACTTCCTTTGATTCCCTGTCAAGTTGCCAATGTTCAGACTAATGTCAATCATAAGAACTCTATATGCTCATGTGTCTTCCTTCATTGGAGTTCCCCCCAGTATGTGCATGTAGCCTTCTGCCATGATCTTTGCAAGTCCTTGTTAAAAACCAAACATTTGTTTCCTTGATTTCCCTGAAGGCTGTTTGAAGGCCAGAGGCAGCAGGGCAGAATACTTGGCCATGCTACAGTGCTGTGGCATTTTCAGTGCTGTTCTGACTCAGTGACCTTATGAACACTTGTCCTTGACCCAGACTTGGTTCTGTTTCTGATAATTTGAATCTTTGGCTCCATAACCTCTAAGAATCCTAAGTACTTCTGGAAACACAGTGAATTTACGTGTGCTTCTGCAAAGAGACATGTACAGTTGATTGGGTGGAATACAACACAAGAGTCCTGTGAACTTACTTCCAGATATTAAAGACATAAATTCCAAGTCTTATGTTGCTTAGGTGTGAAAGTGCCAAAGGTTTCCTTCTGAAATTCAGTTATTTGGCTGTGGGCATAGCTTCAGACAGTTAACACCTAATAACACCTGGATATAATAAATTACATCCCAGTCACCTGGAATACTGTGGATTTCGATGGGAACATGAAGTACTTTTTGAGCACAATGGAAGCTGGAACTGCTGATTGCAGAATAATATAGAGCACATTTAATGTTGATAAAAGAAAGTAATATTTAAAGAACCTAACTGATTTGTGGAGCTCAATAACTATGTGAAAAGTATTTGAAAGACAGAATGGTAGAATGCAATAAAACATTTGATGAGTTTATGTACAATAAAATCAGTCACACTGAAGACTGAATAAAAACATACCAGAAGAACTGCTGGATTTGCTTCTAAATCAGCAAGCACTTAATGAGGTTAGGAAGAAACTATCCCAATAGCTAACTCATTTCCCAATTTTCCACTTTTCTGTGTTGTATGTTGGTCATCTACCAGATCAGAAAGAGCAGAGCTCTTAGGTAATTTAGCAATTTCAAAAAATTGCAGCTGCTTATTCAGTCCTTTTCTCAATATTCTTCAAATAAATGATCAGATGTCATTCAGATAGGGGAAAAAGAAAACTCTTATTTAATTCTAACAGCACAATTTTCTTTTTTCTTTGAAAATGGACATACCTATCCTCACATAAACAACAGTATAGGACAAAATTATTATTTTAGTGTATTACTAAACTATTATATGATAAACATGCATTTTCTTAATGTGTGTTGTTTTATTGAGGCCCCCCTCCTTCAGACTAATTCAATGGTTTAGCTTTCTAACATTCCAACAGTATCTCATGACCAAACTGTTGAACTAGTTTTAGCTGTCATAATTGATCATTAAAAGTTGTCTTGAACAACCGATACTCAGTGGCTCCATATAGAGGTCCTGAGAGTCATGTCTTCCTTCTAATACTCCTAAGGACTTGACTGTTACCTTATTAACAGGAAAAAAATGTGTTTAGAGGAATTTACATGTGTACTCACAGACGTCTCTTTAGCCCAGACATGACACCCTTCCATTCTGCTAAAGCCATGTCTTCTTATGTAATACACAGTTTAGGGCTGAGCTTTGAAGAGCTCTTTAACTAGTGGTGGCGCAGTCATAGTTATTTCTCTCATGACTAACTAAAAATTAGAAGCTCCAACTTTGTCAACAAAACATACTTTTAAATCTCACTGACCAATAGCTAAGTTCTTCTGAAAGTCTTGTGTACAGCTCAATGCAGATATGGAGGAAATTTTACAGTGAATGTGGAGGTCCATTTTCAAGTGCTTTACGTTGGTGGAGCAACATAAAATTGTGCTAATCCAGTTCAATGAGCTCTGGCAGGAGACCAAATCTAACTTGACAAGGCCACAAAATAAATTATAGAACTATAACTACCATATAGGAGGGTCCCACAAACTGTGAGTAAAAAAAATATCTTCAATAATTTGACTTCAAATCAGAAACAACCTTACGGGATGCTTCTCAAATTTTGGTTTAAGTAGCTTCCACTTCATTGGTATCCATCTCTCTATAAGGATAGTTTGTACAGCTCTAATACTTAAAAAATCCATATGACTGATTAACTCAATTTCCCTCCCAAATATCTCTTTTTCAAATACTCAAATATTTACACACAAAACACTTGCAAAGATATAACTTATTTGTATTTCATTCTGTCATTTTGTCAGTCAAGGTTTTGGAAATGCTTTAAGCCAATACACTATTCTACAAAGAACTTTTAATTAGAAGTATAAGTCAGATTAAATACTATTTCATAACATTGAAAATTCCAAGTAATTTTCTGATACTCTCGAGAAAATCTGAAGTACTTTGTCTTGTTTAATATGACAGCTATGAAAACAAAAAACTAATCAAGAAAACTTTCATACTGTGTTTGAAAAGCTGTGAACCATTAGGTCCCTTTCCCACACAGCTCTAGTTGCAGCAAATTTAAGAGAGTGAAAATGTTATGATTGACTTGGTGCTCTCTCTCCCTGCAGTACTCTGGAAACATACTCTGTTTATGTATAGGCTAGCAAAATGCACCCACAGTTTAAAGGGGCCCTTTTATCTTATTCTCTTGGAAAAAATACATAAATTATATACACACACACACACATATAATTTTACTACTCCAGCTATTTCAACTGTTTACGTAATGTGCAACTGTTGTGTCCAACACCTTGAACTGCTCCATACTAACTAGCATGTATTGCATGGGATGAAGGAGAAGCACGCCCAAAACACCAAGTTTGACACATAAACATTTTGCTTAGCAATAATCTACTCATTTTGCCTTAAAGGGCTGAGGCCACAGTGCGATACTAATGATATTCTGTACACAAGCTGTATGGAACATTGACCTACTATAGTGATAAACTAAATTCAGTTGATTTATCATAGCAGAATTGAAAATCAAATTTCTTAATACTGAACACCCATGTACCTCTGGTCTCCATTTGTTGCTTTTACATATTATTGCATTCCAGTTCTGTCTGACAATTTTCCTATGTACAAATACTTTGTAAATAAGCAGATGGCATCTTTGACTGTGATCCTTACCACTACCCCTTTTTGTTTCTGGAAGAAAGAACATGCAAGATATGGCAAATGAATACTGCAAGATACTGCCAGGCATGATGATGTGTTGAACTATAAACTATGCAGCACACATGAATTTCGATCCTGCTGTGCCACAGAAAGTTGTCCTAGAGCATTTTGGAGAATACTACATACAGAACAGCACCCTTTTCCAATCTGCTGCCTCTTAATACACTGCCCTCTCCCCCTAAAACCACATCTGTCTCCTACCAGTAGCTTCTAACTCACATCCCCTCGATGTCTTCAAACAGGAAGGAGAAAGTGGGAGAAGCTCATTGTCACCAACACCAGTGAGTCAGCCTGGGAGCCATTCAGACATCTCTCTGATGGAGTCCAGTGTGAAAAGAGGGAGAGCAATCTTTGAGAAGATGTCGTCAGAAAATGGACAGAACAGCAATGCTGAAGGTTAGCCTTACTGCTTTGATCTGATTTCTCGTTTTAGTCCTCTGGCAGTGATCTCCAAACTTTTTTGATCACACACACTTTTCAATAAAATATTTTCAAGCATGTACTCCCAATATATGTATATTAATTTATGGATTATATACATCTACTATCCTACCAATATATTATATATATGATGAAGCATACACAAAAGTAAGTAATAAAAAGGGATGAAAGATGAAATAAACACTTAAAAATGTATACTATTTATAATGGTACAAAAAATACATTCTGCCTACAAATCAATTGATTGTCTTGTGCAGACAATTGCTCTAGAACATCATAGAATGTATGTACCTGTGTTTTAGTTTAATAGAGAAACAATACTGATGATACACTAATTGTTTTTTAGGCTTTATATGATGATATATAACATATTAATACATGAACATACTTGAGATTTCTTAATTGTATGCTTCTGATGGTATTATAAAGTAAATTCATGCTACAGATCAGTGATGTTAGTGTAAAACCAGCTCACTGCATGACTATCTCCTTTTATCTACCCCCCCTCCTGATTTTATCTCCTATTCTCTAAAATCTATGCTGGTAATGTCAAATAAAACAGTGCATTTAATTCCTTCACACACAAATTAAACAATGCACTTTATCTCTGATGTGACAATTTGCAATCACACTCATATAACCAGTGCAGCCTTCAATAAGAGAATGTGGTGTGCTTATCAATGCAACACCAGCTTTCCACCTTTTTCTTTTTTCTTTTTTTGTTTTAATAATTACATAATTTTTGAACAAGATATGACAGAATGGTGTGATACGTTTTGAGGATGTATTTTATATAATTTTCATTTATTAATGTTTTCAAATGTTATTAGTCTTTGTAGCTCAATAATTAAAAACTTACTCTTGTCATAACTTTTGATGAAGACGACCCAAATCTACAAATATGTTATCAAAAATATGGACAGCAGTCATCAGTTATGAGAAAGCAATAACTTGACTTTATATTTTGGTAGAGATAGTTCAGATTTGGCAATGTGTTGTTTTTATAATATGTTGATTAGCCTCCTGAGCATTATTTTTATTTCATGCCCTTAATATTTTCTTAGTTTGATCATAATGTTGTTTATATTGGCTATCCATAAACTTAATTTGATCCATCCGCAGGAAATTGGGAATAACTATAGTGAAACAAGTGAAATTGTATTGTTTAGGAACTAAGTAATAGTATCATCCACTCTGCTGTCTTCAGGAGTTTGTAACCCAGATGCAAATATGCCCTCTGGGTGAAATATGTCATTAGTTTTGAGACCAAAATTATATTGCTTTATGTCTAATTTTACAAGTTGTTTGCAAAGGGACCTGCAATAAAATGTAAAGAAATACAAGCATTCAAGAAGACACTGAAAAGATTATTACCTTAAAGTCCTGTATTTTCTTCCCTTTAGGTTTAGATCTTTCAGATGTATTCAGCAATTCTCTTCTGTAATCTGTGTTTAGGTGTTACCCCAACATGCTCTGTAGTACAGAAAAAAAAGAGGGAAAAAAAAAAAAAAAAATGTATGTATGGGCTTGCAAAACATATTCCAGCATCACCATTTTTTAAAATGAGTTTCAAGTTCACCTCTATGTCAAAGCAAGCCTCTTAAATGAATATGTCCAAAGGAAAAAAATACTGCAATACGCATACCAAATCTGAAGAGAACTGAATCTTCTCAGAACTACAAAGTGGGGTTTTAAATAATAGCGGTCTTATTGCTTCTCACATTATAGTTGCTGGCAGCACATGCTGGAAATTTTGAGTGAACTCTTTTAAATTTTCTTTTTCAATGTTTCTTCAAATGTTTCAAATCCTGAAGTAAGGTTTATAGATGTATTGTTAGATTATATTACCCAGATCAATGTTTTTTTTGGCTAAGTATTTCAAAACTCAGGGAAAAGCAAGAAAAGTTACCTAGGTTAGGAAATATAAATCCAAGGCTCTATGTATCCTATGACCTAAGGAGTGTAATGTTAGATCCAGTTAAGACAAAACCTAAAATGGCAAACAGATAGGGGTATTCTGAAGCTATCTTGCATGCAGATTAATTTTAAAATTAGACATGATTAGTGGAAAAGTTCATTATTATTTATCATTTTGCAATGTAACCCTAATGTAGTCCTAACGTTTCATGGCAGTATTTGTTGAGCTCAGTACCATGCCAGTGGATTGTGGAAAACTGGAAGATCAAATAGATGGAAGTTAGGCCCGTAATATATAGAAAACTGGTGAAAAAATATTTAAAAATTGCAATTTATATTGATGACATGATACAAAGTCAAGATTTGAATAGCTGACAAACTGCCAATATATAGGTGGGTATGCAAGCTAAAAGTTAAAAGAAAAAGTCTCTCAGGGCATAATGAGAAGCTGTAATAATAATCTGCTGTATGTACCTCCATTGGTCCTAACCTCCAGAACCAAACAATTATTCAAGAGCTGCATAATCTGGAAGCATAATGAAGACTATAAAAATTCAGATCACTCAGATTCTTCCCATGTTATTTTTAATTCCTGATATCAGAATGAAAAGGGATAAAGTCTTATTCAGAATGGCAGGTTGAAAATACTACATGTATCTAGTATGCTCCTTTCATCTGAACCTTTACAGTAAAACTAGTTTTTAGACTTTATGTAGGAATTTGTTGTTGGTGCCTTTTAAGGAATGCTTGTTTATTTTCAGATGATTACATGAGAACAAATACTTTTATAACATAAGTCTTTTTTAAAACAACGTATGCTATTTTTAGAATTACAACTGTGAACATTTTCAGGGCATGTATTCTTATAAATAGTAAAAAAAAAAAAAAAAAAAAGTACTCTGCCTCTCAGCCATTATTGTTACCAGTTCACTGTTTGGAGAATGAGTTCTTACATTTAACATTAAAAAAAAAAATTATTTGTAAGGATTTTCTTCAACCCAGGGAGAACAAGAGAGCCAATGGAAAAACTTGATGTAAATTAAGGTTGAATTCTGCCCAAACTTTTGTGCCTTTTGTATATCTTTTGATAATCAACCACTGGGAAGCAGGCCCTTGCCTGATGTTGTCTATTTATAAATATTGAAGCATTTCACTCAGTGTCACTTCAACTGCTGTCTTCATTATGGAAAAACAAACACCTTAAATGTAAATATAAATAAAGTTAATTTCAATGCTGTATTGAAGAAGGAAGCTAAAATGATTTAGTATGTTGAAGCTGCAGTAACACATTTCTTCTTTCTCACGGTCAGTGCACAAGAAGCATAGACTGGAATTTGAACCAAGACCGCCTGTTAGGTAGACAAATCTTACAGAATAGGAACATCCTGTCCCTCTAGTACAGCTTTTCTCACTTTGTGGAAAGGAAAAAGAGATATTCACTGAGGAACAAAACAGAACCCTCTCCTCAAAACCTTTGTAGGAGGTGTTTGCAGCTTCAGGAAGAGATCAGGAGGTAAATAATACAGTTCCCTTTAAAGGTGGGTCACAGGAAAAGTAGTTTCATAAACATGGCTCTGTTGTTTCAACTAGTGCTTTAATGTATCATTATCAATTTCTTTCTTCTGTGGAGATTTCAGTGACGTATTTCAAATGTCAATCTCCTTCCATTTTTCAGATTCTAACCCAGTAAAACAAGGATAATAAATCACACTGACATATGTAAGAGTTGGTTATCTATGTGTTCTTCCAACTACTTGCACCCATTATTAGAGATTTGTAATGCTGTAGCTGAATGCAGTTTATAAACAAACAACCAGAATCAGATCAGGAATGAAGAACACTCGTAACACAAACATAATGTCATTAATACTGCAGAGAGAGAAGAATGGAGATGTCACATAGATTAACTGAAACTCATTGGGCTGGGGCTGTTTTTTCCACCTCAGTGGTAAGATCAATATTTTAGTCAACTTTCCTTAAGCCATATACTATATATATTTTATGACTTGAATAAAAGTTTCATCTTGGTGAAATGAAGTGACATGAGGGAAGAGAATCTGATATTTGTTTGAACCTAGTCCCGAACACACATCAACTTATTGTTACAGTCACTGAGAGCAGGTTCCATAATGGCATTTGGAGACTGCCTGGAAGCTCAGGCTGGAGGAGATTTACTATTCTGAGAAATATACTGGAAAGGGCTACTCGTTATGTTTACAACAAGGCAAGTCATAAACCTGCATGTTGTAACACCATAAGAGGCTCCACGTAAGAGGTTAACATGCAAGCTAAACATTACTTGTTACTTACCCAGTTTGAGATATATTTCAACGTAGACTTTAAGTAAAATTAGAGCATCAGATAATATTAAAGATGAACAGAGGGAGAACACTATTTTGTTCTAATGTCTTAGACTGTGACATAATTTGTCTCCTTTTTTTGAACTAGCTATTTTCTTTACATGCTAGGCTTCCAAAATCAACTTTGTTGACAGACAAGATTATTTTCTATTGTGGACATTACTACCTGTTTTACTAGCCCCCTTTTTTTACTGCAGTAACTTTATATTATCCACACAGGTGTAAGTGACGGGAAACCTGTCTAAGGAAGTTTTGGTTGATGAAAACACTGAGAGAGAGAATCCAACTTTGTAGATTTGACAAAACTGAAGTCTTTTGTAACAAAAGACAATAGTAGTAGATAAAATTATGTAGCAAAGAGGAAGAATATTTGTAAGAAATTTACTCATTTATAGTTTGTATTCTACAATCCAGACAGGAATTAGGCCAGAGCAAAAAACTGCTCTAAGTAGGAAATTACTTTCTACACAGATTTGGCAATACTGGCTTAAATACTCTCTTTCTCTGTCTCTCTCTCTCAATTTACCTTGGATCAGTTGTTCACTCAAGGCCGCTTTTTCAATTTGCGGTGCAGATTCTTAAACAATAGTACCAGCACAAGTAACAGGAATGGTGTACTGCAGCCCAAGAGCGAGCATGAAAATAATGCTTAAGGTACCACTGCTGTAGAAACCTTGGGCTTGTGGAACTGTCTCCCTATTTCCAGAGACATTGAGTTGCAGCTGCAACAAAAGCTTTGAAACGGCAAAGCTTTGCTTATGGTACTTAGGTCTGTACCTGAAGAAGAAACACACACCCCAAACAAAGGGACTCTCACCAAAGGGCTGACACAACTGAGGAAAACTTAGGGCTGAAACTGTCCTAATTTCAATGAAACAATGCTACCTCTCCATGAACTAAGGATACTAGTATTATCATCTTTTATTTATGGATATGGATTTAACATAGGCCTGATGCAGTAGCATGGAGTTTTTTTATAACTAACATAACTAACTTAAATAATAAGTTTGGGAGTATGCAAGTAGCGGGCAAGCAGAAGTACTACTACAGGCAACCTAGTACTACTAGGTTCTGTATCAGGTTTAATTGTTCTGAGTGTGCTCTGCAACAAAAGAGATACCTCTAAGTATCTACTATAATTGAAAAAATCTATTGGGCTTAAGTCAGGTTCTGTCTAAAAATAAAAAAAAAAAAAGTAAAATTACTGACAATAGCATGTTTTAAAATTGATTGTTGTCAATTGACTGTAAAAATGATTTACAGGAGAGAGTTAGTGTAACTGGCAGAGTTTTCACTGAAGAATTTGAACTGTAGTTTTAATTAGATTTCTCATTCTCCTAGTACCAGATTTGGTAGAAACATCGTTTTTAGTAAATAGGATTGAGTTTATTATTTAGTAAATAGGTCGAGTTGAAACCATCAGGTGAATTAGTCTGTATGATGACAATACACATGATGCTGTGCATACATATCAGCTACCTACAAACTCCAGACAAAGATTGGACATGACAAAATGACTGAAGAGTCAGAACTGAAATTGATTTATTTATATTTCAGCTTGTTACTAAAGTTTTACAAAGCCAATACTAACTTGGATTGTTTTAATAATGCTGTGCTCACAGCAACTATTTTGCACGTTTAAATGAGGCATACAGTATTGCACACCTATTTTGTCCACTGCACTGTTTAAAAATCTTTCCCAGTACAGCTTATAAAAGAAGATACTCACTAAAGTCATTTACAACTAGTCTACATTGGTCTCTAGGGCTGCAGGGCTTTACAGAAAGTTATTTGCATTTCAAATGACTTGCAATGAACACTGATTCAGACAACTTAAATGATACTAGGAATAATTAATTACTTGAAATAAACCTGTTTAATTGTTAACCAGTGGGCTGAATCCTGAGTTGAGGAGGCCTGCTTTTACAAAAGAATAATAATGTGTTTCTTAAAAAAGTCACAATCTTGCAAATAACATAACATGACACAAAAAAAAAAAAAGTATGACATACTTTAATAGAAGATAGGATCAGCTCAGTTCACTCTGTAATAAAAATGTTGTATGATATTCTTGTGAATTAATACAAGTTGGTGAATGCAAAGACTTACAAACCTTTGCATGGGTCTTACCTCCCATCTCTAAATTTACAATCTTAGAATTACATCAACTTCCATGGAGTTATCCTTGATTTATGTGGTTACAGATAAGGAAGAATCAAGTAGAATGTCTCAAGTGTTTTTTTTCTTTTTTTTTTTTTGTAATCTGGGACAGAGTTCTAAAAAGCATCTAGAGAAATGACACATAGTCATGTAGGGTCCACTTGTTTTTGAAGTAATCCTTTCAGGCATTTATTTGTACTAGATATATAACCCCTTTCTGCACTAATTTTATCTGGCCAAAACTGATTTATCACTACAACTTCTGTCTGTCTGCGTCTGGTCTGCTTCTTTAAGCAGTGCTTCAGACTACTTCTTCAGGCCTTACTCTAAAAGTGTTTAGACCATGAGCTTCAGACTATTTCCCATGACAAATTCATCATTCATCATTCTTTTCTGCATCTCTTTCCCTAACTTCCACCTAACAAAGTCAGAAAGGTTCATTTTAGCCTCCTTTTATTAAGGACAAATATAATTGCATGGGAATAGGTGACATGACATAAAATTACATTTCTTTATGAACTGATCCTTATTTCACTTTAAACTAATTCACAGTACTTCTCTAATATAAATAAATTTACTAAATGTTGCCATTCTGTGTGTGCTAATATTTCTAAGAACTAACTGGTGCAGTATTTTACACTTATACATGAAAAATAGCCTTTCAAAGCAGTAGCACTTGCGAATCCTGCAGTAACAGTTGTGAAGTTTCTTTGGAAAGATGGTAGTTTTAATCTTTAGTGAAATAATATTCAATTTGGATAAGCATCTTTGAGTAGTACCTTTCAGCCACTGGATAGCTTCCTTTTTGTTTGTTTGTTGTTTTTTGTTTGTTTTGTTTTGATTCTAGCCAAGCGAAGAGATCTTTAACCTGCTCATTTCATCTTGGAAGGATGTTTATACACTATGACCATATTACCCCATAACTTTCTTTTCTATCATCTAGACACAGTTGCATTTCTCCACGTGGGAATATTTTCTCTGTTTCTTCTCTACATTTTCTCAAATTTTTCAGGTATCTTTTCACAATATGGTTGTAAAGAACCTTTTTCCAACCTCCTTTTATATTCTTACACTTTAAAGATGTTCTTTCTCCACTCCATTCCATACCCTCTTTGTCTCTGATCACAAATTGAGCGTATGTTTCAGTATGTTTCAGAAGCATAGTTTGGTCCATCAGGAATAACAAAGCATAAGAACTACATAAAACTGCACACTCAACAATTCATGCCTCTTACAAATGAAGCTTTTCTAAAAATGTGACAGACCCATAGGGGATAATGTTTCTTCAGAGCTCCTGTGAGAGCCATAATATCCCATTTTGCATTCAGGCAGTCTTATGAGAAGCAGATTCCCTACTGACTCGTTTGAGTATTTGAAAGCACCAGAGAAAACTCTTAAACTTCTAGTGGCACTGAACTTAGGCACTGAAATCTACAACTATGCACTTGAATAAATATTCAGGAACTGAATAATATAGGATAATGTTAATCCATAGATTATTTCTCTCATCACCATGAGTTTTGAGTTCTCAATAGCAAATGCTTCAATTTCTCAGCAAAAGCAAAACCCTCAAACCACTGAAGTGCTATGGAACTTTTTATTAAATGTTTCAATTATACCAAAGCCTTATTTTCCTAGAAGAGTTATCAAAACAACATTTACAGAAAGCTGTATGGCTGTGTACCAACGACTTCTATTGTCCCTGCTGAAAAACAATGAAGGCAATGCTCATAATGCTGTTTAACCTATCGTGAAAACATGAAGAAGCCCATAAGGGATAGCTAATGTATCATTGGATACAACTGGATGAAAGCCAGAATTCTCCAGTCCTATTATGCATGGAAGACTTGTCAAGCTCTGTTCACTTAATATAGTTGATACGTTACCATTAATAAAATAATTATATCCTCTGAAATAGATGGTATCATTTAAGACCCACCTGACAAAGGAAAACAGAGTTTTCAGCTTTTTCTTGGCATACCTCATATTGGTAAACATGACTCTTCTAACAAAATATTTCATCACAAGCACACATTTATCCTCAAAAGAATCAGAAGATATTACACTTTTGAGTTCTCTTGAATAAGCAAAAGCTTAGAGCAAAATGGATGAGCTTAGATTGCTTAACCTCTCACAACATCAGAAAGAGTTTTGCATTATGTTATAAAACAACTAGCTTCTAAGGAGACTTCGTTTCCTATTTTAAAGGTAACAAGAGAATAGTTTCTATTACCTTCACTCCCCAGGTGGCTAATAATATGTATCTATTAAAATGTTTTTTAAAACAGTCCATTAAATTCATTGGCCCCTATTCAGCAAGGAATTTAATCACATCTAACTTTAAGCATATGAGTATTCCCATTGCACTTGAGGAAACTATTCACATGCTTTTGATTAGGCAGAATCTAAGAATCCCTTGCTGAATCAGAACAATACTAAGAAAGGTTTCAAACTTGTAAACATTCTTGAAAATTAAAGGCTAATAAATATGCTGGTAGTAATCTGTGCTAACTAATACAATGTACCTTTAAAATAAAAGGATATTGATGGGTTATGGGGGACTATCCCTCTGTTTCTGATGCATGTGTTCAACATCTTCACTGTTTTGGTTAGATTTGATTTAATGTACAGACTTCTCACTTAGAGGACAATTTTCTGCCTCTCCTGATTTCTACTTTCTCTGAAAACCATTTTTTTTTTCTTCCAGCTGGCTTTCATTGATTGTAACTGCTGCTATTCTTTCTTAAAGTGTAGCATTTCTTTTGCCTATGATTATTGCTCCCAATATACAAATGCATTGCATGTGATAAGGATAATTAAATAGAAGATTATCCTCATGTATGTTCTTAGTAGGGTCATGTGAAAATATTAAGAAACTGAGTAAGTTTACACTGAAAGCCACTTTCAATGGGTGTCTATATCTACATCTGTTTTTTACAGAAGATTAAGGCCATTCTTTATATTTCCTTGCTATAACTGTATCTTGAACACTTATGCCAGCTAAACAGTTCTATAGTAAACAGTCAGAAAGGCTAGATGTGGCCTGGCATTCCTCTCTGTTTGATGGGATACCTTTTCCCTGGCACTCTGCTCTACGCCAGGTGAACAGATAGCATTTTGGAAAGGCTCTTGTTGCAGCATTTCATAATACTAAAACTAAACTGGGGGCATTTCAAAAGAAAAATGGTTGATTTTTGTTTTGTATCTTTTCTTGTCAGCCACTGCCTTAGTAAAACAATACAATAATGAAAAGTCAGCCAATTTAGGTAAGAAGAAGCGTGATTGACTGAACATGTGCTTTTGTCATGCATATGTATGACAATATGTCTTACAGTTGGGCTTCCAGAACAAGGAATTGACTCTGGCAAAGGCTATGCAGGCTTCAGCCCCTAAAAACATTGGCCAAGTTCCACCCTATACATGTGGGGGTAAAACAAAATCAGCTGTCCCCCTCTACTTACTCCAGAAAAGGAGAGGTGTGCACTTTTGAGATATTCAAAGAAATATTATGCTTGGATTTTGTAGAGTTTGGGGGCTTGTTTGTGGTGGTTTTTTTTTTGTTTTGTTTTGTTTGTTTGTTTTGGTTGGTTGTGCGTTTTTTGAGACACTATTTCAGCTAGAACCTGTTTCTGTAATCTCATAAAATGCAATTTTTTTAAGAAGAAATGCAAGTTGCAACAAATTTATTCCCTCCTATCATGCAAAGACAAGGAGAAATGTAGATGGATTTAGAGAAGATTAGGGCACTATGACTTGTGCAGTACTAGCACAAGGATTAAAAAAAAAAAAAAAAATAGATACTGGTGGCTTTACTAAAAATATGTGTTCTTGAAATCTTACAATTCCCTCTTCACCTAAAAAGGAAAGGAGTGCCCTGTTTATAGAAATTCGATGTTATTTGACACAATTTTCCATGGACAGTAAAAAAAAACACCTTGGCAGGTCAAGAGGAATTTCCAGCCTGTGGGATTATATGAAACCTCTTCTGCTTCTGATTACAGGTGGTAGAGATGCTCACAGCATATACTTTTCCCCCTTATCTGAAACAAGAAGGAAATACACCTTGATGTTAAATTTAAGGCACCTTTCTGGGCATGTGGAATTCTAACAACTACATATGTATGTTAAAAACAACAACAAAAGACTAGTGCTATTAAGTCTGTACTGCTCTTTTAGGAGTACTCTGAACTGCTGTCTCCACATTCACTGTTCCTGAATTGCAGATAGATAAATTGTTACTCCTTGTCACAATGGTAAGAACCTTTGCATGCTAACTTTTTAAAAGGCAATTCAGTGTTAATTCTTGCCCTGTATTATATGGTAATGGCTAAGTTTTCTCTTTTTGCACAGTCCTGCATAAGCAAAGCAGAGAGATACTGTCTGGTCCTTGAGAAACATGATGACCTATAAGATTCTTCCAATTGCAGTTGTAAAATCCCTCTTGCAAATGCTTTATTTCAAGTGTTTAGTTTAAAATGAAATTACATTTCTATAAATCAAACACTCTGTACTTGATACATTCTAAATTGAAAGTATGACACAGCTGCTAAAAAGTTGGCAATACCATTCATTTTGCCTACTGCTTTTATTTCAAGATTTGAAACACATGCACCCATCTCCCTCTCCCCAGCTCTGACGTCTGTTTGTAGTTGCAGTGGGTGGTCGCAAACCTGTAAGAGGACTACCAGAAGAGAGCCCTCCCAAGACTGGCAACATGCTGCTGGACTTCCAGGAGAATGTCTCCTTGAAGGAAAAAATGGCTCTGTATCAGGCTGCTGTGTCCAAGGCAGAGAGAAGCAACTGCTTTGCCAACGTAAGATACCAATGTCTCATTACCTTCTTAATTCTACATTTGCTTTGCGCAGGGACAGATTGTGGCTGTATTTATTTCTACGAGCAAGCTAGTAGATGGATCACGGGGTGGATCAAAATTTAAATCTGAAATTAGGAAACCTACATAGAAAACAGTCATCCATCTGTCTCTGTCTCTACCAAATGAGATTTTTCATGCTACATGCCTTTGGTCTTTTGGACAATCCCCTTTAATTCATGGAAGTACTCTTCTTTTCAGTCCACCTTTGCCTGAACTTCACTTAAGAGGACCGTGAGCATGAGAGATTAGCAATGAAGTTATCCTATTTGCTCATGATGACAAAAAGAGGCAGTTTTTTTATCACAACAAATATTCTCTATCGCCAAATAATAAAATCATATTCAGGAGTGCAGTGAGTTTAGAGCTCTTGCTGCTCAAATTGAAGAATTTGAAATTAACACATTACAAAATAGCAGCCATTCAAGATAAGGTACGGGAAGAGGTACCTTTTTGTAACAGAATTAGCTAACTAAGGCAGAGAAATACTTCAGGACACAAAGTATATTTTTACCATCTCTGAAAATCCTAATTAGAAGTTGCAGCTCAACCATCAGGAAATGGAGGCATTGTGCTGGCTTGGTAAAACACTTGATCAACAAAGGCCTCTGTTGCACTGGAATTTCAGTACACAGGAAGCACCCACCTTTTTCTTACTGCAAACTAGGCCAGAGTTAATTCCTGTCAGTCAGGGTACAACAGAATGAGTCCGATTCAGCTCTAAGCCTAACCAGCCAGCATCTCAGTCTATATGATAGAAGAGCTGTAGAAAGATCCCCAGTCTTACATTGCACTTCAGAGTGCACTTCATTGTCTTCAGAGGAGTGGTTTGCAGCAGCTGAAGTGACCTCCTGGGGGCTCAGGTAACCCAGAAGCCACCTAGTGGAAGCAGCCACCACCCACGCTCACCTTCTGAGTCCAGGTGTTTTCAAAATACACAATTCCTGCCCACTGGCTTCTTTATTTCCTAATTGCCTTTGCCTATTTGTAATTGCCTTTGTGTACTCATAGCAGATTCCTGCCGTTCTTTGGGCCAAGAAGGTTCAAATTCCCTCCTCCCACAACTGCAAACAATGCTGCAATTATCTCTCTCTCCACAAAAGAAAGAACTGTAGGAACTGTAGGAAGCTTGACCCAACTGAACTGTGCTGAGAACATATGAACTGCTTAATTTGTGTTCTATGACACCTTGCCCTTTCTTATATTAAGTATATTAAGTTCCGTTAAAGGACATCAATATGTTTCCTTAAAGGACCCATA
Organism: Nettapus auritus; assembly: GCA_011076525.1. Lineage (NCBI taxonomy): Eukaryota > Metazoa > Chordata > Aves > Anseriformes > Anatidae > Nettapus > Nettapus auritus. The sequence continues at coordinate 20,174,804 of CM021771.1, read as the reverse complement.
ATTGCATTTACCTACTTTAAATATCTCCAAATGGCTCACAAGGTGTACCTGAAATGTTCATTTACGAAAGTAATTACTCTTTGCGTTCATATATCCATGTGTATTTATAGGATTATGCCATCTTCATCAGTTTTTTAGGATCTGCTTACTAACTCAGATGTTATGTAGTAAACATTTTTTTTTTTTTTTTTAGCAATTTTTCTTAAAAGATAATTTTGAATTACTGGATGTTTTATTTTCTGCATATTGTTTAATAAGTTTAAATGCTTAAAGCTTTTTTTCTCCTACCATCTAAGAAGCAACACACAATGGACAGAACTGGGACCCTGAGGGCAACACTCCTCTGACTTTTGTCACTATTGTTGGGGAAGAAGGATCATCTCACAAAGGCCTGGTTTAAGCTCTCTATTTTTTTCAGCAATAGCTACTGAAAAAATACAGAGAGGGCCAGGTAGCAACAGCAAAGAGAACAGAACTCAGAACATATAATTACAAGATGGAATAGCAGAGGATTGCTCTGAAGTGATTGCTACAAGCAATCAAGTACATGGGAACTATTATGTCGGTGTTAAAGATTCTGGTCAGACATGCTTATTTTTTCAGATATAGATAGTCCTTTAGTTCTCCTAATCACAATTTATGGCTCTTGTGCAGTAGTCAATGGACTTGCCAGATATGCTGTTTATGACTATCTGCTGATAAATGTGTAATTCTTGCAAATAAAGACTATTACATGGCTAAAAATATGTGACTGACCCCTAAACTTCAGAGGAAACCACTGAGGCAGCAGTTTAGGCAGAGATGAATATGCAGCTATACCAGCAGGATCTATTTCACAGAGAAGCATTTAGTAATTACTGTTAAATATATTCTAGAATGTAAAAATTCAAAAGGACTTGATAACTTTCAGGTCCTAATTATGGAACAAAAATAAAAAGTTCTAAAGTAGGCCAATAAGATTTAACAATTAATCTTAGCAGTATGTATATGTTATGTATTTTGATGATAACTGTAAAATAATTGTGTTACTACTATATGTATTCTGAATACTAATGTAAATTCATTTGTACTATTGAAATAAGTAGAGTTTACGGACTATATCAGTTGAAGTTGCATGTAAGAGGGTACAGCTATAAGTACGTGTTTCCAAATTCTCCATTTAAAATTAATAAGAATTATTATAGTGTACTGCTCTAAAGTAATTTAAAAAAAAAAAAAATCAACTTGTGGAAGTATGTTCTTACTGCAGATGCAAAACAATTGGCCTTATTTTATCACTCCAGATTTCAGAGAAAATGAAGTCCTGCACTGTGCCTGGAGGCCTGGCTGCAGTGAGGAAACAGTTTGAGAAAGGGCACATGACCTCTTCAAAGATCACCTTTGCTCGCTCCCAGCACCAGCACAAACCTGCGCAGGTAACGATGACATTTTTAGTACAAAGAGAGATATGCTCTGCTAAAGAGTTGGTGGGGAAAATATGCTTCATTGAAGAATTTTCATTATAATTAAGACAATGTTTCCATAGTGTTCATATTCTCAGAATTTTCTCTTTGAGGACATACTACAGTATATATGCAGCAATCTGCATGCCTAAAAGCAGATTTATGATATAACCAACCAACCAACCAAAAACCACAACCACCATTTATCAGAAATGATGCAGTATGTCACATCGAGGATACACAACAGCACAGTAAAGCAGATTTTATCTAGAGGATGGCTGTTGTGCTCTTTTTGCCTAAGCAGAGTAAATTAGCTTGGTCACTGCAAACAAGGACCTATGAAAAATTTATTTCCTTCTGTTTCTTTAAGCACTGTTTTATGGGGACTGGCTGGATCCTCACCAAGCCATGTTTCTCTACTTGTCCCTGATTCTGGGCAGTCTGGTGGTCCACAGTACAACTGCACTGTTTTGCAGTGGTAACTTATAGTATACAGTAATGCTGATAGCAGTACTTTTCATGGTGGGAAAGAAAAGAAATATTACATGAGTCCACCTGAGTTTGTAAAAACACGAATCTGTTGCTGGGTGATGTGAACTCCTTCATTACAGGGAACTCCATCTTACATAGTAGTAATTTTTTACTGCTTTTCAATTGAAGAGATGAAGGAGTATGGAAAAAGATGCACAAGTAAAAAGGAGGAATTTAAAAATACACTTTAACTGTAATTAATTTAAATGCTGAAACAAGACCACAAACTAATCATCATTGCAGTGATTATTCTACAAGTAGTTTAGTCTAACAACTGTGAAATCCTTCTATTAAGGGCAAACAAGAAGGTGACTACAGAAATGCCTGAGTAAGCTAAGAACAGAAGAGAGACAGGAAATTAAAGAGACCCATGTTCAAGGTCAAAATAAAAATGAAGAAAGGCAAATTTCAGATTTCAGGAAATATCAATTTAAAAAAAAAGAAAAAAGCACAAAAGCAAAGCCTAACTTCCTTCTAAAAACAGCTCTTCTGACTACCTAGTTTTGGTTAGACACTAATTTAGTTAGGCAGTCTTACTAATTACAGTAAAAATTAATTATAAAGAAAAAACACAGTGCAAAAAATAATGCTAAATGACTTTTTTTTTTTTTTCCTGGACTTCAGGTATTCTTTTATTAACAAAGCGACTATTAACTTTGTTGCTTTATAGAGGTTTACACTTGCAACTGGCATGAATGCTGATAGTAGATACTCAGTTATCTTACTGACCAACTTCATGGTAAATATCTGTGTAAAAACCCGAGAAAAAACTTTTTCTCAGAAAAGAATGTAAATTGTCATAACTTTGACTGAAATAACTCTAACTTTGACTTATACTTCAAATACATAACTTGTTTGCATGTACTTTTCTGGTGAGGTGTTCCAACCTTGCTGTCATTTACTAGATGGAGAAATGCAGAACTGTTTACAAAAATGATGTGACTTTCTCTTACTTAGAACCAAAGGGTTTCATTCCTGTGATATGAAGATGAATTTTTCCTGGCCTAACAATGAAGTTTAGTTCTCTACAAAGCCACTCTGATGGTTTCATTTCTTCAACAAAGCTGTGACCTCTAAGCACACTTAGTCATCAGCAGAAATGGTCATGTTCACAGGAAATAGAATCAGACTATATAGAATAGTTTTAAATTTAGATTAAATAACTTACTGCAAAACCATAAAATCCCATTTATATCTAACAAAACTGCACTCTCATTGAAAATGGGATTATACACTTAGGTAGCTGAAAGATTATTTGAGGTCACTGAATCAATCCTGCGGCAAAATACAGAAAACATGTTGTTTGAACATAGATTTCCAGAGCTGGATAACTCCAAACCATTAATCAATGCTTAAATAAGAAAACTATTATTTTTTTAACAGTAATCTAAATTGATGAAAATTTTACCATACTCAAATATCGCATAAAGAGTGCATGGGTTGTCATTCAAAATATTTACATCAAATATGCAAGTAATATTTAACTGTTTATCTTTCTGTTTTTCTTAGACCAGTCATCACTCATAACTCTCTTCATTATAAGGGAGATTTGTTCCTAGTGAAAGGTGCCCTATTATTGGTAGGAAGCACTAAAATCTTGTCCATAATGCTGAGCAGTAATGAAAGCTGACCACAGAACTGTGATGTGCTCACAAAATCAACCTGATTGTTTAAAGACCTGGTATTTAACTTGACCACAGATCATGAACACCTTTTGTCCACAGCCACTGGGCTGAGAAGAGGTCATGGTCTTCAGTGTTGCTGTTCTGAAAATGCCAGCCTGGAATTGTTTGCTAGCTTGCAGTCTGGAGCACAAGCTGTGTTTGCATATGGTAGGGCTACTCCACATGCAGCTGAATGACCAAGAGGCTGATATGTTGGGAGAGCAAAATAATTATAAAAAAATTGGCCACAATATTCCGCACATCAAACCCACAGGTTGCTGTTCGACATTGCCAAAATAATTAGATGAACAGTATAAGCAGAGCATTAAATCAGTGATTTAAAACAAAAACAAAAAATACACAACATTCCAAATCAGAAAAGAATTGTTGCTAACCACTCTGGAAATGAAAGTAATTCCTTTATCTTGCCACAGAAGCTGTAAAATCACAGTTAGAACAGTTCTGAAGGGCACAACAGCTGCTCAGACAAAATCTCATTATCCAGTGTCAGACACAAGCACTTTCTGGCAAGTGAGCTTAACCTCCTACATAGGCAGGATGAGTGAATTGTATTGAAAGTATCTGATTTTCACTCAACATTGTAGTACAGTATGCCAGGAATGACACAGGTATAGCTAAATTGAGGGTCATTCCAGACAAATTTTCTAAGATTTCTAGAGTAGCAATTGCCAATTTTCAGGTGATTGCAGAAGATTGAATAACATGACAATTTTAGTGAATGGCAAAAAAACTAGCATTTTAATCAAAATATTCCATACAGTACCCAAAACAATGTATTTACATAAAACTAAGCAAAGCTGACAAATCATGAAGATGAAGTGCAGAACTACTTATAAGAAATTTCTGTAGAATTCTCAAAGTACTGATGTGCAGATGATACCATAAGAACATAAATATGTGAAAACACATAGCTTTGAGGAAGAAATGAAAATACACACCAAGTAAGTCACCAGTGAGTTCCTCTATTGTTAATAATTTTGCAGCTGAAACTTAAGAGTCACAATCTACTTCTTCTGCATAAAGAGAACTGTAAGTTGGTACAAACTGAGCATTTAGAACACTAAGTTCTAAATATGCTAATACATAAATGATATCTTAGCTAACTTCACACAGAGCTAACACATGATTATCATAATGCAGTTTAAAATAAATATGCTTCAGATGGGAGTGAGTAAAAGGCTTTCTGTACTTCTGCAAGGTTTTGGACTGTTTGATCCCCTTGATCAGTTGTTTTTTCCATACATACATAAGCTTATGTGCCTGTTTTTATCTACACATATATATAACAGTGTACATAATCTGATTCTCAAGACAATTTTATTTTTGAAAGGGAAAGTAATTTTTGTCTGTTGTCAGAACAGAGGAATACTGCAAAAATGTCAATAAGAAAAAGAAAACCTTGGTCTAAAATACACAGTATATTTAATAATAATAATTAAAAAAAAATCTTGGCACATTTTGCAGTAAGAATGCTATATGAATTATTACAGGCACCAAAATTGATGTATGCACCACTAAGATATAAACCACATGTATTAAATACAGTTCTCCTTAGTAATATAATGCCTAAATAAAAATGTACTCTTGTTAAATAATGTATACAGACATGAATAACATTTAATACTTTAAAAATATATTAAGAATTTTCTAAATCCTAAAATCCTAACAGGTAAAAAAGTTTGAGTTTTACTTTCCCACAATTACATACCCTGAAATATTCAGGAAAAAAAAAAAAAAAAAAAAAAAAGTAGCAGAAATTTTGAGCATTACCTTTTCGTGGTAGCTTCCACAATTACAGTGAACTGTCAACTGAATGCACCTGTACAAATTGTTTTCAACCACAAATTAGTTGTGTGGTCTTGTAATGCTGTTCAGTCTAGCCTTGCAGTTAATAAGCACTTTACTTGATTTAATAATGCACAAAATTGTATATTCCACAGAAAGGAATGAAGGGATCAAGTTACCACAAGCACAACTGTTAACAAGCATTAAATCTAGATCATGATCTTCAGCAACAGTGTCGTAGTGTAAGCTGGACTTTCCCAACTTAATAAGACAAGAATAACTTTATCCCATGAATACCATCAAATAATTCTTAAGGGCATTCTCCAAAATCTACGTGGTATACAAAACTAGCCACAGACTCTAATGCTATAGACTACATTAATCCAATCCATATCCTGCAGTTGGCCATTGCAAAAGGAGGGACGAAACCAAGGGTCTTTCTACTCTCCACTTGTTTTGGATAAAGAAGCAGCATTTTACCCACTGTCAATATAACTTCAATTAGCCATTGTGACAGACACAGAAAACCATGAGGACCTCCAAGTCCCTTTTCCTCCTTTCATACTCAGAACCAGGCCATGTAATTATATTGTCAAAATCTGGCCCATAATGTTTAGGCTTCAGTTTAGACAGCTATGGATGTCATATTAAACTATTATAACCTTTTGCAATATGGCAACTACTCCATAAGCAGTACAAAAGTTATAGCAATAAGGCATTACTGATGTTCAGATTAGATTTGCTTCCTGACTACATCAAGCCTCATTATATTCCTTTTTAATACCCCATACCATAGACACATAATGACTATCATGAACATTTCATATGTCTCATGAATGAGCTTTTCCAGTAATAAAAGCTTGACTTACATATTTAAAACATTCACTTTGGAATGGAAAAGCATATCTTATGTGGAAAAAAAATAATGAAAAGCATATCCATATAAAATGAAAAAGCATATTATACATATGCCCAAACATCCTCGTTAATCTGAGAAGACATGGAAAATTTGTACCCCATTTTCTTTTCAACTTGCTAGGGTGATAACTCTACACCTCCTCATGTTGTGTGGTTCTCTCAGCTGTTGTGCTGACACAGCTTGCGCGTGTACATCATGCTCTGACTTGCCCTCCTCGAGCTCCACCTAACTTTAACAGTTCAAATGTCTCGGTACATATGGTTCCTTGTGGTGCTTGTAACCCGCTAAATCATCACAGTACACTGCTGTAAAGGAACTGTTCGGGGTTACACTTCTTAAAGTAGAATTAATTTATGACAGCCCTTCACAGGCAGAAACAAAAATCTCGATTACTGTTAATTACGCAATTCCTTGTATTTGTCTTTAGGAGACCTCAAGAACCACTCAGCCCCCAGTATCAAGCAGCACCAGGAAAGCTGAATGCACTGGAATGACTTCCAAAGAAAGCCCAGTGGAAGCCTTTCAAGCCCAAGAGGTAACTTTGTCAATTAAGAATTATATCATACGGCAGGTATACCAAGATGCCAATCCTTATCTGCTTTGCCTCTTACTCCAGCACTACTTGGTACAGCAAGATCTTCATGTTCTGCTGATAGCTGCCCTCATTTGGCAGTGCATAACGATGAGTTTTGATTGATGTCCTACACAGCGTTGCTTGAATGTGGCAATGAATGGCATTTCCCATTCATACTTCTCTGTGATGTTTTAAAGACAGGGGAAGAAATATGGAAAGTTCTTATATGTTGCATTAAATCCTGCATTAAAGTGAAGGTTTTGTGCACAGGTTTCTCGTGAGGAGCAAGTAACTCCGGAGACAAATGGGGCTTCTACATTGATGCAGCACACTGAAGAAACAGGTAAGTGGCTTGAGAGTAAAGGCTCTCAAAGCAGCACAATGGATCAAGTTCTTGGCAACTGTCTTTACTCCCACAGAAGTGGGACTGCTCTTAGGATACAGATACCGGACATTGCTCCAAGTTGTTCAGTGCCTCCCTCCTCAGCTAAACACATTCCTTGATCTCAATGGGACAGAAAAGGTTCACATGTTGGTACACAGAGAGGAGCTTGGCATAAAGAAGCAGCTTCAAATATTTGCTGAGATGCTGGAAAGAACTGGGCATTTTAAGAGTTGCCTGAAAACACACACAAATGCTTGCCCCTGTACAGACAAAATCGTGGATGATAAATGCTCAATTTGTAGCCAAGCAGAATAGAACTGAAGACCATGAGCATGTTGATGTGCAGCTTCTGCAGTTTAATACTGGTATTAGAATTCACACGTTTGGTTAATTCAAAGACCTCAGTGAATTGTCCAGGCAATTCAGGTATGGCAAAACAGCAGGCAATAACGTGTCCCTCAACAATTCTTCTGTCCCTTTTTCTATGGATTTCTGTTCATGACCAAGCAACTTGCAAGAGTTCTGCACGGGTAAGTATAATTTGTCTAATGTAATAATGTTTTACAATTCACTGATCAAGTTAATTTCACAAAAAGCAGGGTGAAGGAAAACAAAATCACTTTATCATTATTATTATTATTTCCATTGTAGTAACCAGTGCAGCTATGAATGAGGATGTCCCAAAGATTTCTATGCAGATTTTAAAACAGCAGTTTGAAAGGACAGCTCAGGAAAAGGTTGTTCCCTCTGACAGAGAGACTGCAACGTCTGCACAAGTTGGACAGGTCTGTGTTTTTAATAAGAGGAATCTTGATACTAATTAGAAGTGTAGAAGTTTACATGTCGGTCTGTCAAAGTCTGAATTTCTATTTTCATTATGTAGTTCAAATTAAAAATAAAAATTATGAATGTCATGGGAATATGTGGAGTTTAGGAACCAAGGGCACATAAAGTAGTAATAAGTACATTTACTAATTATGCAATATACTTCAGCAAATACTTCTACTATGTGACAAGCACAACAGAAAGTAGAACTCGGTAAACACTTCCGCTTTTCCTGTACTCCTCTGCTGAATGCTCTTTCCTTTTTTGCAGTCTGTAAATGTATATAATTTTTGTCACTAGTTTCTCAGAAACACTGAAAATGTCAGTTTCTGAAGAAATGAAAAAAAGTGTAATCCACACTCTTCAGAATGTGCAGAAGCTCTGCACAAGACTCTCGAATTCTCTAGAGGACGTGTCCACACAGCCACATGGATGTTTGAAATGCAGTGACTGGAATCTTTCAATAAAATGTACCATGATGAGGAGCAAGCATCAGCTGAAACGTCAGAGAAATTTCTGCTGTAAAAACCACTAGGCACATGTTAGAAACAAAACAGCTGGATAGAGTTTGGCAGCTCTACTCAGTGGACAAGGTTTACTTGTTGCAGCACAAGTCAAAACTCAAAGAGATTAAAGGAAATGTGAAGAGAAGCATGTCTTGAAACTCAGACATCATAAGTTGTCATAGGCAAAGACTGGAGAGTACAATTGTCCACAGAGAAGACACCAAAAAAGGGGATGTCAGAACTGCATGCTGGTTGTTGGCACCACTGCCTTTAGATGTGATTAACACAGACCCAATGGAAATTCAAGTTGCATGTGAAATCTCTTTGGAGGAAAACATCAAAGTTGTTTGCGCACAAGGCAAAATGTTTTTGTTTGTTTGTTTGTTTGTTTAAAAAAAAGCCTTTGGAGACTTGTATTGAAGAGGATTCAGAGGAAACAATCACTGCAAAGGAAATGTTCTAAAGTATGAACATTTCCAGAAAATGCTGGATTTTTGAAACTCAGACTCTTGATATTCTAGAAGATAAAAACAACACACCTCTTCCTCTACCTGAAGAAATAATAGGAGGTGATAGTAAACATTTATTTGAAAATATTCAACGTGATGAAGGCAAGAAATTTAAACAAATAATGAAAATTGATATTCAGGATGGGTATGTTTCAGCTATGAAGAATAAATCTGGAAACCAATCATTAGACTCTGTAAATTTCAGTTCAGTGGAACTTTTATATATATAAGCTGTTCAAAAAGAGGATATAAAAAAATAAAATGTTCTACTTTGCCAATGGCTTGTAGAAAACAAAGCTGACAAACCTTCAGTCAAACCTATTATAGACATAAAGGTTGGGAACATGAGGAAAAGCTGCGTTTGCAACTCTTTCTCTGGGCCAGTCTGGAGATGAATCTGAAAATACTAGCACCAAGAAAATCATTAGTAAAGAGGAAATAATAGAAGTAAGTGGTGCAAAGTACAGAATGATGCTTGAAACCTAGTCACTTCATGCAGTTGCTGGGAACAAATCCAGGCAGTGAAAATAGGAGACCTAGGAAACTCAAGTCAGAACTTTCCACTGTGACCCAGAGCGTCAGACAAGTGAGAGCTTTATGGATCCAACACTACATAAGCCTCAGGAGTCAAAGGTGAGGGAACCATTGTGCCAGCCAAAAAGTACAATAACTTCTGCTGCTTTCAGAATTAAAATCATAAACACAATCGTAAAAAATGATACAGATTCTTTAAGACATCCAAAAAAGTGAGAAGCTGGTCTTTGCATTCAGAACTTCTTTCTTTGAACAACAAAATCAGAAGTGTCAAACAGGTGGTCTGTGTGGATCAGATGCTCCCTAAGACTCAGGAGCCACAGGTGAGAGGGCCATTGTGCCAGCCCAAAAGTCAAATCGCTTCTGCTGCTTCCAGGATTAAAGTTATCAATGAAATCCACAAGAATCATAAAGATTTTGAAAGACATCTGATCCAGCAAGGAATTTCTTTTTTGCCTGAAAACGTGCAATGGTTTGAAAACACCAGAATCAGAAGGAAAGAACAAAGATACAAGCCTTACCATTAAGGAAAAAAAAATAATTTCAAAGGAGGATCATCAAGATCACAATAATGGGAATGTGCTAGTGGAAAACCACATCCAAAAGCGGAGGGACATGAATCAGTATTATTCACAGTCCAGGTTTACAACAGGTTTACAATAAAGGGCTGAAGTGGTATAAAACTAACAGACTTGTCTTAATTTTTGCTGCCCATCTCTCTTCCTGTCTCACTAATCTTTTACCATCTTTCTTTTTCAAGGGTATTTGGCTTAAGTGTTATGTCAAATGTTTGCCTAACAAATACTGACATGGATGTTTCAGGCCTTTTTTGCTAATGTAATCACTCTATTTCAAACAGAACGAAAGAATTACCTAAAATTCAAAAGAGCATTACTGTTGCATTTGAGAAATAATAAAATGCACCTGATTTCTTATCCTTTGAAATAATGTAACATCCTCTTAACTGAGCATGGAGATCCATGCAGTTATACAAGCAATGAGTTGCTCAGCTCTCAGTTGTCTGTTCATATGGCTTTCATAGCAATTCATAAATCAAGACAGAAGAACTGCATGGATGTTCCCAAGACCAAAAGATTGCCCATTATTTCTTTCTGCCCTTTTTGGTAATGAAATAAGCCTTCTAACTGTGCTTTGTATTTTGCAGAGAACTAGTTTCCTTTAGAACTAAATATACTTAATGGAAGAACAGATTTGATAGAGTTAGCTGATGTTATTGTAGCTAACTCAGTCTTGAAAATTCACTCAAGTATCAGGTCTGAAAGGGAAAACTATAGTAGTCAGAAATTATGAAGTCTGTAGCATATTTGGACCCTACAAGTGTCCAGATTGCAGGTTACCACAGCAGTGGAGCTCCCTGATATGCTTTTGGCACAATGAAGCAAAACCTCCTCATCGGAATACATTATGTTCTACTCAATTCCACTTACGCTGGTAAACCTTTCATTATCCTATCCCAGTTCACAAAACATTTATTAGACATACCTGGGAAACATCGTGCCTATGTAGAGGATTGAATAGTCCTTCTAAAGGTATGGATTTCTGAAAAGGTACAAGGTGCATAGCTTTTCCACTTTCAAAGCATTACAGTTAGTTGAACAAAAATGAAACAATCAAATTGGTATCTATCAGCTCATGGTAACAAAATGAACACTACAACACTAACAAAAAATATTTGCATGGACCTTGTACACTTAAAACAAGTTGCAATATGTGGCTTAGACCAAATTGTAACTTTCTGATATTTGCATCTAGAAACTGCAGTTTTGGGAAAATGAAATATGCAAGCTCTGTCAACAGAGAGTTTATCCAATGGAACGCCTAGTGGCCGACAAGCAAAGTTTTCATAAATCATGTTTCCGATGTCACCACTGTAGCAGTCAATTAAGGTAAGTACTAACACTGCATGTTCATTCATGGAACATCTGCACTTGATTAAAAAATACACAACTGGTGAAATTCTTTTCAATAGATGATGGTTCCCTGCACTAGCAAACTACTCTTGTAACCTCTATATGAAATGCAGTGGTTACTGCTCTAACTGTGTGTAAAGGCTAGCAGTTCTGATTTAACACTTCTGAGATTAACTATACACATTTAATTGATTTAATCTGGGAGCCAAATCCAAATCTAAGTGAACACAAAAAGGCTAAAGAAAATTGTCATGGCAGTTTCTCCTCCTGTTTTTCTATGAAAATTGAGGCTTTGATCTTCAATATTACATGGAAAAAATCCCCAACAACCCCTGAGTGCTACGGAACACCTTGTTTGAAAGCTTATGATGCAGTAACTGAATAAGTTTATGTTCTTTCTTAAATCACAAGGCATGACTCTTCTCCTTCCAACATATTAACTTAGAAATTTTATGGGAATTAGCAATTGAAGAATTTAGACACTAGCTTTTGGGCATCAGAATTGCCTAATCCATTGAATTTGCTCGCTTTTTGCTCTTCCTTCCTTTATATTTACTGTAATGTAGGGGTACTTGAATTACCAAGTAAAGTGTAAAATTAATTGTAGATGCAGGCTATATGAAAGTGTAAAACAAATTTTCTTCCATTTGGCAGCTTGGGAAATTATGCATCTCTCCATGGACAAGTATATTGTAAACCTCATTTTAAGCAACTTTTCAAATCCAAAGGAAATTACGATGAAGGTTTTGGACACAAGCAACATAAAGAGTTATGGAATTCTAAAGATCAATGTAGCTCAGCTGGCAATATTCATGCTGAAGAAATAAATCCCATTCATCGTACACCTGTTGATCCTAAACTAATTACAGAAATTGATCAAGACTTGTACTCAGGTACTGGAGGTATCCATCCTGATATTTCGGATAACAATTTGATAATAAAATCCACAGAAAGAGGTAAATTAAAGATGACATGGCCTCCTCCAACAGATGATGCAGCACCTAAGAAAACATTTTCTATTGAAGAAGTAGCTAAAGTAAATAAGCCAAAGTGGCCCCCAGAAGGCTTTGTGCAAGAAAGCTCTAGTTTACATGCCAATAAACCTCTGGGCAATAAAAATAACCTGCAGAAAGGAAATTCTCTGAGAGAGCAAAAGGAGAATGACACTACAAATGCACAACAAAATCAACACTCAGGCTTTAGCTCCCTGTCTGAAAAAGAAGCTAGGGATACCTGTAAAAATAAGGGCAGTAAGAGAAAAGGTGATGAAACCGAGAATGTGCAAGGTAAACTGAATAAAGCAGGAGGATCACAGATTAGGGAGGAAAGTGGAAAGGAAAATGAGGGTGATAATGTGGTTGGGCACAGTGCTGTGAAGGAACGAGAGAAAAAAATTAATGAAACTCATGATTTTGAAGTTATACAGGTTACTAACATTGATGAAGAAACAGTCCAAAAGAATCATAGAGAGTTCAACTTTAATAACAACAACAATAACAATTGCACCACATTTTCACACCCAAACATTTGTAGGCAGGAAAAAATTCTCTCAGCTCCATCTAACCCAGTGACAGAATTAAGCCATGCAATTTGCACCATATCACAGCATGCCTTTGAAAAGCTGGAAAATCAATCTGGAAATGAAGAAATATTTGAGATAGCTGAATCTTTTGAGAGCTATTCTAGCAATACTGTAACTGTCTCACTGGATGAACAGAATTCAGAAGATAAAGGTGCTGTTACCTCTAATAGTCTTGCTCAATTTAATAAAGATGCCACTTGTCAGGAGCCTTGTACTAATAGCATATTAGTTCTAAAGGAGGCAATGAATACAACACTCCCTGTTGACAGTGACGTGGTATGTATTGGGGAAGAATCAAGAAATGACAAAACTGTAAATACTATTTTATCTGACACTATGAAAACATCTTTTCTTAAAGACTACCTCATTTTAGACTTCGGTCTAATAGACTCCATGGACAGAGCTAAAAGCACCTCCAGCCCATATTCAAAAGAAGATGGGAATTGTGATAGGGAGCTGAATGATATTAATGCCTGTTAGGAAGATAAAATAGTCCTGAGTGCCCAAGAATGACTGAAGCACAAGTTTAGATTTACTGAGCTCGAGATGTACAGCTTTTCCATCATCCCAAGGGAGAAAGTCAAGTCCAAGCAGCTCACTGTAGAAGACCAAATTAAAAGAAATAAATTCCATCATAAAAATTAACAAAACAGCTAAGCAATCAGCTATGTCTATCACTCATTATCAAGGATGTGGTAAATTGAAAATTCTTCACTTATTTTACAGTACTTGAATAATTTAATATCCAGAGATTATATATGAAAATGTGTATTATATACCATTAATTGTTCAGACTTCATTTACATAGTTTATATTTAAGGAAATGAAGAGGCAAAAAGGATTTTTTTCAGTCACCAATGTAAACAATACATATTTCTATGTTCCTGAACGTTGCAAGAAATATTTTACCATATGACAGATTTTCAGAAAGATTATAGATCAGTTTTACTCTTTATAATTTACAAAAATGTTAATAGCTGAAGCACCTGGTGTGCACAAAATAAAGAAAAATATATCCCTAACTTTTTTTTTGTATGTATTATTATTATTGTAACTGAGCTGTTGCTCCTTGATGTATTAAGCACATTCATTGTGTTAACTTATACTTTTTTTTTTTTTTTTTTTTTTTTTTGTAGTATCATGCAGTACTTAGTTTGAAACAGACTCTGCTTTTTGGCAAATAGTACTGTTTTCCTATATTCCTAGAGCTGCTATGGCATTACATGGGATGATGGGGAAAAAAAAAAAAAAAAAAAAAAAGCGTGTAAATTTTAAAACAAATAGGATAAAAATAAACATCATAGGCCGAATTGGAACAGGGTTTGGGAGCACTGGGCAATGAAGATTTGTTATTGTTTCAGTAACTAATCCTTAGTCATTTTTACTGAATCAGCTCTCAATTTTCATATTTAATTCTCTACAAACTTAGGCAGATTTAGCTCTTTTTTTTCCTTAAAAGGTTTATGGATTAGTATTTGCTCTCCTTACATGATTCTAGCTTGTATTAAACAGTAACATATCATTTAACTGTTGACATAATAAAAAAACACTTTTAAAATAAATATTTTGTGAAGGGTTTTTATTTATGAACATATACAGGTGGTTTTCCTTAACGTTTGTGAAATTCCTCATGTGGTATTATTTTAACCTAAGCTCTGTGTCAGAATGTGACTCTTCTATACCTGTACAGAAATATCTATAAAGTATACACATAGAGAGAAAAACTATATACAGTATTTCATAAGAATAGTTCAGGAGTGCGAAGCCTCCTATTTATGCATCATGCTTTACTTCTGTGAAGTATTCTCATGAAACACAGAAATATAGAAAAGACCCCTTAAAATGAATGTTTCCAGAAGTATAATTAGTCTTCACAGAAGGCACTTAGACACCATTGTATCTGTTAACTTTGTAAACCAGCATCAGACTACAGGCTATTGTGATGAGAACCTGCTGACAAGTATGTATGAGCAATGGAACAAGGTAAATCCTCATCAAAACCCATTTAAGTACAGAAATGTTAGTGGCTTCCCACTATCCTTACTTTGTTTTCGTGCTAACTCTAGTAAAAGTCATCTGCCGCAGTCATTAAATGTTTTTTGAGAAAATTCTGAACAAACACATAAGAAGATATCCAGATATTTTAAAATTGTTTTGGTAAGATTTTGTTTGATATCTCTCTCACTTTTGTTCACAATTTACCTTAACCAAGATAAACTTATTTAAAAAAAAAAAGGGGGGGGGGGAGGACTAAAAATATAACTGACTTTTCTTCTTTGAGTTACTAACACAACAAAAAATAACATCAACAAAAAATTCCTGTTAAGTCAGCAAAAAAATTCTCAGAAATTAAAGCAGGAGTAATCACAGACAAGATAAGGTTGGAACTCACTCACATATATTCATTCTTCCTTTTCCACAGAAGGTGAAAGAGATGAGAAATGGTAATATCCCTGAGCTTTCTGAATGTACACGTACATTATCACTACAGAAGTCATGCTCTGGAGAGAATACATATAGCAGGTGAAAGTGAGATTGGGATAAAAGTTGTAGTTAGAAAGCAGCAGCTGTACAGATTTTGTTTAAAATAAATGGTAAATGAATAGCAGCTTGGCTGCCAAAAAGCCTATTGCATTTTGGGGAAACCACGCAGATTTAGTGTAGCCAAGGAGCCGACTAAAGTAAGTTTAAGTAACTAGCCATCAGTTTATAAAAGTCCCCACCTGACTCTGTGAGGAGATGCTTGACAGTTCTTAAGAGGAATCCTGCTACTGAAACCCTCATTTTCTGATGAGTCCTGGGTTTCATCCCTAATCTCATAGACGGGATATTTAGCAGTGCCTAGGAATGGGAACTCACAGTTATGAAAGACAGAGCTGATCACTTTCCATGACAGGTGTAGCCAAGCACTGTTTAATAGCAAACCAGCACTGACAAGCAGCAGTGAGACATAATGTCACTGCATCGTTATTTAGTAGAGGAGGTTGGTAGTCTGAGAACTCTAGGTCTTATCAGCTAGTGAATACATCCTACTGCTTTTAGAACACAGCAGGGTTCATGTATTCTTCTGTACTCAAAAGCACCAATTAGAGAGATTAAAGAGCCTGATTTAATGTCTTGTTAAGGAGCTTCTGCATTGCTGGACCAGCACTGGACTTTATAGGACTTCTAAATTTGCAGTCCTTTTGCAGTTTCATTAACATAATTGGCACCAAGACTTACTTTGAGCTACTGAAATTGTTTTTATAGATGCAGCATATCAACTGATCCTTTTGAAGACTTCATAGAGTCAGGGGCACCCTCAAAGCTATAGAGGGACCTAAATAATACTTTTACTACACTGCTGAAAGACTGCTAGGTGAAGAACTTGCTGAAAGCAAATGCTTGATTAGTGCTAAAGGTATACTTACTGTGTCTGTCTTCTCTTAAGCATTTATCTCCTTCATGCATATTAATAAGTACACCTATACTAGTACCTTAAAGACATAGTGCTCAGCTTGGGTGTTAAAGCCACACTAAGAATCTGCATTATTCTAACACAGAACATTTCTTGCAATATCCCTCCCACAAATAATTATAGTTCAGGTCTTATTTTAAAAGTGCAGGATAATTATCAGAATTACTTATATAAGATTTGGGTCATTTCAGTCAAGTACACCTCCAACTGTTAGGTATAATTGCAAAAACATTAACTACCCTCAGTACACTCACAACAAACAGGAAAACATCAAGTCAGAAAGAGACAGATTAAAACCTTTGTCTATTTTCATGATTTAGCACATCCATTAAGAGGCATCTAAGTTAAATCCTTAGGGTGAACTTTACTGACTTTCACAAGCAGCATTTCACCCTGTATGTGGGTTTCATTTGATGATTTTGACATGAAAAGCATTTTTAAATGTTTTAGAGAGGAACTGTGTTAAAATGAGATTAGAAAAATAATCAGAGTGACCTTGCTTTGTGGCTTTCTAACACATTAAATGACAATTTAACCAAAAAAGACCTGATTTTTTCAGTATAATCCTCAAACAAAAAATAAGGCAGCTGTGTACTCTTTCAGGGAAACAGGTGAAAAATTCAAAGACTTAACTCTCCGTTGACCTATTTGCTACACCTTCTTCCTCTTCCCTCTCAGGGTAGGGTGTGGGAGAGAGACAGTAAGAGAGAATAAAGCCTTCAAATGTGTTATGAATGTGTTTTTTATTAACTGGGTACATTACAATTTTATTAAGAACAGACATGAAAAATCTACTACATGTTTGCAGCAGGTGATTTCCAAAATCTCACAGTCTGTTTAAATAAAAAGATTCTCCAAGAAAAACCTCCAAGGGACATCTACATGATGACAGCTCATTTCAAACACCCTATACTTCTTGGCTCTTTACACTATAACTATCACTATCAGTAGCCATCTAAAATTACTTTTAGACCGACATAAGGATGCACATGACAGATGCTAACAGGAAATAATGTTCTGTCACAAAAGCTATCTAGGAATGAGCCATTCCTGCATAGAATCTGCATATTCCAAAGTGAAAATAAAGCTGTTTTTCCAGTCACCCTTATTGCAGAAAAATTTACCAAATAATTTATTTCATGATAAAGAAAGTCTCCCCTCAACAAAAAAAAGAAAATGACTGTTCAGTACAAAAACGTGAGAAAATAGTTTAAAAGTTATGGGTGAATGGGGAGTGGCTGTACCAAGATGGAATGGAAAATGCATAGAAAGTAGTTCAATGTATGGTTTGGTAAATTAGATTATGTCCTTGGTTTTAATACAGATGCACATATAACAAAAAAATAACTAACCTAAGAAATAGTCTCTTACAACTTAGAGTATGCTTTCAGTTTCTTTCTGTGATCACAGTTAAAAGATCTACTTGATATTAGATAAAAAGGAATAAATAGAAGGCTGCATATTCAGCATGTTAAGTTGGACACAGAAAAATATTTTTTGCATTTCCAATATTAAGACATTTTGTACAGCTTTTCAGAAAGCAATGTTAAGTGTGGAAATAGCACATTCAAATTCTCATACACTGTTTGGAACCTTTAATCCCTTATTGCCCCCTGTAAACTGTTCTAATTTGCTGGGATGGTACTCTTGTATTGAAGGCTGCAGATTCAGTCTGGGTGGCTTTGAGAAAACTATTTTGCCAACGTTGGCAGTGGCTTTTTATGTACCTGGAAAGAAGGTAATGAAAAGTAGCTTTCACAAGTTCTGGCAGCTATCCATAAAGCTATCCATAAAGCTATCCAGTATGCCATAAAGCAGAAGCAGCACAGATTCAGCTTCTTGGGCCAGAATATGAAACCGAAATCTTTCCTTAAATAAATAAATAATTTTTTTTAAAAAGTGTGTGTCTGTGTGTGTGTGTATACTTATGTATGTATATGTATATATATATATTTGACAACAATCAATACCCTCATATGCTCTTGGAGACACCATGATATGAACATCTGGCAAATAATACATGGCAACCTATATTTGAAAATACTGTAAAGTAACATAATACAGAGTTCTCCAATACCTTATTATTTTTTGTTGGTTTTGTTGTTAAAGAAGGTACATGCATACTATAGACAGTGGCAAGACAGCAAAATCAGATTAAAAATTAATAAGAATAATTTACTATATTTGTGAAAACCTACATAAGAAAAAAGCTCTACAAAATTCTGCAAAATGGTTTCCAACAAATATGGTGAGGGTGCAATTAGGTCTCCAGACACTTACATTTTGTGATGGTATTTCAGCATTCCTGCAGCACTCCAAGAAGCAAAATATTTTCTTTTTTCAGACACAAATTTCATCAACAACTCCAAGAGACAGAGATGACATAGCAATACAGAGCATTATGTTTCTGTGCTCTGGCTATTTCCATTTGATAAAGTAGATTATTATGGTCAAGTGTTGTAGAGGGATGGTGAAAGGAGCCATCTGTATTTATCAGCACTCCACCAGTCCTAGAACTGAAAAGAGACATACATTTCTTTATACTGTCGTTCTCAAGTTCTGCACAATGGTTATCCAAAGTAAGGGACATAATCAACACCATCTCCAAAATAAATATTATGTAAATCAAAGAAAGTTCATATGGCCACCTTGATCAAAAGCTATTAATTTCTGTAATAACCACTGTAAACCAAGGCTAAGCTCAGCTACTTTTTGTTTTTCACCTTCTTAGAGAAAATTTGCTGTGATAACATGTCTGTCTAGTAAACTTTTATCATCCTAAGGAACAGCTGTTTTGTTGGGGATGTTCAGTCTCATCAACCCATTACTGTATCTTCAGAGGACATTCCATAATATGAATCCTTGTATGCATTTGTTTGCAGCTGAAGTTCAGATACTCACATTGCCCCTTTTATGACACTAACCATTGTCAGTCTGGAGCTTGTTACATCCAGAAACAAAAAAACAGGAGGGCAGAAGATAGAATTAACCATGGGGAATTTCTTTGTTGCCACTGACTGAGAAAGAGTCTTGAGTTTCTACTGTACCCTCTGTAGAGAACTGGAATGAAAAGGCTTTCTGAACTGATAACCTGTATCTGAACAGAAGAAACCTTCACTCAGCAACAGAGGTGAATTAGTGTGCTCCTCTTTCACAATTACAAACTACAATTCACTGAGAACTTGTTCTAAGTGCTTTTTTAAAAAAAATAAAATAAAAAATAAAAATAAAAAAAAATAAAGGCTTGGCTACACAAGGGAAGTGGATAATGGCTGAAATTCTGCACCTCCTGTACCTTAACTGTGTTTGTTTCACTTTTATTAGTGCTTGTGTTACTATATTTAGTAATATTTACTATATTGCTGATTCATTATTATGTAACAATAATTTTTCAAAACTAATCACATTTTACAAGGTCAAATGGACAACCTAAATTTTTGCATTTGGTAGTCTCTGAGTGCTTGATTTCAAAAATTTGATGTTATTTTAATATATTTGCTGAAGACACCCATACATATGTGCCAAATACTGTTACAGTGGTTGAATGCTGGAAATTCAAAATCTGGATCCACTTGAAATTTCTGAAAACTTTAGAAGTTCAGAACCAAAATCTAATGCTTTATAGATTGCTAGATTTTTACGTTTTATAAAATTAGGAGTAATTCCTCACAGTAGATTTAAAATGTAACTCAAGTCTTGAAAGTCCCAAAATACTAGAATTTTCAATAATATTCTGGAACGATTTTTCTTTAACACCCATGAAATTCTCTAGTAGGGCAAAAATATCACACTAATAGTTGTCTGGGGTGACTTCTGTAAATGACACACTCCAACTTCAGCAATGTTATCCTGCTAAACCAAAATGCTAAAATGTAGGTTCTGTTCTCTCTCACACAGTCATGTCTTAATTGTAGTAAAAGGCAATACCATTCTAGTAATAGTTTTGTATACTTCCAAATTAAAATTATTGTTTTCAGTCACTTAGAGCTTTGTCTGATATCATCTATTTGGGTTGAAGCTTTCCACACATAGGAAATGAGAAACATGATTTCTTTTAAAACCTTTACCAAAAAGGCTTCCTCCATGTCTGGGAAGAAAATCTGGTAAGAGTATAGCAGTTTGCCCGTGCTAAAAAGTATCTTTCAGCTGAATAAACTTAGATTAATCTAGTACCTTGGTTTCTATACGGTTCTATTTGCAATCTAGTTTTCAATTTCACCATCTCACATTATTTTTTTATGGTACAGATTATGCTTTGGTGATATATAGCCAGGAGAATGTTTTTATTAGGATTTCTTTCTGAATTGCTGCAGCAGCTGGAAGACGCATAGGAGCCTGTAATCAATAAGACCTGAGGCCATATTTTTAATAATTCAATAAAACAAAATATTGAAGAATTGTGCAAGTAGAAGGATTCAACACTTCTATGCTATGAATAAGGTAAGCAAGTCCTAAGATCCATGCAATCACAAAATTAAAGACTGTATCAGACAGCTTTTGACTTCAGGCTTTCTGACTTTCAAACTTAATGCTCTTCCAATGCAATATATGAATATCATATGTATGTATGCATATAAATAGATAGGTACTCATGTATACCTAAGTAGAACCACAAGCAATCAGCAAATTACTTTAACACCAGTTGTGTATATATAGAAATAGCAACCTCAGTACCGCTGAATTTCTGAATTTGATGGCTCTGTTGTTTTTCCCCTCACTCTTTCCATATATTCCATTTTTTCTCTTTTATCATTACTCCACTTGCAGCTCATCTCCTGGGAGGGCTGAGACTATGGGGAAATTTTTCTTACAGATGACAAGCAAAAGCAAGTGGTCAAATATTCCTAATATAGTTCTTCTCTCTTTACTTTGAATAAATTTTGGCAACAACGTCCTCAGCACCTTCCCAAGCAGACATCCTTGTCTACATGGATGCCACTAAAAAAAAAAAAAAAAAAAAAAAAAAAAAAAAGTTTTACTTTTTCTTAAGATGTTCTTCAATGTAATGTAAATGGGGGTGACAGAACCAGGCCTTTGTGTCAGTCATAAAATAGTAACAGTGATGACAATTCCAACTTCTGCAGCGCTTGTCCCTTGTGACAAGAATGCTGACTTCTGATAGATGTATTCTTTGAGCAAGTGGAATTTAATGTCAAGTCTCATCCCTCTACTCTTGCTGGTAAGCAAATCAGATGATATCTTCATCAAATGACACAGAACCAAGACCTCTGGTTTATGCATAGCAAGTGCCAGGTAATTTTGCAAGATCCTTAAAAAGAAATACAAATTTATGAAATCAGTAAAAACTTTAATCATGATTAAACAGAACCACGCTGATTTTTTTCAAGCTGGATTCAGCTGCTGGCTATGCTGTGAAGGCTATTCTCTCTTGGTTAATCTAGCTGTTGTTTTTTTGTTTTGTTTTGTTTTGTTTTATGATGAATTTCTTAGGTAATTATGTAAATGTTTGTCAAAACAGATAATTCACCACAGAATAAAATATGGGGCAGGAAACAATAAAATCTCTAGTAGATAAAAAACAAAGATAAAAATCCTTAAACTGACAAGGCCAGTGTTCATTCTATGTCCTGGTCACTCATGCAAAGAAGAATTGCTTGTATATGAAAGCACACTCTGTGATAAATCCCTTCATTAAAACAAAAAGACTATCTTATACTACTGTTCAAGGCAGTCACAAATACATATGTATTTATGTATTTATGGAGTCTTAAAATGTTTCTAAGTATATTCATTATGATCTTCATGATGACATTGCTATGAAGGACACTATATAAATGGAAGCTGTGTTTGCAACTGATCACTTATGATAAACAAACAGCTTGAAGGACTCACCAAGCACACAGAAGTTGCCTTGCTTTGTTTACAGGGAGATTAGCTCTCTTCAGATAACTTAATACATGGTAGATAAATCCTAAAAGAATAAAACAAAATTTCTTCGGGCAGTGTGAAATCAGATCACAATGCACTTCTGTCAGGGATTGTGTGAGCAAACTCCTTGGGTCAAGGACCTTGTTCCTTACTTTTCTGTATTGCACCTAGCACAGAGCTGTGAGTGGTATCTCACAACATACACCGACATAATATTAGCAAACGGGGGGCTGAATAACCAACTGGGGCTGAATAACACTGGCAAATTATAATGCGTTTTAAAATAAATAATCAAACATTCCTCCCACAGATATGTACAGGCAGCGTTCCATCTATATATCAGCCAAATATTCAACTGCTACCAAAAGGGAGGAGGGAAGTAATGTTCATCTCTAGAAGGTTGCCTTACGGTTTGATGTCAAAGCTCTTACACCATGCCTCTTAGAAGTGCTCACTTATGACAGAGCTTGCCTTCTAATACTGCCTGCCAATACTCAGAGGACAGGACAGAGCAAGGCCAGACAAAGTAAGAGATAATTTTTAATTTCAGTTGTAATAAGGTGCCACCCCACGAATAATACTATCAGCCTAACTAGGCTTAAGCAGAGGACTAATCTGTCACTCCTCAAAAGAAAAAGAAGGTATTTCCTGCTGTGTGAATCACCGTGAAGCCAACTGAGCTGCTGCGGAGTCAGCCGTCCCCCTGGCAGCCCACACAGTGCTGTGCTTCGCCTCCGAGGCTCGAGGGCCGATGAGAGAACACCACTAGCCTTCTGGCCCTCACAGAGCGGTGCTCCCACAGCACCAGGATGGCTCTCCAGCCCTTCCCTCCATGACCACAGGTGGGTAGGAGGCTGGAGGGAACTGACCAAAGGGCTATTTCACACCCCACAAAGTGGTACTCAGGAGTAGAAGCTGGGGGAAAGGAGGAGGTGGGGGTACAGTTGTGGTTACAGTGTTTATCTTCTGGATCAACCACTACACATACTGAGGTCCTGCCTCTCAGGAAGTGGCCTGCTGATGGGAAGTAGTGAATAAATTCCCCCTATTTGCTTTGCTTCTACCCACAGCTTTGCTTTTTTCATTGAACTGTCTGTATCTCAACACACTTGAGAGCCTGCCCATCTGTTTTTCTCCCCCTGTTCTGCTGAGGAGGGCATGAGGGAGCGACTGGGTGGGGTCTGGTGGCTGGACAAGGTCAACCCACCACAGCAGGGGATGTCCACAGCATTTTGTAAGCTGATGGTTTTTTTAGCCTAGCACCCTCCAGTAAGAGGTTTTCTGTTTTCTGGTACTCCCCCTGGACCTCACACCAATACAGCAGTTATTCCTCTCTGAAAGCTGGTCTGGGATAGACTTAAATATTCAGTGTTTGTACGGTTACGTCCTAGCAATCAGCAATGTAACTCGCATGGAAAGAAACCAGTAGCAGCTAAAAATGCAGTTTATGTATCTCTATTGGTAGGGGCTTCATCCAAAAAAAAAAAAAAAAAAAAAAAAAAGGGTAGAGGTCCATTAAAAGACAAAGAAGGCACGACTCTGGAGAAGAGACTAGATGAAGCATGGAAAGTCTGAAGGTTGGATGTTTAGTATGATCAGTCTCCAGCTGCTGCACAGTTAATACTGCTGCAGGTTAGCCCTGGGAGGCAGCTGAGCACCACCCAGCCACTCGCTCATCCTAAGTGGATGGGGGCAAGAATCAGAAAGGTAGAAGTGCAAGAACTCATGGGGTGAGGTAAAGACAGTTGACCATGTAAAGCAAAAGCTGTACAAGCAAGCAAAGCAAAACAGGGAATCCATTCATTGCTTTTCAGGACATCAGGGCCCGACACACGTAGCAGCTTCTTGGGGAGACAAACGCCATCAGTCCAAATGTCCCCCTTTCCTCCTTCCTTACCCCAGCTGTTATTGCTGAGCACAATGCCACAGGGTGCGGGACATCCCTTTGGCAAAGTCTGGGCCACCCGTCCTGGCTGTGTCCCCTCCCAGCTCCTGAGACACCCCCAGCCCTTCGCTGGCAGGGCAGCATGAGCAGCTGAGAGTCCTTGGCTCTGTGTGAGCACTGCTCTGCAACTGCTAAGCATCGGTGTGTTAACATGTCTATTTTAATCAGAAATCCAAAACACAGCACTGTATGAGCCTCTGGAAAGGAAATTAACACTATCTCAGCCAAAACCATTATAAGATCAAAACATAAAACTAAGACTCTACCTACTGCTAGACACCCAAAAAAGTAAAATGCCTGCATGAAATCACAAAGAGAACAAGTGGAAGCTTATTAATGCTGGGAAGCCCTACCCATCTTCTTTAGCTGGAGAACCTCCAGGGGCCACAAAGAATTTCTGGATGAAGACTGAGTAATTTTTCAAAGCATACAGATTGTTAGTAAGAAGCATAACCTCTCCCAAAATCTGAGGATAAAAGGATTATACAGAAACTCTCCCTCTTTATTTATTTATTTGCTTATTTTGGAGCTGAATCTCAGTGTAGTTCTCAGTGTCTGCCAAAGTCCCAAATGCCAGAACTTAGGCCACAGCTTGCATCTACCTGGCAGTCTTACAGCTAAAATGAAGATTTAACAGGTGTCATTCCTGACTTTCTCTGCACCCCTGGAGGTTTGTTGATCCAGGACACAATGGACTTGTGTTGACAGAGCTGTATGGGTATATTTCTTACATTGTTTGTGCTGTGAATTAAAGTAGTTCGGCTTGTGTATGTCCTGTTAGTACTTTTCAGGTATGTTGTTTTATTTAGAAAGAACCATCAGACTCTCCTTCCTTACATGTGCCCAATGTCTAAATTAAAGGTTTGTGGACTAAGCCAACCTAAAGAGTTTTATTGGGATACAAAAAAAAAAAAACAACAGTTCAGCAGATATTATGAGCTCTGTTAAATTTTAGAAAATATTAAGAGTACTATAAAGCACTTTAATGAACAGCCTTATATTTTCATTGTTCCACTTCCTCATTCTCACACCTTTTCCACTTTTAATTATTTGGTGCTTTTAAGCCTGTAACCACAAATACTGGTAGCTAAATTGCAAGCTTTTCCTGACAAGCAATGTTTTAGTTACCTAACACACTGAGCTGTATATGTGTTTGGGAAAAACTGCTGTTGAATGTTAGAGGCTACTCTTTTAACAGGAAAATAGTGCTATGACAGGATTTCTGAATTTCTGTTTGCATTTTTAGATAAAATGTAAATATTACAAACAATGAAATTTTATTCAGCTTATTTCATAGCAAGTCGTACTTGCTATGAAAGAGCTGTACTTGCAGAGATTATTTTCATATTTCCTCCTTCTTTGCAGGAGTTATAACGTTGTAAGCGTGAAATGCTTTAGTGCTGCAACATTTGTAAAGCTGGGCAGTAAAATAAAATATGGTGTTTTTTTTTTTTTTTTTTTTTTTTTTCAAGCTAAAAATATGGCTGACATCAAATATTAAAAAAAAACCTCCTGCTTCAACAACAACAACAACAACAACAACAAAATCATACTTTTTGACACATATAAAATGCTATTTTTGACACTTTATTTTCTCATGGCTTGGGGTAGCTCCTGAACTAATAAATAAATAAATAAAAATATTTTTTTTTTTTTAAAAAAAAGGCAGCCCTGAGTTATCAGATACAGCATCTAAACCCATAAGCATTTAAAACAGTTCTCGTCATTTTGCTCCAAACAAAGGTGAGTGTTTTCACTGTTCACACTGGACACAAAGCCAAATGTGTTACTATGACCAAACAAGATAAAACAGTTGAAGAGTGGAAGAGAAAGAAACCTGCCGCTGTGGTGGATCAGTCTCAACAGAATAACATTTGCATTAAAAGGTTGTTGTGAAAGGCATGACTTTCAGGTTGCCTAACAGTTGGAGCAGTTGTGAACTCAGCAGACGAAGGTACCAGCATCTGGTACAACTGAGCAAGGAATTCTGCCCATAAATAGTATCCAATACTAACATGAACAGTAAATTCTTTCATTAAGTCACAACAAACACCTGCTTATCAACAGATTAATTAAAGAGGTCGTTTCATTTTGGAAACAGATCTGAAATGCACAAGATATGATGGTAAGCCATTAGGAATTGACGAACCTTCACACCTCTTTGTGTCAGGCTTTATGAACACACCAGCAGACAAACTACGAAACTGGGTCAGGAGCTTTTCCTGACAAGCAAACGCTGAAACTGTGGGTAAAGACCAACAATACTGAAAAGAACCTAGCAGTGAAACATAGTCCTGAAATGTTTTCAACTATTTGTTTGAACTGTTTCAAATATCACCTGGCTTTTTAGAGAGACTGGAGTAGAGGGAAGTGTTTGTCATTATGCTGAAATCTTTACACTCTAATCATTAATTACGGAAAACAAGTAAAATAGCGCAGTTAAATTTGTCACACGCGGTTCCTAGTTTGCAGCCCTGCCCTGGCATTACATTCACCCTTCTACTGATCCCTGGTGGGCAAGTTCCTTCCAGGTTGGGGCTGGGTGAGCGGGTGACACCAGCATGTGGTGAGCATTTGGAGTCCTCAGCCAGGAGGAACATCACGTTCACGTTTATTTCTTCTTCCCCCACTCTAGCATCTTCTTGGCTTATTTGTATGTTTGCTAACATGCTTTTACACTTTTTCTTGCAGCCCGCAGCTCCGATTGCAAGCCTGTCACAACGTCACGTCACCTCTGAGATGTGTCAGGTGCTGTTCCTTTGTTACCCCCGAAGGCAGTTTTACCCAGCCCCAGGACAGCGCTCCCCGAGCCGCTTGCAGCCAGGAGCTCTCCGCACCGCCCTGCTCGGCGCTCTCACCCGGGCAGAGCCGCGGGCACAGCCGGCACCGGGGGCACCTGCTCCACCCGCGCCATCGCCTCTGCGAATAAACCGGGTGGAATAAAGGTGCGAGAGAACTTCGGAGGCAGCGAGCGGGGCAGAGCCCCGGCTCCGCGCCCTGCCGCGATGGCAGCGGGGGCCGCGCGCTTACCGCAGGGTCCGGGCGCCGCGTGCCCGCGGTGACGCCGAGGAGGGACCCGGGCGGGCTGCGGGGGCACCGGGCGGGTCCGGGGGGCGCTGCCCACTGCGGGGCGGGGCGGGGCTGCC